>CM040182.1:705000-797500 GCA_022606455.1 Callitettix versicolor
AATGTAGAGTTAGTATATTGTAATTATTATTTACTAGTTATGAACTTGCAGAAAGAAGTTTTTCGTTTAACTTCGGCTTTCTAGTAGTACTTCATGTCAAATACATAGAATATCGTCACAGTTGTATATACAGGCCGTTCTTTAAAGTATTTTTCATGAAGCAACAAAATATGAACTTGCAAACTAGGATCCTTAAATAAAGTCATAATTATCGTTAGTATAAATATTTTTTAAAAGAAAAAAATGAACAATTAATTTTTTACATTATTATAGAATTATTATTGATTATTAAAAGAGGTTTAGGCAAAGCAAAAGTTGACACACACGCACGATCACACACACGCACGCACGCTCACACACACTTTATATTTAGTATTCATAAATAAAATGTAGCCTGTTTATTAATTAACACTAAATATAAAAATTCAGTTGTAATGGAATTCTGAATAATAAACTTTTATTGCGTTAAAAATTTAAATACTGGATTTTTCAATATTTTGAAATTTATTAAAGTGGTACAGTGTTGCTTTTTGCTATGAAAAATTGATAATACTGTCATTGGAAAAGTATGCCGTGCACGTAAACGTGTATGTACGAAAGTGCCCGTTGTTGTGCGTGTGTGTGTGTGTGTGTGCGCGCGTGTTTCGTTCGTTCGTTTGCGTGGTCTGAGGCTGAATATTTTTTTGTATGCGATGTTTCTGTTTCCCCTTCTTTACCTCGCAGGGGGATGGAGGCTAGCTGCACCTATTGAGTAGTCCCTCGCTGTACCCGAGTCTAACACACACTTATACTTGCAACACTACATTTACGACTTTAACACTTTACTCTCACATTTACATTTAGGGAGGCGATAATAGCCTCAATGTGCTTTTCGCCTCAAATCAACAAAAAAATTCCATTCTTTAAATAATGTCACGGAAGGATTTTTAAACAAACAAAGCTTCTGAAGGAAATAAGTTATTTTGTGTTTTTTTTTTATTACATACCCCTAATTTCGATTTTTGTTGTTGTTAGCATACTACTAGTGCTGTAATAAATGTAGTTATACGGTTAACTAAATTGTATCATTTTAATGAATTAATTATACACTCTTTTTTAAGAATTAGGTATAATTCTTTTTGAGAATTATATAAACATTTTCCAGGAAAATTATACACAGTTTTTCGAAGGCTTATCGTACACATACACGCGCGCGCGCGCGCACACACACACACACACATATATATATGCTTCTTGCTCAATGCGAAGAACAGTGTTTCAATAGCAATGTTAACATTCACAGCGAATATAGGTGACTATTCGCCAGAGCGAACAAATAAGTTCAGAAATGGCGCGCGGGGACAAGAATTTTCGACTATTATTCTAAAATCAGAATGTTGCTCGAACCATTAGACTGCAAAAGTGTGGGTGTATCTTTCCGCCGCTCTACCGGCTGCATTACCGACCAGCTTTATGTTGAATAAGTGCGTGTCAGGAGGAAGTGAGGATAAGAATAAAATAACGGGGATTATTATTAAGGTGTATTAATAGTTTCAGAGATAGACAATTCGATAGTGTTCTTGTACATAACGTTATTTTACGTAGTCAATAATTCGATATGGTTCTTGTATAAACGTCAATTTACGTAGTCAGTGGTACGTAGGCCTAATGATGGATAGTGATTTTGTATATAAAGTCATTCTATGTAGTCATTAATTCGATATGGTTCTTGTATAAAAGTCAATTTACGTAGTCAGTGGTACGTAGGCCTAATGATGGATAGTGTTTTTGTATATAAAGTCATTCTATTTAGTCATTAATTCGATATGGTTCTTGTATAAACGTCAATTTACGTAGTCAGTGGTACGTAGGCCTAATGATGGATAGTGTTTTTGTATATAAAGTCATTCTATTTAGTCATTAATTCGATATGTTTCTTGTATAAACGTCAATTTACGTAGTCAGTGGTACGTAGGCCTAATGATGGATAGTGTTTTTGTATATAAAGTCATTCTATGTAGTCATTAATTCGATATGGTTCTTGTATAAACGTCAATTTACGTAGTGTTGGGTATTGTTCTTGTATATAAAGTCATTTTATGTAGTCATTAATTCGATATGGTTCTTGTATAAACGTCAATTTACGTAATCAGTGGTACGTAGGCCTAATGATGGATAGTGTTTTTGTACATAAAGTCATTCTATGTAGTCATTAATTCGATATGGTTCTTGTATAAACGTCAATTTACGTAGTCAGTGGTACGTAGGCCTAATGATGGATAGTGTTTTTGTATATAAAGTCATTCAATGTAGTCATTAATTCGATATGGTTCTTGTATAAACGTCAATTTACGTAGTCAGTGTACGTAGGCCTCATGATGGATAGTGTTTTTGTATATAAAGTCATTCTATGTAGTCATTAATTCGATATGGTTCTTGTATAAACGTCAATTTACGTAGTCAGTGGTACGTAGGCCTAATGATGGATAGTGTTTTTGTATATAAAGTCATTTTACGTAGTCATTAATTCCATAGTGTTCTTGAAAATAACGTCATTTTAAGTAGTCAGTGGTACGTAGGCCTAATGATGGATAGTGTTTTTGTATATAAAGTCATTCTATGTAGTCATTAATTCGATATGGTTCTTGTATAAACGTCAATTTACGTAGTCAGTGGTACGTAGGCCTAATGATGAATAGTGTTTTTGTATATAAAGTCATTTTATGTAGTCATTAATTCGATGTGGTTCTTGTATAAACGTCAATTTACGTAGTGTTGGGTATTGTTCTTGTATATAAAGTCATTTTACGTAGTCATTAATTCGATAGTGTTCTTGGATATAAAGTCATTTTACGTAGTCATTAATTCGATAGTGTTCTTGAAAATAACGTCATTTTACGTAGTCAGTGGTACGTAGGCCTAATGATGGATAGTGTTTTTGTATATAAAGTCATTCTATGTAGTCATTAATTCGATATGGTTCTTGTATAAACGTCAATTTACGTAGTCAGTGGTACGTAGGCCTAATGATGAATAGTGTTTTTGTATATAAAGTCATTTTATGTAGTCATTAATTCGATGTGGTTCTTGTATAAACGTCAATTTACGTAGTCAGTGGTACGTAGGCCTAATGATGAATAGTGTTTTTGTATATAAAGTCATTCTATGTAGTCATTAATTCGATATGGTTCTTGTATAAACGTCAATTTACGTAGTCAGTGGTACGTAGGCCTAATGATGAATAGTGTTTTTGTATATAAAGTCATTTTATGTAGTCATTAATTCGATGTGGTTCTTGTATAAACGTCAATTTACGTAGTCAGTGGTACGTAGGCCTAATGATAAATAGTGTTTTTGTATATAAAGTCATTTTATGTAGTCATTAATTCGATGTGGTTCTTGTATAAACGTCAATTTACGTAGACAGTGGTACGTAGGCCTAATGATGGATAGTGTTTTTGTATATAAAGATATTCTATGTAGTCATTAATTCGATATGATTCTTGTATAAACGTCAATTTACGTAGTCAGTGGTACGTAGGCCTAATGATGAATAGTGTTTTTGTATATAAAGTCATTTTATGTAGTCATTAATTCGATATGGTTCTTGTATAAACGTCAATTTACGTAGACAGTGGTACGTAGGCCTAATGATGAATAGTGTTTTTGTTTATAAAGTCATTTTATGTAGTCATTAATTCGATGTGGTTCTTGTATAAACGTCAATTTACGTAGACAGTGGTACGTAGGCCTAATGATGGATAGTGTTTTTGTATATAAAGATATTCTATGTAGTCATTAATTCGATATGGTTCTTGTATAAACGTCAATTTACGTAGTCAGTGGTACGTAGGCCTAATGATGAATAGTGTTTTTGTATATAAAGTCATTTTATGTAGTCATTAATTCGATGTGGTTCTTGTATAAACGTCAATTTACGTAGACAGTGGTACGTAGGCCTAATGATGGATAGTGTTTTTTTATATAAAGATATTCTATGTAGTCATTAATTCGATATGGTTCTTGTATAAACGTCAATTTACGTAGTCAGTGGTACGTAGGCCTAATGATGAATAGTGTTTTTGTATATAAAGTCATTTTATGTAGTCATTAATTCGATGTGGTTCTTGTATAAACGTCAATTTACGTAGACAGTGGTACGTAGGCCTAATGATGGATAGTGTTTTTGTATATAAAGTCATTTTATGTAGTCATTAATTCGATATGGTTCTTGTATAAACGTCAATTTACGTAGTCAGTGGTACGTAGGCCTAATGATGAATAGTGTTTTTGTATATAAAGTCATTTTATGTAGTCATTAATTCGATGTGGTTCTTGTATAAACGTCAATTTACGTAGTCAGTGGTACGTAGGCCTAATGATGAATAGTGTTTTTGTATATAAAGTCATTTTATGTAGTCATTAATTCGATGTGGTTCTTGTATAAACGTCAATTTACGTAGTCAGTGGTACGTAGGCCTAATGATGGATAGTGTTTTTGTATATAAAGTCATTTTATGTAGTCATTAATTCGATGTGGTTCTTGTATAAACGTCAATTTACGTAGTCGGTGGTACGTAGGCCTAATGATGAATAGTGTTTTTGTATATAAAGTCATTCTATGTAGTCATTAATTCGATATGGTTCTTGTATAAACATCAATTTACGTAGTCAGTGGTACGTAGGCCTAATGATGAATAGTGTTTTTGTATATAAAGTCATTTTATGTAGTCATTAATTCGATGTGGTTCTTGTATAAACGTCAATTTACGTAGTCAGTGGTACGTAGGCCTAATGATGAATAGTGTTTTTGTATATAAAGTCATTTTATGTAGTCATTAATTCGATGTGGTTCTTGTATAAACGTCAATTTACGTAGACAGTGGTACGTAGGCCTAATGATGAATAGTGTTTTTGTATATAAAGTCATTTTATGTAGTCATTAATTCGATATGGTTTTTGAATAAACGTCAATTTACGTGATGTTGGATATTGTTTTTGTATATAAAGTCATTCTATGTAGTCATTAATTCGATATGGTTCTTGTATAAACGTCAGTTTACCTAGTCAGTGGTACGTAGGCCTAATGATGAATAGTGTTTTTGTATATAAAGTCATTTTATGTAGTAATTAATTCGATATGGTTCTTGTATAAACGTCAATTTACGTGTGTTGGGTATTGTTCTTGTATATAAAGTCATTTTATGTAGTCATTAATTCGATATGGTTCTTGTATAAAGGTCAATTTACGTAGTGTTGGGTATTGTTCTTGTATATAAAGTCATTTTATGTAGTCATTAATTCGATATGGTTCTTGTGTAAACGTCAATTTACGTGGTGTTGGGTATTGTTCTTGTATATAAAGTCATTTTATGTAGTCATTAATTCGATATGGATCTTGTATAAAGGTCAATTTACGTAGTGTTGGGTATTGTTCTTGTATATAAAGTCATTTTATGTAGTCATTAATTTCTTATAGTTCTTGTATATAACGTCAGTTTAAGTAGTCAATAATTCGATAATCTTCTTGTATACAACTTCAATCTACGTAGTCATTCGGCGATTGAAGGCAGTTCTATTAGAAATTCACTTGGCTAATTTGTTCTTCTGGAGGGGGCATATATTGGAAAACGTATTGTTAAAGTTTTAGGGGGTGCGTATTTAACTACTGCATAAAATTAAATTTTGAAATAGATAAGTGGATACTACACTGTCATTTGGAAAGATGAGCATTCAACCATTTTATGTAGACTTCGCAGACTTGCTTGACCGCCTCGTATTGCTCCGTTACTTTCACGCACGCGCGCGCGTACACACACATACAGTGGATTTCTGTGTCAGCTAGAGTGGAACCAGACTTTGCCGGGACCGCTGTTGAACAACATACAGTCAGACTGTGACCTCTAAGTCTTCGGTAAGTAGGTGCTTTACTTCCTTCAACCTAAATTCTATAATTTATTCTTACGATGGGCACTATATTTTTTGCTCTTTTCGTAATTAACTTGTATTTTTTTATAACCAGTCACTCCAGGTTTTCACAAAGTTGATTAAATAAAAAACGTTATTTCAGGAACGAATTATAAACAGGGCACGGATCTGCTGAAGCAAAACTCACCGTAAAAAAATTGTGGGACACTATACAATTTAATATTTTTCTGTGTTCCTTAATTCGGTTATAATATACGAGTGATACAGATATTCTAAAACTTATCAGATGTTCTAAAATTAGTTTTTTTTCAAAATTTTAATTAGCCTTGTTTATAAATGAGAGGTTATGGCTATTAATTGTCTTACGTCCTTTTTTTGTATTCCGTTCCTAACTCTGGTTTCCCTTCATTTCGTATAAATCTTCCGCTTTTTTTTATTCCGTTCCTAACTCTGGTTTCCCTTCATTTCGTATAAATCTTTCGCTTTTTTTTATTCCGTTCCTAACTCTGGTTTCCCTTCATTTCGTATAAATCTTTCGCCTTTTTTTATTCCGTTCCTAACTCTGGTTTCCCTTCATTTCGTATAAATCTTTCGCCTTTTTTTATTCCGTTCCTAACTCTGGTTTCCCTTCATTTCGTATAAATCTTTCGCCTTTTTTTATTCCGTTCCTAACTCTGGTTTCCCTTCATTTCTTATAAATCTTTCGCCTTTTTTTATTCCGTTCCTAACTCTGGTTTCCCTTCATTTCGTATAAATCTTTCGCCTTTTTTTATTCCGTTCCTAACTCTGGTTTCCCTTCATTTCTTATAAATCTTTCGCCTTTTTTTATTCCGTTCCTAACTCTGGTTTCCCTTCATTTCGTATAAATCTTTCGCCTTTTTTTATTCCGTTCCTAACTCTGGTTTCCCTTCATTTCGTATAAATCGTTCGCCTTTTTTTATTCCGTTCCTAACTCTGGTTTCCCTTCATTTCGTATAAATCTTTCGCCTTTTTTTATTCCGTTCCTAACTCTGGTTTCCCTTCATTTCGTATAAATCTTTCGCCTTTTTTTATTCCGTTCCTAACTCTGGTTTCCCTTCATTTCGTATAAATCGTTCGCCTTTTTTTATTCCGTTCCTAACTCTGGTTTCCCTTCATTTCGTATAAATCTTTCGCCTTTTTTTATTCCGTTCCTAACTCTGGTTTCCCTTCATTTCGTATAAATCTTTCGCCTTTTTTTATTCCGTTCCTAACTCTGGTTTCCCTTCATTTCGTATAAATCGTTCGCCTTTTTTTATTCCGTTCCTAACTCTGGTTTCCCTTCATTTCGTATAAATCTTTCGCCTTTTTTTATTCCGTTCCTAACTCTGGTTTCCCTTCATTTCGTATAAATCTTTCGCCTTTTTTTATTCCGTTCCTAACTCTGGTTTCCCTTCATTTCGTATAAATCTTTCGCCTTTTTTTATTCCGTTCCTAACTCTGGTTTCCCTTCATTTCGCATAAATCTTTCGCCTTTTTTTATTCCGTTCCTAACTCTGGTTTCCCTTCATTTCGTATAAATCTTTCGCCTTTTTTTATTCCGTTCCTAACTCTGGTTTCTCTTCATTTCGTATAAATCTTTCGCCTTTTTTTATTCCGTTCCTAACTCTGGTTTCCCTTCATTTCGTATAAATCTTTCGCCTTTTTTTATTCCGTTCCACTACCAACAGTGGTGCATTGTTAAGTTGAAGATGCAAGTTAACTCATTTTGTTTTTAGTGTTGGTCTGCTATATTTAAACCATACACATAGCTCTATTTAAAAAAAATATAAATCAAAACAACTTTACTTAAATTAATGAATTTGTTGTCTTGAATTTCTCACAAAAAATATAGTAAAATAATAACGACTGACACATTTTAAAAATCTACAGACGAAACTAAAAAAGTGGTCTAAAACTAATATTGTTATAATTTAATCTGTTTAGTTTATCTGTTTATTGATTAAAAGAACAGTGGAATAAAGTACAGAAGGCTGATAACGTGTTCCGTCACTAAATATTTAGGGTTATACCCTAAACAAAAAAGTTGTGTTTTTTAAAGTAAAATATAAAAACTACAATAATTAAATAAAAATTGTAATAATAAAATAACAAGGACGGCAAGATCTGAAAGGATGAAGAAATACTGGGCGGACAGGAAAGCACGACACACTGAACATTGATTGATCAATCGTCCCCCAAAGTGGGTGAAACGTAGAAGAAGAAAAATAACAAATTATAAATAATATACCAGCGTGACACTTCAGTGCGGCAAGCCAAAAAAACTAGACACACAATCATAAATAGTTTACTCGAACTTTTATGCTACTAGATATTCACAAAGCGAAGACTTGCTGTGTTAAAATGCCATATCCCATCCTAACTCACTGTTGCTGTAGTTACACAGTCAGTTAATAATGGGGGAGGTCTTCGCTTCTGTCTGCGAAGACATGTAAAGCAGGTGGCGGTTCAATAGGAGCTATAACGGATTTTGAAAATTCAAAAATGCTAATGTATGCAGTTATTAACGCTGATTACGATGGTGATAACAGATTTTTTTAAAATATTTGAGACATAAAAATTTATTTATTTTTGAAAGATTCGAATGCCGCCATTTAGTAACGAATTTTGCTGTTTAAAAAATTGTCGTCCATGCTGTTAACAAAATCTATTTTTGTCTCTCTCTCTCTCTCTCTCTCTCTCTCTCACACACACACACACACACACACACACACACACACACACACACACACACACACACACACACACACACACACACACACACACACACACACACACACACACACACACACACACACACACACACACACACACACACACACACACACACACACACACACACACACACACACACACACACACACACACACACACACACACACACACACACACACACACACACACACACACACACACACACACACACACACACACACACACACACACACACACACACACACACACACACACACACACACACACACACACACACACACACACACACACACACACACACACACACACACATATATATATATATATATATATATATATATATATATATATATATATATATATATATATATATATATATAAACGGCGCAGAAATCGACCCTAATTTCAAGGACCAGGTCTGGGTCTTACTAAGATAGCCGCTCTAATACTTCTTTTTCCAACTGATGTTCTGTAATAATGCAAGTAGCCTATTTACTATTTTTTCCTTAAGCAATAAAAATTAAACTAGATGCAACTAGTTCGTCACTATTGTCATGCACAATGATAGGCTATTCATAGTCATTGATTCAACTCAAAGTGCATGTTTCAATTTTTTAATTTAAATGTAGCATTAAAGGTGCACTGCAGTGTTAAAAAGTCGAACGAATTAATTGTATTACTTCCTTAACGTCGACAGTATAGTTGCTGGTTATTTCCTGCAATACTTGCTGAACAGCAAAACATCCTAATTTTGACAGTTTCATTTAGAAAGAGCATAAAATATCCAGTAAAATTGGTAGAGCAATATTTTTCTTAAATATACAGGATACCGGTTAAATTGGCGGGGAAATATTATGAGCGCTATCGTGAAACGTTCCTTATATTAATTAAGAATATACTGCGAAGTCTACTGTTCTTTGAACTACCAGTATAAACATTACCATAGTTTGTATGGATACTAATGGATCACCTTTTATATTAATTAGTCTACATTATGAATAGACGGTATAAAAAAAAACATTAATTAAACAAGACAGTATATAACTGTGATCAAACCTATTCTCAGTTGTTTAGTAAATATTTCATTGAGTTAGATAAGTTCCCCGAGAAGCGGCGCTAGTGTCTTCTGATTAGAGAATACTACAGTTACTCATGCGTGCGTTTTATACTGATCGTGAAATCATCTTTAGTTTCGCGGACCATACTTTGCTGCGCCCGGCTTTTATAGACAATACAAGCCGCCTCGGTGTTCTAGTGGATAGCGTACTAGGCTTTCACCCCGAGGATCCGGGTTCGATTCCCGGTCAGGGCTTGGCATTTTCAAACGCTATAAATCATCCCC
The DNA here is from genome assembly GCA_022606455.1 of Callitettix versicolor. Classification (NCBI taxonomy): domain Eukaryota; kingdom Metazoa; phylum Arthropoda; class Insecta; order Hemiptera; family Cercopidae; genus Callitettix; species Callitettix versicolor. The sequence goes on from CM040182.1 coordinate 714,983, forward strand.
ATTGTCTGCATTAGCCCAAGTGTGCACAATAGTCGGACGGTAAAAAAAAAAAAAAAAAAAATTATAGACATACAGTACCTTGTGTACGCCTATTGTGTATACAGTGGCGACCTTAGCCTTTCGGACAGGTCGGGCAAAATTTACTGTGGCGCCTATGTAAGGCACGCGTTTTTAAGATAGCTAATAAAAATGGGTATAGCCTACATACAGTTTTGAAATAAATTTGAAAATCATTTGTTGGTTATAATGATAATGATTTTTATTGTAAAAATAACATTTATTTAAATATAATGTTATTATTTATTATAATATTATTATACATTATTGATAACTGTGAAGACCTAGACAGCGGCGCCCTCGGGCACCTCCCGACTTCGCTTCCCCCCCCCCAAAGGCCGGAACTGTCTGTATATAAAGCAATGCACGATGTTCTTTTTGTATCATCATTTGTGTATATAAAGCAATACACGATGTTCTGTGTATATCATCATTTGTGTATAAAGCAATATGTGATATTCTGTGTACATCATCATTTGTGTATAACATATCACAATTACAATGAAAATCACCAAGAAAACAAAACGAAAACGCAACTCAAAATATCCGACAAATACCATGTCAGGAAAGGGTGTGTACAACAGTAACTACTGATGTTTTTACTGTGTTTACCAAAGGGGGGGCTACCAGGACAAGGTTATTGACACGCTCTCCCTGGATTTGCCCTGAGAGTTTTTCTTAAATTTAAAGTATTTTAACATAGATTCTAGGTATCTAGGCGTATGGTCTAGTTGCATTTTTCGGTTTTAGGTTGATCCACACTCTCAAAACATCGAGTATTGCTTTTTACACACCAAGTAACCAAGTAATAGCAAATGTTTGAGTAAACTGTAATAATAACATAAGTATTTCACCATTCGGTAACAAATTAAAAAAAATAATACTGTATTACAATTACTATAGTATATTTTGAGTAATAGTTTGTATGGTTTAATTTTCAGTTTCAAATTTTAAAAATATAAACTAATATTATTTCAGTTTTTTTAGTATTTACATTTTGTTTTTTTTTTCAGTGTTTGATTAGGCTACTATATATCTCACCATGAAGGTAGACTTGATGTGTTTACTTATAGTGATATCTGTACAAAAACCTACATATTGTGAAACAGATACAGTTCATTTACAACATAGTATGACAGAACAAGATAACCAAATGAGGGTGGAACCATTAGTAGTAGACCAATGGGTAAAGGATACAGATAGTAATATATCAAGTCTTTTACAAGAAGAAAGATTAAGTTCAAGTAACGATGATAAAGGTAGGTAATACACTTTTTTATATAGCTATTGTAACAAAATCATTAGTGGATAAATACATAAGTATTTATTATTACTATTCACTAAAATATTTGTGTTTTGCTACAATATTCTAATTTAATCAAAACATGTAAAACTTCATGGAATACCTTTATAAAGTTGATATTCTAATTGGTATGTAAGATCTCAGTGTTTTTAAATATTCTATTTGTTTATCCTTACTTTTTTTAGATTGTTATAAGAATTATTGCAGCATTATTATAAATTATTATTTATTGAACACAAAGTCAGTACTTGGTGAAACTCCACGATATCCAGGAAAATTTGAACACTTACACAGTATCACAGAAATTCGTTTTTATTCAGTGAACTATGTTTTGCAGTGAGGCATCTTTAGATATAGTAGAGCTAAAAGTTATATAGTGTGCTTATAATTTAATTAAATTAAATTAAAATTAAAAATTAAAATTTTAATTAAAAAGCAAAAATCATTAGTAACTAGTATATTATAAAATGTAAATAAGTCAACTAAAGAAACACAAAAATATTGTAAAATACCATTTTTAGGCAGTATAAGTTATACAATTAGTTATAACTTATACAGTAGAACCTCGCGATACGACGTGTTCAAGATACGAAGTGGAATATCGCAAATATTCGTGCTCGCGAAACGATACGTTTTTCGCGATACGATCCCAATATCTCTTGCCGCTTGAAATTGTTTTGAAGTTGGCGCGCTACGGGCAAACCTCACGCGTCACTAAGCAAGCCTCAATACGTCACTATTCAAGCTTTTATACGTCACGAGGCTTTTATTTGTTGAGTGGGTTAATTGCTGCTTCGGACCTGCAGTGAAAAAATATTTAGAGGAGAATGGTCTTCCTCTAAAATGCCTCCTTGTGCTCGACAATGCCCCTGCTCATCCTCCTGGCCTTGAAGAACAGATACATCCTGACTTCGACTTCATCAAAGTGCTCTATCTGCCACCGAACACCACTTCCATCCTCCAGCCTATGGACCAGCAAGTCATTGCTAATTTTAAGAAGCTTTACACGAAGCACCTTTTCAAACGATGCTTCGAAATGACAGAGAGCACGCAACTCACACTCCGTGAGTTTTGGAAGAGTCACTACGACATTGTCCATTGCTTAAAAATCATAGAAAAGGCATGGGGTGAGGTCTCAAGGCGCACCTTGAACTCAGCATGGAGGAAATTTTGGGCAGCTGTGGTTGCAGAACAAGACTTTGAGGGTTTCGAAATCCCTACTGAAGAAGAAGCTGTGGATAATCCTGCTTCATTGGAGGAGATTATTTCTCTGTCAAAGTCTTTGGGGCTTGTTGTCGATGAGGCTGACATTGACAACCTACTCGACGAGCACAAGGAGGAGCTCAACACTGACGACTTGAAGGCATTGGAGGCGATGCAAATCAGTGATCTTCAAGATACGATCCCGGTCCAGGAACGGATTAAGATCGTATCGCGAGGTACCACTGTATAAGATCGTATCGCGAGGTATTCTGTATAAGAGAAATTTCTTATAAAGTCCTAGTTCCACTTTAAATTCTAATTGACTCGTTAAATTTAATCTTAGATAAAACTAATTAAAGCCAGCTTTTTACTGTACATCGAACTTAGGAAAACAAATTGTCTACAATAAGGATAAAATAGATATTTCACTAAAAAGTGGTGCGTATAAAGTTGTCTGTGAATATGTAAAAAAATTTGAAAGAGCTATAAAAACTCATGTTAAAGAACATTTCAATTGTTGAAAGTGTGAAAAAATGACGCAAATTTTGTGAATCATTTGTTTAAATCAGGTCATTCCTTTAATTTGAACAATATAATCATAATCCATAACAGGTATAAAACTAAATAATTAAGAAATTCTGGAAATATATAGATTTAGTTGCAAAAATCCCCTAATTTTAATTTAAATGAATATATTAACTTCAACCCCCCTCCCTTAATCAAGCCTATTGTTTAGGGGTTTTCCCAACCTGCTGCTCACTGACCTTACAATGTCAATTCTTCCTTTCTTTACCTTCTCCCTTCCAGTTTTAACATCAACTGTATTAGTATATAAGCACGCTTTGTAATTGTTAGCTTCACTGCAAAATTTATGTCACAGAATAGAAAATTTTTTTTTGAAACGATCATAAGTACTCTAATTTTCCTGGATTACTATAAATGATTCAGAAATTGAGTATTAAAACATTCTTTTTGTTTATCCTTCATATGGAATAAAAAAAAACTGTGTTCATGTTTCATAAAATCATTTAAATTATAAAAACAATGAATATGCTACAACCTTATTTAAATTTTTTAAGTGATATTAGAAAGCAATATCCATTCTTACAGATGACAGTTGTATATTGGTATTTGAATGACTACCAAAGTAAAACTTCTTATTCTTCTTCTTTGGGTGCCTAATTGTTCTAATTATTGAAAATAATTCTGGTTATGATAACTTTGTTCACACGTGCTTTAACTAGTTCTGTGGTAGTTTTTGAGGACCATGTCCTTAAGTTTTTAAGCCATGATATCCTTCTTTTTCCTGGCCCTCTTTTACTGTAGACTTTCCCATGGAGAACGGATTTTAGAAGGTGGCATTTGCTTTTGTTTTTCATAATATGTCCAAGATATTCAGGTTTTTTTCTTTTAATGGTGTTCATTACTTGTAGGTTTTCTTCAGTTATTCCATCACTGCTCTGTTAGTCACACTGTCTACCTATGAAATGCTCAACAAAAGATTTTATATTGAGATAATATGAGCTTTAAATTGATTTAGTAAATTAATAATTTTAGTTTAATATTGTTGTTCATCCACTAAAAATAACTATTAAGTAATTTTTGCTTGATAACATATACATAATTTATAATGAATACCTGCTCCAATTCTTGAATAAATATGCTAGTATTAAAATATTTGGTAAAGTATGTGATTTACACACAAATTTTGTAAATTCAGTTTAACCAAAATTTCATCCCTTACTGTAAAATTCATTAAAAAGAATCTTAGAAAAACTTAACATATAACTATCAACAGCACTTTAAAAGATGTGTTAAAAGGTTACTTTGTGTGTGTGTGTGTGTGTGTGTGTGTGTGTGTGTGTGTGTGTGTGTGTGTGTGTGTGTGTGTGTGTGTGTGTGTGTCATGTAACTAAACCTATAAAACACATCACATGAAAACTATCATTAAAATATGATTGCAAACTATAAAATAATATAAATTAAATATAGTAATTATTATCCACTAGTACTGTTAGACAAATAATGGAATATATTAAACTTTGTTATAGAACTAAGCAGAGGTCATGGGAACAAATTAAAAAAGAAAAAAATCAAAAAGAAAAAGTTTCTTAAGAAGATACTGCCATTACTGTTGATTCCTATTTTAATTCAGTCTGCAATAATACCATTAATTGTTATGAAACTTAAGCTCCTTGTCATCAAAGCAATAACCATGGGAAAAATATCTATGATACTGCTTGCATTTAATTTTATGTACACAGCGTTGACTGCTAAGCTCTCGGACAACAGACAGGTAAGCATTTTACATTTTAACGATTTTTATATTTGTATTAGAGGTGATTTAAGTGTTAACATGAAATTATTTTTCCTTTGTGCTAAAATTTTCAAAAATAGGCATTGGTAAAATCTAATAATATTTTACTAGTATAGTTCAGGCCACTGCTCCATGGCAGTGCTTTGACGCACTATGCACTCGTAAACTTCTCTGCTCATTTGAATGGTAACTGTAATAGTTAAGAAAAATTTTACTGGACCTTCTATTGGAAATTGTATGCTCCTTCTCCATGACGTGGTCAAAATTGTGATAGGATAACAATTTCCTGTTCATCCATTATTACAAGAAATAGCTATTAACTACACTCTCATTATCAAATAAGAGACCACCATCTTGAAATGAAAGTAAATGGGGATAAATCTTACACACGTGTCATTTGGGCTTGAATTAATGGATGAATGACTTTCTAAGGTTAATATTGTAATGCAATCTTGTTGATCTACTGTATCCCATTTCTATATTTCTGAGATGCTTAGTTATGGTGCCTTCTGCAGTCCTAGTCTCTTCACAAAGTCTAGGATTTAGAAAAGATTTAAAGTGGCGGTCCCTACTTCAAATTGGTGACTTACCAATTCCTTATTGAGGTACTTGCATATGCTTGCTCTGCTAATAACGTCTCCATTCCCCCTTTCTCTTTCCTTTTTATAGAGGTTGTGCCTCTTTAAGGTTTAAGGGCCTCTTTGTTGTAAGGTGAGTTCCTTTTCATTCTATTTATATTCTTACTCATGGGAATATGAGTAGCTTGGAAAATTATGTATGCAAACACAGAGCCCTGCGTTCGAGGTTGCCAGATATCCGGGGGTTCTGTCTGATATAACAGTAGGCCGGTGTCATACAGTCCATCAGCATGGGTTGCTTTACAGAAATGCATGTGTGGATATGTGTGTCTTGAGTAGATAAGTGAGTGTAGTATGCGCTAGAGGTGTGGTGGAATCACTAAACCCATCAGCTGCCTTCGCTGGCTATGTTTGGGCTTTGTACAAGAAACCTTTAAAGCAAATTTCAAAACAACGCACAAACCAAATGTTGAACTATTGAGTTAAGAGAGAGAGACCTCAACTCAATTTGCTCAACTTTACTCAGTCAATTAGTAATAATTAACTGGTCAAACGATTTATGTATTTCTTATAACAAAGTACATTTAAATGTAAGAAATTGTTAACAAAGTTTCATAAGCTAATTAGCTGTTTTTCTTTTCATTAATATATTTTGAATTTCTTTATTGATTAATATTCAGCCAATATTTTCAACTCACAAAACAAAGAAGAAAATTTAATACATGCATAATTAAACATAATTTTCATGTTCTAAACCAGTGTTTCTCAACCTGTGGTATGCATACTACTGGTGGTACGAGGAAGTTTGCCTGGTGGTAAGCGGGGTACTCTTCATTTTTGGTTATAGGGAAATTTTAATTCCCTGTGAGTTCAAATTAAGGAAACTGAACTCAAGGAAAGCCAAAAAATAATAATTTTTTTTAAAGAGCAGATGCTTGGGAAGATCAACCACATACAATACCTTAAGGAAGAACATAAAAACAGGCTCTCATGTGTGGAAAATTACCATAGCTTAAAGATAAGCAACCTAAAATCAAACATTATTAAACACCCCCAATAGTCAACTTTAAAATCTATTCCAAATATTTATGGTGGTACTTAAACAAAAAAAGAACAATTCTGCCTGTAGAAATAGATTATTGAAAAAAATATTAATCTGTCAAATATAACAACTAATGACGTTTATTAAAATAATAATTGTCAATGTTAATAAATTTTAATGTTAATTAACTACATAACAACTACATAAACTGTTTTTTTATTCTTGCCCAGAAGTACAAGGTAGGATCTGATTAAGACCCAAACACAGACACATTTATGTGTGTGTGTGTGTGTGTGTGTGTGTGTGTGTGTGTGTGTGTGTGTGTGTGTGTGTGTGTGTGTGTGTGTGTGTGTGTGTGTGTTCATACAGATTCCTTCTCTGATGGAAAAGTTTGAATTGCATTAGTGTACTTGTTATGTTCGACACAGTAGTTTCTAGAAGAAAAAATATTTCGACATTTTGCCAAAATTTTATCTGGAATCTTTGAGTTTATTCTCAACTTCAGACTTGGAGCGAGAATAACTTCGAAGATGCCAGATAAGATTTTGATGAAACACTGGAACAATGTTTCTTCTAGAAACAATTGCGTTGAATTAGGTATTCAATGTGATATATATATATATATATATATATATATATATATATATATATATATATATATATAATCATACATATATATGTTTTATATATATATGTATGTATTTAAATGACCATTTCATGATTACTAAATTCTTCCTTATGTGCTTTATGAAATCACATTGTTTACCTCTAATAACTGTAATATTCCCAGATGGGGTACATTTTTATTTGGAATGTGTCTGAGGTATGCATTTTGTATAAGCTTGAAAATAAAAATGAATACTCCAGATGGTTTCTATTAATTCATAAAACATTTTGTTGAAACCAACACTTTATCGAATTGTTCAGATTCAAAATGCTAAAGGTTTGGTCCAATTTAATTGACTAATTTACACAAAAATATTCACAATAAAAGATTTTTTTTTTAACGTCCGACTATTGTGCACACTTGGGCTAATGCAGACGATGTGATGTTTTATAGTGTATGAAAATGCCAAGCCCTGGTCGGGAATCGAACCCGGGTCCTCGGTGTGAAAGCCCAGTACGCTATCAACTAGGCCAACGAAGAAAAAAAAGTTACACAAAATAGATGTAACACCAAAATACATACTGTACCTAGGTCCTTGCGAAGCTGCAGCTTATAACACAATTCTGATATATTTAGTTGAACAAGTTAGCTATTAAGTCCAGTACATGAAAGTAATTAAACTTATTCATTAAAATTTTAATGGTGAGATTTTAAATGGCAATATTTTCTGTTTCTGAACTGTTACCAAAAGCGTCTTTTTGACATTTATTTTTCAGTACTTTTTACCTCTCAGTTGTTTAATATACAGATCTGAAAAGTTTATTGAAATGTTGTGGCTCAATTTTAATATTAATTATAAAAATATATTCTGTTTCTAATACAACCAAAAGTTCCATTTGAAATTTATTCCTTCCAGGAATTTTCACCTCTCAGTTATTTAATATAGATGTTTGAAAAATTTATCGAAATTTTTTAGCCAAATAAAATTATATTAGATTGTTAAATAAAATTAATACACATAAAAAAATAATTACAGTTATCACAAAATGCTGTGGACCTACTGGCCATTTTGGCATCCTTGTTTTGTTTGCTTAAAAATAATTACATGTAATTTGTTTTTAACAGAGTCTTTTTTATATTTGAAGTAAAACACATTTTAAGTTTAAAACAAATTGAATATTCCGTTATTGTTAGGTGTATAATTACAAATAAATAAATCCTTTAAAAATTTGATTTATAAAAAATGTGCCATTGTGATGTACGAGTTTTTGTCTGTTTTTTGTCTTTGTTTCTTGTACGTTGTTTTACCCTCTGCCCCTTATTTGACTGATTTGTCTGAATAAGTAGCACACAAATTATTTCTACCAAATATCCACCAAACAGCTGATATTTTGTAATGTTTGAAAGATGCATAGTGATTCATATGTGAAGCTGCTGTGGTAGTGAACAATCAGGGGAAGGTTGAGGCAACAGAATGTGGTTGGTCTGTGAAGCAGGCAAGGGTTTCCTTTAATTTTGTGATTATTGTCTAACCATTTTTGTTACAGTACATGAAAAAGTTATTAAGATGTGCTAAATACTTAGAATAATTTTATTCTATATTTTTATTTTAGGATCTTAACGAGGCTTATGGTTACAATGGAGGTTTAGAATTTGGAGCCTTTATTAACAGAAGAAGAGATGAAATGGGAAAATATCTTGGTTCTTGAGCTACATTGTCATACTTCTAGGAAAGGTTTTAACATTGAAATTAATGTTAACTTTCTAAAAACAATAACCTGACTATAATATTTCACAATTTATTATTTTTGTATTTGATTGTATTGCATTTATTTATTTTACCAGACACCTGATTTTGTTTGTTTGTCTGGCAGGCATTTATGACAATGTTTTAATCTTATTTTCCTTATCCTTAACAGTACATTCATAATGTATTATTTATTATGTATTTATACATGTGACAGTTATAAATAACTAAAAGAAATTTCCATTTACAAACGTTTGAATTAAATGTTTTCAATTTCAAATTATCTTAAGAGTCTGTGAACCTTGTCGGCCATATTGAATCTATTCCCTATAAGATTAATGTTAATTAATAGTAAAGTGTATTTCACTATTTGTTAAAATAAAATTATGTTTGATGTCTTATTTAAAGGTCTTGTATGTGAGAATGTTTTTACATTGTGTATATATATTTTTGCTTTATAGATAAAAACCCAAAAAATATAAACAAATGTAAAAAGATTACCATATTCCTTTAAAATCTGTATAATTAATTAAGGCTAATGCCTTATAGGGAATAGATTAAATATGGCTGACATTGTCTAAATACTCTTAAAGCACATGGCTTTAACTTTTAAGATTCTCCTTTTTATTTCTATAAGCTTTCATTAGAGATGGCTTGTCATAGGAAGCAACAGAGGCCAACAACTCTCAACAATTAAAACAATACTTAAATAATATTAACGTAATTTAACTTTAAAAAAAGTAAATACAATATTTTTTTCTTGTTATGTACACACATTTACAGTTCAATGCAGCACCAATAAAATTTGGTCTGCTGTGATCATGAAACGTTGAGACTTAGATGGATGTAATAGGATCCATGCAGTGTTTATAGTGTGTTTAAAACCAGTGCTTGAAATTTTCACTTGTACAATACAAAGTATGCTACATATTTTCGCTTTGTGTGAATTTCATTTATTTGTTTTTGTGTTTATACTATTTGGAATTACCTCTAACATGGATTTGCAGCAGATTATTGTTATTAGTACTGTAATAATTCTTCAACAATAACATTTTAATATTTTTAATTAATGTGCCATATTCAAGACAGTGATATTGAAAAGAATGAAATACTGGAACTTGGATGACCTGCACCAAAATTATCTGTAATAATGGGTCAGATACTTTCCCCTTCCTAATGACTGATGGGGTGCCACTGGCTTACACATATTTTACTTGAGGTTTTTATGTGTTTTGATGAATTTATTTTTTACATTTTGAAAACACGGTTTACATGGAAGATTTTAACTTGGTTTTGCCCTTTAAGAGACCAGATAAATTGTATTGGATGCTACGTCCATTAAAAATAACATTTTTGACAAACTAGTAAAGTAACTAAAAAGAAGCAAAGAAGTTATAAAATAGTCTGTGCTATTAGGTTCAAGAGACTCTACGGTTAAGGACTGGCATGCTTGTTCTAAGGTGACCAGCTCTCAGGCAACTAACAGAGTGGCCATGTTGTGTGGAATTAACTGAATACGGTTTAGGTTATAATGCTTATTCTGTGAGATTATCCTTCACACTATAAATCAAACAAAAGAATGAGAACAGAGATGACAGGGGTTGGACTAAAAGGCGAGTAGTTGAGTCCAGATAGAGGGTTGGTTAGAACGGTTTTTGCCCTGGAAGCTCACTTGAACTGAGTGATTTTACCTACTTTAATTAATCCACACAATTTGAATTTAGCAATTGAAAAATGCCGCTAAACAAATATTTGAACTGAATAAACTTTTGCTTATCCATGGCCACTTCTTTCCAGGTATTTGAGCATACTTAGAAGAATATTAATAAGGAAAGGCCACTATTATTGACATGAACTAACTGAAATGGGTTAGGTTATCACCCTTATCATTGGACATAATAAGTGCTTTAACCTTGTTCATGGCTGGGAATGGCATATTGTTCACCTAATACACAAGTCACTTAGTTTTAGAATGCGGGATTTATAAAATCCTTCATCATCTTTTTCCTGTTTAAATATTTGCTTAGTTCCAAGTGCACCCACTAGTCGCTACTTGTGTTTCTTTTATAAAAAGCAAAGATCTTGGTTTTCTCTACCAGTTACAACACTTGTGACTTTTCTTCCTCCCACTGTTAGTTTTTATTTAGCCTCACAAACTTAATGCAGACAATATTAATACAAAGTAGGATACATATTTACAAAAGCAGATTGTTCATCAAATCAACTAAAATGATGATCAATTAGTGTGTCACTGAAAATTGCAACAACTTTTGATTCAATGGTCAATTTTTACTTCTTAAAGCCAGTGACTATAATGAACCACAAAGCAAACGTACTTGTAGAGTAGGACTACCACATGAATATTCGTCCATAGTACGTCAGTGCACCCAAACTGTGTGCTTTTCTCACTAGTTGGGTTGGAAATGTTTCTATCACAATGATGAAACATATCATTGGTCGATCAAGAAACCAAGCCTGAGACTTAGAGTCCGATAGCCAGGCTGAGGTTTTCAGTTGTGTCAAAGGGTAAATAGAGGCAAGATTGTGAATGCTATCACTGCTACTGAGAACACTGTTCTTGGCACTGAGCAGTGAGCAGTTGTAGTTGCTCTTCAACAGACGTAAAACTGTGAATGCTATCACTGCTACTGAGAACACTGTTCTTGGCACTGAGCAGTGAGCAGTTGTGGTTGCTCTTCAACAGACGTAAAACTGTGAATGCTATCACTGCTACTGAGAACACTGTTCTTGGCACTGAGCAGTGAGCAGTTGTGGTTGCTCTTCAACAGACGTAAAACTGTGAATGCTATCACTGCTACTGAGAACACTGTTCTTGGCACTGAGCAGTGAGCAGTTGTGGTTGCTCTTCAACAGACGTAAAACTGTGAATGCTATCACTGCTACTGAGAACACTGTTCTTGGCACTGAGCAGTGAGCAGTTGTAGTTGCTCTTCAACAGACGTAAAACTGTGAATGCTATCACTGCTACTGAGAACACTGTTCTTGGCAGTGAGCAGTGAGCAGTTGTGGTTGCTCTTCAACAGGACGTAAAACTGTGAATGCTATCACTGCTACTGAGAACACTGTTCTTGGCACTGAGCAGTGAGCAGTTGTGGTTGCTCTTCAACAGGCGTAAAACTGTGAATGCTATCACTGCTACTGAGAACACTGTTCTTGGCACTGAGCAGTGAGCAGTTGTGGTTGCTCTTCAACAGACGTAAAACTGTGAATGCTATCACTGCTACTGAGAACACTGTTCTTGGCAGTGAGCAGTGAGCAGTGAGCAGTTGTGGTTGCTCTTCAACAGACGTAAAACTGTGAATGCTATCACTGCTACTGAGAACACTGTTCTTGGCACTGAGCAGTGAGCAGTTGTGGTTGCTCTTCAACAGACGTAAAACTGTGAATGCTATCACTGCTACTGAGAACACTGTTCTTGGCACTGAGCAGTGAGCAGTCATGACTATTCTGCAACTGCCCTGCTCTCTGCTCACTGCTCAGTGCTCATTGTTAAGTGTTGTCTGCTCTATATTCCCCGCAGGGGGTGCAGACTAGCTGCACCTCTTGAGAGGATTTAGACATCCCTCGCGGTACCCGAGTCTAACACACACTTACACTTACAACATTATACTTACGACTTTTAACACTTTACACTCACACTTACATTTAGGGAGGCGATAATAGCCTCAATGTGCTTTTCACCATAAAATAACCAAAAAAAATGCTCTTTATTTTACAAGGAAGTTTACACATGCAAAGAGATATAAAATACTACTGAAATAAAAGTTAGCCTGTTATTGATTTATTATTAACAACACACTGCTTATTTTACCATAATTATTTATTTAGGCTTATTGGTTTTATTTTCTATTAATTAAAAGCAATTTTTTTGCTTTTATTTTATTAATTAAATAAATTATAATTAATTAAATAAAGGTAGGCTTACCTGTGTCAGTTTTAGTTATTCTTTAATTTGTATTCGTGTGTGCCGATGTTATAAACAAATTTCTTAATGAATTAATTAATGAATTTCTTAATGAAAGAAGTCAATCATTAGAGTTTCTTTATTTGATGTGTCTGTCGGTGACATACAAGTGGTTATCAGTAAAATTTCCAGTTAATTAAATTTATAAACCTCAGATTTATTAAATTTAAATCTGTATACTTGTTAGAATGTATTTTACGAAAACATACCAAACTCTCGTTATATTCGTACATCTCCAAAGCAGCTCATATTTTGAAAATCAAAACACACTACACTAAGACTAGCAATCGTTTTACAAGTTCAAGACTCCTTGAGTATCCACTGATCCTGGGCCCAGACTATACCTTCACCATCTTTTATAATTATCAATTTTCAATAATAATTTAAATAATTGTTTAATATTTTCTTTTGTGAAATATTTATAGTAGTGATATCATGCCGCTTATATACATGTAAATATCATTTGATTAATGTAATTACAAGCAGAATAAAGCAGTATATAAGAAGAAAATTAAAATTTTAAGAATTTCTCTTATATTCAGGACATTACAGGTAACAATCGGTGCAAAAGAATTTTTTTATTCCCAAAAAACCCTCGATCTGGTAAAGTCATAAAGTTCAACAATTATGGTGACACTGTAATTTCATTTATTACATTATTTTGTGTTTGTTTGTAACAACGAATCACAGTCAGGAGTGTATAGTACAAAAATCCGATAGTAGTTTGCCTCCGAATTTGGCACAATTGGACGTCTGTCCTGTATTCATCGTCGTGTCAAGTTTTGTAACGAAGATTCAAAGTTTGTTACGTACGTTTGGGCTGATAGTCCAATAATCGGTAGAAATTTGATACGATTAATGAAATCTATTCTAACTGAGCTATAAAGTTACTGATCACGTTTTATTGCAATTTTTAGCTAATTCGTATTTTGGTATTACGAGTAATAAAATTCTTTCTTTTGCTAAAAATATTACTGTAACTTACGAATGTATGGATAAAATAACACCCGCCGAGACCCGAAAAAAACCTATTTGTATTATTAATGAATCGGATTGTGCTGATCGTGATATTTTAGTTATAGAAAATTATAGTGGTAAAGTGACCAAAGGGTGGTATGAAAATGAAAATGAACTCATTGCACTATCAAGCGGAAATGTTCCTTTTCGGGAACAAATGTGTAAGCCTGAAACATCTCTAAATAAAGACATTCGGTTTAAACAGGAAATTCATTTTTCAAATGTTTTCAAGCTCAAAATTCTTTGGATAGTGTACCACCGCAACATGCGGTAATGTTACTTTTGAAACATCAAGACTGCTTCCCTTTAAAAGATGAAAGTGAAGAATTTTAAAAAGTTACAATTAATTATGTTTATTATTTTTACGTTTACTAAATAGAGTGTAACGTACTCGTATTTGTGTTTTCGGTTATTTAAAATGCCTATGTCTCTAACAACAACCTGTTGTTTATGTTTCATGTTTATCCTAGTGCTAACAATTGCATAGAATGTATGAAATTATGTTCCTGTTGGTCAAAAGTTTTAATTAATACAATTGTTTCCAAAAAAATTAATTATCAAAATAGAGCGAAATTAACATTATTTTCGGTGGCCTAGTTGATAGCGGGCTTTCACCCCGAGGACCCGGGTTCGATTCCCGGCCAGGGTTTGGCATTTCATACGCTATAAATCATCCCATCGTCTGCATTAGTCCAAGTGTGCACATTAATCGGACGTTAAACACAAAAAAAAATTCTTTACAAAATGGTGTAAAAAGTTTTGTTTCTCTTTCCATTCCAAGTGTTGTGTGTTTTGTAATTATTATTTGTCGTCGTGTTAAGTTTGAAAAATTGTGGGATTATTAGAATGATCCCTAGGCCCTATGTGAGTTTTGGTCGTTGGTCTCGTTATTTTGAATTTAATTTGGAGCTACGGAAATTTGAAAATTTAAATGATGAACGTAAGATCACCATCAGATCTATAAATTCTGTATTCATTAGCTACACCAACCAGCTGTTAAGGTACAAATTCAGACTTGACGGTAGTCAGACACATGGTAACCAGTTGTGTTTAACTCTACCGACTGCAAAGATTAAATACACGTCATTTGTGTTATGTGCGGTAAGATGGCGTTGTTAGACTTCATAACAATTGTAGTACTTCAGTACTTCAGTTAGCTTAGACTTTATACCAAGTATTCGTAAAATACCGAGGAAAATAAAATTTATTTCGAAAGAGTGAGAAATTGGATTTGACCCCCCCCCCCCATTACCTTAAAACAAAATAATTAATTTTCGTTGTACGAGACATTCGAAATCCATTTTCGAACCTCTTAAACTAGGGTTTTCTCTAATTATAACATTTGGAAAAACATAGTACTATACGCATTTAAATATTAAGTTGAAAGAGTGAGGAATTGAATTTGACCCTCCCCCGTACGTCATAATAAAATAGTAATTATTTTTTGTTGTAAATTAGATTCGAAGTCCGTTTAATCGTGGGTTTTCTGTAGTTGTAATGTTTGGAAAAGCAAAATACTATACGCATTTAAATGTTATTTTAATGTTGTGAGGAGTTATATTTGACCCCCCCCCTAAATTTCCTCATAACAAAATAATAATTAGTTTTTGTTGTACGCTAGATTCGAAATCCGTTTAACTTAGAGTTTTTTTTGTAATTGTAACGTTTGGAAAAACAAAGTACTATACGCATTTAAATATTAAGTTGAAAGAGTGAGGATTTAAATTTGACCCCCTCCACTATTACCTCGTAACAAAATAAAAATAATTTAAAAAAAATAAAAACCACGATTGCTAAAACACACAATACAAAAAAAATTAGGCACTGCAAAAAAATTATATATTTCATAATTAAACAAAACGAAAATCTGAAATATAAAAAAATATAAATTTACATGTTAAGTTCTTACAATAAATGCAGTCGGGGACTGTTACGTGCAAATATATTGAGATGCAGCCAATTTATCCACTCGTCAACTCTTCCGCCAGTTTAACCGGTAATCGTAATATTTAGGGGAAATGTTACTGAACCACCTTCAATGTAAAAATTTTGTTCTCTTTCGCCATGAAGCGTTCAAATTTGTAATAGATTTTACGGTTCAGTCAGTATTACAGGAAACAGCCAGCAACTACACTCGTCATCTTTAAATCAGAGGCAGCCATATTGAAACTGAAGCAACCGGTCAGTGTGTTTAGCCCGAATTGGGTACATTATTCTTCTTTAAATCAGAGGCAGCCATATTGAAACTGAAGCAACCGGTCAGTGTGTTTAGCCCGAATTGGGTACATTATTCTTCTTTAAATCAGAGGCAGCCATATTGAAACTGAAGCAACCGGTCAGTGTGTTTAGCCCGAATTGGGTACATTATTCTTCTTTAAATCAGAGGCTGCCATCTTGAAACTGAAGCAACCGGTCAGTGTGTTTAGCCCGAATTGGGTACATTATTCTTCTTTAAATCAGAGGCAGCCATATTGAAACTGAAGCAACCGGTCAGTGTGTTTAGCCCGAATTGGGTACATTATTCATCTTTAAATCAGAGGCAGCCATATTGAAACTGAAGCAACCAGTCAGTGTGTTTAGCCCGAATTGGGTACATTATTCTTCTTTAAATCAGAGGCTGCCATCTTGAAACTGAAGCAACCGGTCAGTGTGTTTAGCCCGAATTGGGTACATTATTCTTCTTTAAATCAGAGGCAGCCATATTGAAACTGAAGCAACCGGTCAGTGTGTTTAGCCCGAATTGGGTACATTATTCTTCTTTAAATCAGAGGCTGCCATCTTGAAACTGAAGCAACCGGTCAGTGTGTTTAGCCCGAATTGGGTACATTATTCATCTTTAAATCAGAGGCAGCCATATTGAAACTGAAGCAACCGGTCAGTGTGTTTAGCCCGAATTGGGTACATTATTCTTCTTTAAATCAGAGGCTGCCATCTTGAAACTGAAGCAACCGGTCAGTGTGTTTAGCCCGAATTGGGTACATTATTCTTCTTTAAATCAGAGGCAGCCATATTGAAACTGAAGCAACCGGTCAGTGTGTTTAGCCCGAATTGGGTACATTATTCTTCTTTAAATCAGAGGCAGCCATATTGAAACTGAAGCAACCGGTCAGTGTGTTTAGCCCGAATTGGGTACATTATTCTTCTTTAAATCAGAGACAGCCATATTGAAACTGAAGCAACCGGTCAGTGTGTTTAGCCCGAATTGGGTACATTATTCTTCTTTAAATCAGAGGCAGCCATATTGAAACTGAAGCAACCGGTCAGTGTGTTTAGCCCGAATTGGGTACATTATTCTTCTTTAAATCAGAGGCTGCCATCTTGAAACTGAAGCAACCGGTCAGTGTGTTTAGCCCGAATTGGGTACATTATTCTTCTTTAAATCAGAGGCAGCCATATTGAAACTGAAGCAACCGGTCAGTGTGTTTAGCCCGAATTGGGTACATTATTCTTCTTTAAATCAGAGGCTGCCATCTTGAAACGAAAGTGAATGGGAAAATATATTACACGTACAGTCGTTTGAATTTTATACAAGGTACTTCCGTACTAAATTTCAACAAAAAAAAATTGTAAACGCTTTTGGCTGTAAGTGTGTACAGTTGTCTTTGGTAAATCGGAGGCTGCCATCTTGAAACGGAAATCATTGGGAAAAATCGTACACATACATCGTTCGGGCTTTAAACAAGGTACCTTGAAAGAATCGGTCATTGCGTTGGGCCAAATCGGTGTAACAAACAAAAGCACTAACCAAATGCCGAACGGTCTAGTTGAACAGACACCACGCTTGCCTCGGTCAGTTAGAGGGTTATGACAAATAGAGTCATAACGTAAGTTAGCGTAAAAGAATTGAAGTAAAAGGAACTTATGACCTACAGAACACAGTGCAGGATTTATAAAATTTGACAACATAAACAGACTTGGTGGGGGCTTAAATAACGGGATGAATTTTTCTTTAGTACAAGGAATTTTGAAAATATGTTATTTTTTTAAATTTGTGCAATATAAAACTCTACCCACACGTCATATATAATTTAAATAATAATAACACAAAAATAACATAGATAATCTTGTAACAATTTTTCAATTTGTTTGAAAAATTTAAAAAGTTTGTTCATGTAGCTTAATTTGGTGGAGGCCTATAGGCAGCCCCTATGTTTGTCTGTTCCTAAGTCCGGCACCGTCAGAACAACCGAATAAAACTAAAGGGATCCCGTGAGGAAGTGAAACAAACACCTAAACGGGTATTTATTTCTTAGATATGCAAAATTAGTGTCTTTAAATTAGGTGAGATCGACATCTTATGTACTTAGAGCTTCATATAGCCTCCTGTTAAAAGAATTAAATCGAATGTTAGACAGTTTGTGCAGTGCTTTTACGGTTTTTACTTTCAATGTACCACTCTTTTCACCGAGAAATTGTTTACTTTCTTACTGAGTAATCTTCAAGCGATGTCTTACAGAAACGCAGTAGGAGTCGTAAAATTCCAGATTTACTGAAAGATATTCAGGTCAGCGCTAAAGAGGCTAATGTTGGCTTAAAAATTTGAAAATTATGCAAATATCCTGAATTTTTAGCCGACACTTGACGATCCGTTAACCAGACCCGGTGGATCTGGGATCCTTAATCTTCGCTTGGTCTGAAATATTGTATAACATTAACTTTCTAATGCGTACTCGTATGTCTACTTAGGCACCGTGACGAGCAAACAAAAGCGTGAACAAACTCGAATCTGGAATTATAAACATTTAGAAGTGTTTTTAAGGCATAAACCATTAAAATTTGTACAGTACAAGTAAAAACCCGAATACATCAGCGATGAGAAGTTCAGTTTACTTCTATAATTTAAACAAAATATGTTGGTCGCTATCTCCCCAAAAATCCAGGGACTATCAATGAAAAACTGAAAAAATATTCACTAGAAAATATGTAACTTTTTAACCCCTTGGGTATGTTTCAAATAGTAATTTAAACTGTTAATTTAAACAATGAGGTTAACAGCAAGTTGTTTTCTGTATACTAAAGCAACTTTTAGCGGATAATTATTCCAAATTCCAGTCTTCTAGATAAATAGAAAGTAAATGTATTTATTCGATATTTAGTTAACCTCCTTTACGGCCCGAGAGGTTATTTTTTTCTAAATTCCATAACATGCACTTAAAAGGAAACTAGGCTTTGCGGGCCAACTCTCTCTGACAACTTTGACCACCTCTCTAAAATTTGGCACCGCTCAGTGAAGACGAATAAGTTTCTACGAGGACGAGGTATATACGGACTAAATTGGATTTCAGTAGATCTGGTTAACAAGCCCGGTACCGAAAGGCTAATTGACCGAGCCATGCGAGGTCGTTGTTTCAACTCGACCTTTCGGCATTTGCTTTGTGTGTTTGTTACGCAGTTTTGTCCAAACGGACTGGCTGATTGTTTTGATATTTGGCACGGAGGTACCTTGTATAAAGCCCGAACGACTTGTGTGTAAGATATATTCCCATTCACTTCTGTTTCAAGATGGCGGCCTCTGATTTATAATGAAAATTGTACGCATTGACCAAACACATTGACTGATTGTTTTGAATTTAGTACAAAGTTACTTTATGTGAAGCCCAAACGACACGTGTAAAATTTTTCCATTCACTTCCGTTTCAAGATGGCGGCCTCTGATTTAAAGGAGACAAATGTACACAATTGTGGCAAAATTCATTGACCGTTTGTTTTAAAAATTGTTACGAAGGTATCTTTTATAAAGTCAGACCCCGATCACTTGCGTGTTAAGATGGCGGCCTCTGACAATGATGACTATAACGGCAGTTTTGACCGATTGTTTTAAAATTTGGTACGAAGGTATCTTTTATAAAGTCAGACCCCGATCACTTCCGTGTTAAGATGGCGGCCTCTGACAACGATGACTATAACGACAGTTTTGACCGATTGTTTTAAAATTTGGTACGAAGGTATCTTTTATAGTCAGACCCCGATCACTTCCGTGTTAAGATGGCGGCCTCTGACAACGATGACTATAACGGCAGTTTTGACCGATTGTTTTAAAATTTGGTACGAAGGTATCTTTTATAAAGTCAGACCCCGATCACTTCCGTGTTAAGATGGCGGCCTCTGACAACGATGACTATAACGGCAGTTTTGACCGATTGTTTTAAAATTTGGTACGAAGGTATCTTTTATAAAGTCAGACCCCGATCACTTCCGTGTTAAGATGGCGGCCTCTGACAACGATGACTATAACGGCAGTTTTGACCGATTGTTTTAAAATTTGGTACGAAGGTATCTTTTATAAAGTCAGACCCCGATCACTTGCGTGTTAAGATGGCGGCCTCTGACAACGATGACTATAACGGCAGTTTTGACCGATTGTTTTAAAATTTGGTACGAAGGTATCTTTTATAAAGTCAGACCCCGATCACTCTTGCGTGTTAAGATGGCGGCCTCTGACAACGATGACTATAACGGCAGTTTTGACCGATTGTTTTAAAATTTGGTACGAAGGTATCTTTTATAAAGTCAGACCCCGATCACTTCCGTGTTAAGATGGCGGCCTCTGACAACGATGACTATAACGGCAGTTTTGACCGATTGTTTTAAAATTTGGTACGAAAGTACAAATCCCGAACGACGTGTATGTAAGATTTTTCCCAATAACTTTCTTTACAAAATGGCGGCCTCCGGTTTCCCTGTAATACTGGCCGAAAGCAAGAACTACCATAATTTTGACCGCTTCATTGAGAAAGCATACAATTTCCAATAAAGGTGTTAGAGTAATATTTTTGTCTAAATATTACTTTTTCTGGTTAAATTGGCGGAAAAGGTTACAAGCACGTCTAGCGCTGTTATAGAGCGGTGGCCGAATAACCAATTAAGAATACACTGAGAAGTCTGTTCTTTGAACTACTAGTTAGATATTTCGCCAGTCAAAGAACCTCTTATATAGCCACTGTCATACGAATCACATGTCGCCAGTCCTGTGACCCTGACATAGAAACATCGACTGAGTGCTAGGCCGAGTCTATCTAGGGCATTCTTACTGGTTCGACCTACTTACAATTTCATCTTAATACCTTAAAACGATTGTCGGAAAAGTGTGTTCTTGTAATACCGGAAATTAATTAGGTGAACCTCTTTCTGAACTTTCACAAGAGTTAAATTTTTTAAATAAATAAAACCACAAATGTCTGTTTATTTTTATTTATTTATTTATTTTTGTATTTATTTGCATTCACGACTCTCACAGGTAGGCCTAATATTTATCAACTGTAAATACTAAATGGACGAATTACGAATAGCAAGGTCCTTTTTCAATTCGATCGTTCAGCATCTGTGTGTTTGTTCATTAAGTAGTTTTAGCCAAACGCATAGACCGATTGTTTTAAAATTTGATACGAAGGTACCTTGTATAAAACCCAAATGACTTACGTGTAAGATTTTCCAATTGACTTCCGTTTCAAGATGGCGGTCACCGATTTAACAATGACGAATGTACACTCTTTTGGCCAAATACATAAACTGATTGTTTAGAAGTTTGGTAGGAAGGTATCTTGTATAAGGCCCGTAACATGTACGTATAAAATGTTTCCCCATTTACTTCCGTTTCAAGATGGCAGTCTTTGATTTAACGATGAGTAGCGTACGTAGTTTTGGCCGAACACATAAACTGATTGTTTAGAAGTTTGGTAGGAAGGTATCTTGTATAAGGCCCGTAACATGTACGTATAAAATGTTTCCCCATTTACTTCCGTTTCAAGATGGCAGTCTTTGATTTAACGATGAGTAGCGTACGTAGTTTTGGCCGAACACATAAACTGATTGTTTAGAAGTTTGGTAGGAAGGTATCTTGTATAAGGCCCGTAACATGTACGTATAAAATGTTTCCCCATTTACTTCCGTTTCAAGATGGCAGTCTTTGATTTAACGATGAGTAGCGTACGTAGTTTTGGCCGAACACATAAACTGATTGTTTAGAAGTTTGGTAGGAAGGTATCTTGTATAAGGTCCGTAACATGTACGTATAAAATGTTTCCCCATTTACTTCCGTTTCAAGATGGCAGTCTTTGATTTAACGATGAGTAGCGTACGCAGTTTTGGCCGAACACATAAACTGATTGTTTAGAAGTTTGGTAGGAAGGTATCTTGTATAAGGCCCGTAACATGTACGTATAAAATGTTTCCCCATTTACTTCCGTTTCAAGATGGCAGTCTTTGATTTAACGATGAGTAGCGTACGTAGTTTTGGCCGAACACATAAACTGATTGTTTAGAAGTTTGGTAGGAAGGTATCTTGTATAAGGTCCGTAACATGTACGTATAAAATGTTTCCCCATTTACTTCCGTTTCAAGATGGCAGTCTTTGATTTAACGATGAGTAGCGTACGTAGTTTTGGCCGAACACATAAACTGATTGTTTAGAAGTTTGGTAGGAAGGTATCTTGTATAAGGCCCGTAACATGTACGTATAAAATGTTTCCCCATTTACTTCCGTTTCAAGATGGCAGTCTTTGATTTAACGATGAGTAGCGTACGTAGTTTTGGCCGAACACATAAACTGATTGTTTAGAAGTTTGGTAGGAAGGTATCTTGTATAAGGTCCGTAACATGTACGTATAAAATGTTTCCCCATTTACTTCCGTTTCAAGATGGCAGTCTTTGATTTAACGATGAGTAGCGTACGTAGTTTTGGCCGAACACATAAACTGATTGTTTAGAAGTTTGGTAGGAAGGTATCTCTTGTATAAGGCCCGTAACATGTACGTATAAAATGTTTCCCCATTTACTTCCGTTTCAAGATGGCAGTCTTTGATTTAACGATGAGTAGCGTACGTAGTTTTGGCCGAACACATAAACTGATTGTTTAGAAGTTTGGTAGGAAGGTATCTTGTATAAGGTCCGTAACATGTACGTATAAAATGTTTCCCCATTTACTTCCGTTTCAAGATGGCAGTCTTTGATTTAACGATGAGTAGCGTACGTAGTTTTGGCCGAACACATAAACTGATTGTTTAGAAGTTTGGTAGGAAGGTATCTTGTATAAGGTCCGTAACATGTACGTATAAAATGTTTCCCCATTTACTTCCGTTTCAAGATGGCAGTCTTTGATTTAACGATGAGTAGCGTACGTAGTTTTGGCCGAACACATAAACTGATTGTTTAGAAGTTTGGTAGGAAGGTATCTTGTATAAGGTCCGTAACATGTACGTATAAAATGTTTCCCCATTTACTTCCGTTTCAAGATGGCAGTCTTTGATTTAACGATGAGTAGCGTACGTAGTTTTGGCCGAACACATAAACTGATTGTTTAGAAGTTTGGTAGGAAGGTATCTTGTATAAGGTCCGTAACATGTACGTATAAAATGTTTCCCCATTTACTTCCGTTTCAAGATGGCAGTCTTTGATTTAACGATGAGTAGCGTACGTAGTTTTGGCCGAACACATAAACTGATTGTTTAGAAGTTTGGTAGGAAGGTATCTTGTATAAGGTCCGTAACATGTACGTATAAAATGTTTCCCCATTTACTTCCGTTTCAAGATGGCAGTCTTTGATTTAACGATGAGTAGCGTACGTAGTTTTGGCCGAACACATACACTGATTGTTTCGAAATTTGCTAAGAACGAGTGCACGCAGTTTTGGTCAAACGCATTAACAGATTGTTTTGAAATTTAGTACGATGTCTTGTATAAATCCCAAATGACGTTTGTGTAACACGTTTTCCTATTTACTTCCGTTTCAAGATGGCGGTCACAAATTTAACGGTGACAAGTGTACGCAGTTTTGATAAAACGCACTGACTGATAGTTTTGAAATTTGGTACAAAGGGACCTTTAGACGTATGTTAAGATTTTCCCCATTCACTGTTATATCAAGATGCCGGGCTTGTAAAGATAATACTTCCAATAAAATTGGTCCAGTAACAGTAAAAATTATTTTGTAAATATTACGGTTATCGGTTCAATTGGCGGGAAATGTTACTAGCGCTGTCGTGATCGATTTGTATATTAATTATGAATATACTGCGAGGTTTTCTGTTCTTTGAGTCGATTGTATAACAATAATCGACTTATTTGAGTCAATAAGTCGCCGTTTTATTTATTCCATCAGTTGAGATTTGTACCTGAAACATGTATATATTTACTATTATAAATTTATTTACTGTTTAAAGAATTTTTACTTGAGGGGGGGAAAGAGCATGTGTTTGGCCTAACTTACTAATTGAAGGCGCTTTAATTGTCGCACTGCGGTTGGGTTTTAAACTCAACACTGTTGATAAATCAATATAAGTAGGATTTTTTTCCAAAGTTTTATTTTTTTTTATTATGTACACTTTGAAACTTACGTATCTTTAGAAGCTTATATATCTCTGAAACTTGTGTCTACCTGCGTCAGAAGGGAGTTTACTCCATACTGCTAATTGCAAGGCAGTATTGCAGGCCGGCTTATCTCTCGCAGAAAGTAGAAAAGGTGTTCAAAATGGGTACATAACAACGAATTTGCTCGGTAATAGCAAATATGACATTTTAGGACATTTATTTCATACAAAATGTATGCTTTTTTGGCCCCTAAATTACCTAATTTTCTTCCAAAATTAAGTAATTTGTGTGTAGTTTAATTATATATATATATATATATATATATATATATATATATATATATATATATATATATATATATATAATAGACCTACATGACGCAGGAATAGACTCAACAGATGTTGAAGATAGACACGCATATAGGAGAAAGATGCTCGGTTGGAAGATCCCAGAGAATGAAATCCCAAAGAGAGCAGGGGTAAAATGGACGGAGGAGCAGAAGAGGATCCATGGGGACAGGATGAGGGAGGTGTGGAGGATTAGAAGGAACAAGACATGAGTCGGAGTGCTTTGCGTGATCCAACAGGGTCTATGCGCAGATAATAATAATAATAATAATTATTATATATATATATATATATATATATATATAATTACTTTTCCCTGCAAGAAACATAGATGGATTGTTTTACATATAATTTTGAAAATAAAAATAAGATAAAGTAACTTATATTTTATTCAAATTATTCTATATAATTTTTAAGAGCACCTTTCACGATGTAACAATTTTAACACAAAAACAGTTTTTTCGGGTTAAAATCTGTTTCTGCTTCTATAAAAGTGAGTAGGTGAGGAGATTATCATTTTTATGCTTTCAGCTTTCATCTTGTAAAACTTTGATGCAACACTTTTTTTTGTTAATCCTAATTATTAATTAATTTTATATTTGTGTTCAATACTTCACTACTCTACATTTTCATTGAACGCATACACAATTTTAACAATGTCAGTATTCTTTAATTTACATTATAATTTTATGAAGATTTTATTATAACAAAAAAACCCTGTTGTAATGGTTAACATTTTAAACGTGTATAAGCGAAAACCTGTGCTTACCTTAGTTGAATTTGGAAGGTGTAATAGCTTAGAGATATATTAACTTAGAGATTCGTTTTTACTTCGACAGTATCGTGTTATAAGTTAGAGATCGACCTGTGTAATAAGATAGAGGTTCCGTACTGTGTATTAACTTAGAGACTACAGTTCCGTAAAGTGTGTTGCACCGTGTGTATATGTTGCCAACGCCGCTGCTTGCAGGCGCTTCAGAGTCTTTTATCTAACAAGTAGAACTCGCTTAGTTAAAGAAAGAAAAATAAATAAAATATGAAGTTCATTTGGATAAGTTTTGTTCTTAAAGGCTTATGTGCAAAGCT
Organism: Callitettix versicolor; assembly: GCA_022606455.1. Classification (NCBI taxonomy): domain Eukaryota; kingdom Metazoa; phylum Arthropoda; class Insecta; order Hemiptera; family Cercopidae; genus Callitettix; species Callitettix versicolor. The sequence goes on from CM040182.1 coordinate 740,577, forward strand.
GTAAATGTATACTAATTTACATATGTAGTAGTAATAGTAATAGAAATAATAATATAAAAATATTGTTTGAAGGCTGCTTTATTCAAACCATATCCGAATTGAATTAAGAAAACAGCCCTTTGATGAATTAATTATAAGTTGATGAATTCATATAAACTTACGTTGTTTTTTTCGATAAAACACCAATATTTCTATTTTATATACAGATAATTGTCAAAAATAAACATTTAGATATGTTGTTGACCATAGTATTGACAATATATTCAACTGTAAACTGTAAAGACACTGAAGCGCCTGCAAGCAGCGGCGTTCGCAACATATACACACGGTGCAACACATTTGACAGAACTGTAGTCTCTAAGTTAATATACAGTACGGGACCTCTATCTTATTACACAGGTCGATCTCTAACTTATAACACGGTACCGTCAAAGGAAAAACGATTCTCTAAGTTAATAAATATCTAAGCTATTACACATCCCCGTTGAATTTGTGAACACGTTTTTTTTAAACATGATACGAACTTTTTTCTTAAATTTTGTGCAAATTTTAATCTAAATGTTAGATTAAAGAAAATAAAAGATTGTAAAAATTAAGCCCGTTTAAAAATTTTGGATAAATTTTTATACGAGAAACGTTGGCAGACCTTGCACTCATATTCAAAATCCTCTCGCGTATCACGAGACGATTTCTCTGCTGTAACGCAATAAAAGACGAGTACTGCTGGCGGTATCACATAATATTGCAGGCGCTACAAGCTCGTGCTGACGGAATTCATTGTACAGTGATTAAATTAGAAGTTCAAAGAACAGCAGACCTCGCAGTATATTCTTAATTAATACACAGAGCGCTGCACGACAGCGCTTGTAACATTTCCCGCCTATTTAACCGGTAACCGTAATATTTACGAAAAATATTACTAAACCAACATTATTTGGAAATTGTATGCTATTCTTCATGAAGCGGTTAAAATTATAATAGGTTATACCGTTTAGCCAGTATTACAAAAAATAATCAGCAACTAAACTCTTTAAAGGTCTTTACTAAATTTCAAAACAATTGGTAGATGCGTTTTGCTAAAACATCCGTCATCATCATCGTTAAATCACAGGCAGCCATCTTGAAACGGAAGTGAATATGAAAAATATTACACATACGTCTTTCGGTCTTTACAGGTAGGTCTTTACTAAATTTCAAAACAATTGGTAGATGCGTTTTGCTAAAACATCCGTCATCATCATCGTTAAATCACAGGCAGCCATCTTGAAACGGAAGTGAATATTACACATACGTCTTTCGGTCTTTACAGGTAGGTCTTTACTAAAATTCAAAACAATTGGTAGATACGTTTTGCTAAAACATCCGTCATCATCATCGTTAAATCACAGGCAGCCATCTTGAAACGGAAATGAATATGAAAAATATTACACATACGTCTTTCGGTCTTTACAGGTAGGTCTTTACTAAAATTCAAAACAATTGGTAGATGCGTTTTGCTAAAACATCCGTCATCATCATCGTTAAATCACAGGCAGCCATCTTGAAACGGAAATGAATATGAAAAATATTACACATACGTCTTTCGGTCTTTACAGGTAGGTCTTTACTAAAATTCAAAACAATTGGTAGATACGTTTTGCTAAAACATCCGTCATCATCATCGTTAAATCACATGCCGCCATCTTGAAACGGAAGTGAATATGACAAATATTACACATACGTCTTTCGGTCTTTACAGGTAGGTCTTTACTAAATTTCAAAAAAAATTGGTAGATGCGTTTTGCTAAAACATCCGTCATCATCATCGTTAAATCACAGGCAGCCATCTTGAAACGGAAGTGAATATGAAAAATATTACACATACGTATTTCGGTTTTTACAGGTAGGTCTTTACTAAATTTCAAAACAATTGGTAGATGCGTTTTGCTAAAACATCCGTCATCATCATCGTTAAATCACAGGCAGCCATCTTGAAACGGAAATGAATATGAAAAATATTACACACACGTCTTTCGGTCTTTACAGGTAGGTTTATACTAAATTTCAAAACAATTGGTAGATGCGTTTTGCTAAAACATCCGTCATCATCATCGTTAAATCACAGGCAGCCATCTTGAAACGGAAGTGAATATGAAAAATATTACACATACGTCTTTCGGTCTTTACAGGTAGGTCTTTACTAAATTTCAAAACAATTGGTAGATGCGTTTTGCTAAAACATCCGTCATCATCATCGTTAAATCACAGGCAGCCATCTTGAAACGGAAGTGAATATGACAAATATTGCACATACGTCTTTCGGTCTTTACAGGTAGGTCTTTACTAAATTTCAAAACAATTGGTAGATGCGTTTTGCTAAAACATCCGTCATCATCATCGTTAAATAACAGGCAGCCATCTTGAAACGGAAGTGAATATGAAAAATATTACACATACGTCTTTCGGTCTTTACAGGTAGGTCTTTACTAAATTTCAAAACAATTGGTAGATGCGTTTTGCTAAAACATCCGTCATCATCATCGTTAAATCACAGGCAGCCATCTTGAAACGGAAGTGAATATGACAAATATTGCACATACGTCTTTCGGTCTTTACAGGTAGGTCTTTACTAAATTTCAAAACAATTGGTAGATGCGTTTTGCTAAAACAGCCGTCATCATCATCGTTAAATAACAGGCAGCCATCTTGAAACGGAAATGAATATGAAAAATATTACACATACGTCTTTCGGTCTTTACAGGTAGGTCTTTACTAAATTTCAAAACAATTGGTAGATGCGTTTTGCTAAAACATCCGTCATCATCATAGTTAAATCACAAGCAGCCATCTTGAAACGAAAATGAATATGAAAAATATTACACACACGTCTTTCGGTCTTTACTGGTAGGTCTTTACTAAATTTCAAAACAATTGGTAGATGCGTTTTGCTAAAACATCCGTCATCATCATCGTTAAATCACAGGCAGCCATCTTGAAACGGAAATGAATATGAAAAATATTACACATACATCTTTCGGTCTTTACTGGTAGGTTTATACTAAATTTCAAAACAATTGGTAGATGCGTTTTGCTAAAACATCCGTCATCATCATCGTTAAATCACATGCCGCCATCTTGAAACGGAAGTGAATATGAAAAATATTACACACACGTCTTTCGGTCTTTACAGGTAGGTCTTTACTAAATTTCAAAACAATTGGTAGATGCGTTTTGCTAAAACATCCGTCATCATCATCGTTAAATCACATGCCGCCATCTTGAAACGGAAGTGAATATGAAAAATATTACACACACGTCTTTCGGTCTTTACTGGTAGGTCTTTACTAAATTTCAAAACAATTGGTAGATGCGTTTTGCTAAAACATCCGTCATCATCATCGTTAAATCACAGGCAGCCATCTTGAAACGGAAGTGAATATGAAAAATATTACACACACGTCTTTCGGTCTTTACTGGTAGGTCTTTACTAAATTTCAAAACAATTGGTAGATGCGTTTTGCTAAAACATCCGTCATCATCATCGTTAAATCACAGGCAGCCATCTTGAAACGGAAGTGAATATGAAAAATATTACACACACGTCTTTCGGTCTTTACAGGTAGGTCTTTACTAAATTTCAAAACAATTGGTAGATGCGTTTTGCTAAAACATCCGTCATCATCATCGTTAAATCGCAGGCAGCCATCTTGAAACGGAAGTAAATGGGAAAAGTCTTTCACATACTTCTTTCGGTCTTTACAGGTGGGTCTTTACTAAATTTCAAAACAATTGGTAGATGCGTTTTGCTAAAACATCCGTCATCATCATCGTTAAATCACATGCAGCCATCTTGAAACGGAAGTGAATGGAAAAAGTCTTTCGCATACTTCTTTGGAGCCTTATAAAAAGTACCTTTCCTATTAAATTTCAAAACAATCTGTCTATGCGTTTGGTCAAGTATACTCTTTATTGTAAAGCAGAGGTCGTCATTTTGGAACGGAAGTGAATGGCAAAAAACCTCTTGCACATATATCTTTTGGACTTTGTACAAAGTACCTTCGTTCCAAATTTTAAAACAATTGGTCACTTCGTTTGGCCAAAACTACTTACACTCGTCATCGTTAAATTAAAGGCTGCCATCTTGAAACAGAAGTTTGTGGTGAAAAACCTTACACGTGAGTCATTTCGGCTTATAACAAGGCATCTTCGCATAAATTTTCAAAATAAACGGTCAGTGCGTTTGGGTAAAACTGCGCAGTAAACAAACACAAACCAAGGGCCGAATGGTCGAGTTGAAACAGGTAGCTCGATCAGTTAAATCAACGACGTTAAATTTTATTGCAATAAAATTCATTTTATAATAATATTACACAGGTTATTATACTTATGACACTATTTATCATGTATCTAGTTTAAATTATGTAACTAACAAGTACGTTAGGTAAATGAATTATAGGAACGAAATGTCTAGGTATTATATTTGCATGCATGTTAATGTAAACAATACTTGTTGATTTTATTGTAAACCTATTTGTTAATTACTTTTATATTCATGACAATGTTCGTATAAGGGATGGTTGTCTTTTGTAAGGGATGGTTGTCTTTTGTAAGGGATGTTTGTAATTATTTTCATCCTCTATCACAATTCATGAGTGTTTATGGAATATTGTTGTATGTTGTTTGTGTTTTGTGAAGAATGTGTGTTTGCACGTATGGATAGATCTGTGCTTGTAAATTATCTGTCATTTCTATGATGTGTGTGTGTGTGTGTGTGTGTGTGTGTGTGTGTTTTGCGATGCCAAAAAAAGGTGGAAAAAACTTTTATAGACTTCCTGGGGTAGGTTACCGTAATACCCCAGAGTGTGGGACTCAAATTAAGTTCAAACTCAGTTACGATATATTGTTACCCACTAAAAGAAAGTATTCCTCTTCTGTAAACCCCCAAAAACGGAACCGCTGCCAGGCATTACTTCGTGGGAAGGAGGACTGGCTGACCGCCTACTCTTTTACAGCGTTGACTCTCCTTTCTCAATCCTCAGCCCTCAACCTCTTCATGAACATTCCCCCATCCCGCAATAGCCCTCCAGTTGGCCTCTGAAGCTATCATTGTCGCAACCAGACTTTCCGGCGTAATGCTGCTTCCCAGATATGTTTGCAGCTTCTTCATTTCCTCGTCGAAACTCCGAAACCGGAAAAACACATGCTCCGCATCTTCCTCCACTGCTAGAAGACAGAAGGGACAAGCCGAGTCTGTTTCCAGCCTGAAACGGAACAAGTAAGCTCGGAAGCAACCGTGCCCAGTGAGAATCTGTGTGACATATAAATCCACCGCACCATGATCCCTGTTGCACCAACGCTGGATGTTACCTATAAGTTGGTATGTCCATCGTCCATTTGTTGATTCCACTGTAGCTGCCATGTCTCCAGGGTCCGAATTCGCTCCTCTGTAATTGCCATTGTATGACTATACAGCGGCTCAGTACTTTGCTTGCGCCAGGAGAGCCCCGCTCTTTCATCAGCCATCAGCTCCATTGGGGGTTCGCCCGCCACTACGCATGCAGCGTCGTAGGAAACTGTCCGGTAACCACTCACAACACGCAGCAACGCACGGCGGTGCACCGCACTAACCTTGCGCGCATAGCTCGAGACCGTCATAGGATACACAACTTTAATCCAAACCACCCCCAATGGGATACAATTGGGGTGAAGTAGATAGAATAAACTAATAATTAATTTCATATTGGATAAATAAGTTGTTAGGATGAAATCATAAATTCTAAAATAACTAATGTACTCACACATTCATAAATAACATATGTGCAGGCACAAAAGATAATTACTAGGAACTATACAATTAGAATCACTCAGATTCAACCAAGGAAAGCAATAAAATAAAAATAATTACTTTAAAAAAATAAAAAAACACGACTGCTATAACATAAAATACAAAAAAACATATACTCAAAAATTATATATTTCATAATTAAAAGAAATAAAAAACTGAAATATAATTAATTTAAAAAGATGAAAACAAGGTATCAGAATAAATGTTGAAGAATATTTTCCGAGTATTTAGTTAATAAATTATGAATCTACATGTTAGGTTCATACAATAAATGCAGTCGGGGGCTATCTGTCAGTAAATTTGCACCAAACAGCCCTAGATTGCATGTATTGTATGAACCTAACATGTAAATTCAAAATTTATTAATTAAATACTCGGAACATATTCTTCATCATTTATGATACCTTGTTTTTATCTTTTTAAATCAATTATATTTCAGATTTTCATTTCGTTTAATTATGAAATATATAAATTTGTGTATTTTGTGTTATAGAAGTCGTGTTTTTTATTTTTTTTAGTAATTATTTTTATTTTAAAAATTAAAACGAAAACAAATTCTTCAAGTAATAATTATAATTACTTTAATTAGGTAAATAATAACTATTTTATAGTTATATCCTCTTACATAAAATTGAAACAACTCAGTATACAGTTTTCTATAAAGAATTATAAGTATGTAGTAATCACGTGGGCAGTATTAAAAAGTTTATTAATTTCTACGTTTTTTTAATAAGTAGTTGAATGTAAAATTCGTGTACCGGCATAAAATATAAATATACAGTAGTTTAAAAAACTAACCAATTTTACTTTGTAATAATCAATACTTGAATTTCTACTTCCATGATAAAATTATTAGGCGAATTTAAAATTTCTCACCTTTTACAAAAATTAAGTATCAGAATTTAATTTTAAAAAATATTTGTAAATCTTTTATAAAAGAAAAATATTATTTATAAAAAAAAACCCCCGAGTCCTGCGCTTATTGTATCACACAATATCTATCCACTTAACATAATTCAAGCTTATTTGAATTTATTGAATGGGAACATTGTGTTCGATATAGTTTTTCTTACGCTTTAAAAGATGTACAGTACTGTTTTCATATTTTATTTATTTATTTATCAAGTTTTTACAACAATACTTTGCATTACACGAATCAAATAAAACAATTCATTCAGTTATGAAATATAAGATCAACATTTTAATTAAAATAATTCATGAATTATCACAATTCAAAGACTTGAAGTAGTTTATTAGAAATCCGCTAGATAGCGCTGAACATATAAATTATTTAATCTAATTATAGTTCACTAATTTTTATCGTAATTTTTTGGTCTTATTATGTACCCAAATATTATTTTTTCTTAAGAAACACACAGTTTTGTTGAAAAAACCAAATACAATATTACAGATGTGAAATTTGAGTGTTAAATGTTTTTAAAAGAGACTATAAATCAAATCAAAACCAATGTTCTCATTCGAACGGTTTTTAATACCTTCATATACCACTTTTTTGTTATGTATAGTGAAAGAGGGACGAGGATACAGTCCGATTGTCACTTCTAAGCACTTTAACGTATTTCCAGCAGTTATGTGTTTGGAAGTGCCAAACAGACTATATTCTCGTTCTTCTTTCGCATTCATTTTTATTTTTACTAGTTTAAAAAGCTTTAAAAATTAATTCACATTCAAACTTTTACTGCAGTTAATGTTATGCAACAAAAAATATTATTATATATAAAAATAATCGTTTCACTTGTGTTCTAAATAAAAGAAATTCAAATGTATTCAACATATGAAAGCTTACCGTATTTGAATTTATTGAATGGGAACATTGTGTTCGATATAGTTTTCTTACGCTTTAAAAGATGTACAGTACTGTTTTCATATTTTATTTATTTATTTATCAAGTTTTTACAACAATACTTTGCATAACACGAATCAAATAAAACAATTCATTCAGTTATGAAATATAAGATCAACATTTTAATTAAAATAATTCATGAATTATCACAATTCAAAGACTTGAAGTAGTTTATTAGAAATCCGCTAGATAGCGCTGAACATATAAATTATTTAATCTAATTATAGTTCACTAATTTTTATCGTAATTTTTTGGTCTTATTATGTACCCAAATATTATTTTTTCTTAAGAAACACACAGTTTTGTTGAAAAAACCAAATACAATATTACAGATGTGAAATTTGAGTGTTAAATGTTTTTAAAAGAGACTATAAATCAAATCAAAACCAATGTTCTCATTCGAACGGTTTTTAATACCTTCATATACCACTTTTTTGTTATGTATAGTGAAAGAGGGACGAGGATACAGTCCGATTGTCACTTCTAAGCACTTTAACGTATTTCCAGCAGTTATGTGTTTGGAAGTGCCAAACAGACTATATTCTCGTTCTTCTTTCGCATTCATTTTTATTTTTACTAGTTTAAAAAGCTTTAAAAATTAATTCACATTCAAACTTTTACTGCAGTTAATGTTATGCAACAAAAAATATTATTATATATAAAAATAATCGTTTCACTTGTGTTCTAAATAAAAGAAATTCAAATGTATTCAACATATGAAAGCTTACCGTATTTGAATTTATTGAATGGGAACATTGTGTTCGATATAGTTTTTCTTACGCTTTAAAAGATGTACAGTACTGTTTTCATATTTTATTTATTTATTTATCAAGTTTTTACAACAATACTTTGCATAACACGAATCAAATAAAACAATTCATTCAGTTATGAAATATAAGATCAACATTTTAATTAAAATAATTCATGAATTATCACAATTCAAAGACTTGAAGTAGTTTATTAGAAATCCGCTAGATAGCGCTGAACATATAAATTATTTAATCTAATTATAGTTCACTAATTTTTATCGAAATTTTTTGGTCTTATTATGTACCCAAATATTATTTTTTCTTAAGAAACACACAGTTTTGTTGAAAAAACCAAATACAATATTACAGATGTGAAATTTGAGTGTTAAATGTTTTTAAAAGAGACTATAAATCAAATCAAAACCAATGTTCTCATTCGAACGGTTTTTAATACCTTCATATACCACTTTTTTGTTATGTATAGCGAAAGAGGGACGAGGATACAGTCCGATTGTCACTTCTAAGCACTTTAACGTATTTCCAGCAGTTATGTGTTTGGAAGTGCCAAACAGACTATATTCTCGTTCCTCTTTCGCATTCATTTTTATTTTTACTAGTTTAAAAAGCTTTAAAAATTAATTCACATTCAAACTTTTACTGCAGTTAATGTTATGCAACAAAAAATATTATTATATATAAAACTAATCGTTTCACTTGTGTTCTAAATAAAAGAAATTCAAATGTATTCAACATATGAAATGCCAAAAAAATATGTAAAAAGTAAAATAATATTTTGTGGTCATCGACAATTTGAAAAAAAACTATTAGTATTTCGGTAAAAATTGATTTTACTTTAAGTAATTTTTCATTTTTTTAAAAATTTAATAACAAAATCGTTCGAAATACATTCTTGCAAAAGTTAAAATTATGTGTTTTTTAATCGTAAAATTATTAAAAATTATCAGTAATCTTATTCTTAATTATTATATTTCTGAAATTTTGTGTTTTTGTTTGTTATTTATTCACGCGGTTACTACTTCACCGATTGAGTTGAAATTTCGTATAAACATGGTTTAGATAATTGAGACGAAGAAAGATCTATTCATTTTCTAAAAAAACCTAAGCATACTACTTACCCAGCCCAACTTAATTATTTTGTATGACGTTTTGTGATACAGTTAATATGAAACATTAACTGTACAACAGCGATGTTTTTTACATAAATTACATATTTGTAGGTGTAAATAATAAATATTCCAGTTATTTTAAAGGCCATTATACTACTTACCCAGCCCAACTTAATTATTTTGTATGACGTTTTGTGATACAGTTAATATGAAACATTAACTGTACAACAGCGATGTTTTTTACATAAATTACATATTTGTAGGTGTAAATAATAAATATTCCAGTTATTTTAAAGGCCATTATACTACTTACCCAGCCCAACTTAATTATTTTGTATGACGTTTTGTGATACAGTTAATATGAAACATTAACTGTACAACAGCGATGTTTTTTACGTTTATTACATATTTGTAGGTGTGTGTAAATAATAAATATTCCAGTTATTTTAAAGGCCATTATACTACTTACCCAGCCCAACTTAATTATTTTGTATGACGTTTTGTGATACAGTTAATATGAAACATTAACTGTACAACAGCGATGTTTTGATAAATGTTAAGTTTTGTGATAAATGTTAAGTTTTTAACAGTGACATTTTATACAAACGCCATTATACTACTTACCCAGACCGCCTTCGACTTAATTTCTAGAATTTAGTTTTGTAACAAATGTTATCTGTTTGGCCGTGACGTTTTATAAGTTGTATTATATATTGGTAGGTGTGAATAAGAAATATTTAAATTATTTTAAACACCATTATACTACTTACCCAGTCCAACTTAATTATTTAGTATTTAATTTTGTGACGTGTTAACTCTACAACAGCGAAGTTTTAATAATATTTTATACTTCTCAATATAATATTATAAATCTGAAAGTTTGTCTGTATGTTTGTGTGTGTGTGTGTGTGTGTGTGTGTGTGTGTGTGTGTGTGTGCGAGCGCGCGCGCGCGTTTGTTTGTTATTCAATCACGGATTAACTACTGAAACGATTGAGATGAAATTTAGAATAAACATGGTTTAGGTACCTGAGATGGACATAGATGTATTCCCGTTTTAAAAGTGTTAATTCCTATTATTATTTATTACGAAATTATTGTTTATAAGCTTATATTTGCAATGATTTTTAATTGAAACATTTCCAAAAATCTTTATAATTTGAAAATTTTATCCCAATAATTCCAAACAACCTGCATTTTCAATATAAAAGATTACAGTGTCCATTGAAATTGGCATTTACAATTACAATTAATAAATGGCACGGTCAGACGTTAAGACTAACAGGAATACATTTGGGAACTTCGTGCTTCTCCCACGGTCAGTTATATGTCGCTGGTTCTCGAGTGTCGAGTAGCAAAGTATATATGTCTTGCCGAAAACCATAAATTGTATAATATTATATATAGAAATATATTACATTCAAATAAACCTATTCTCCTTTTGAAAATCGATTATAAATTTGATTACCTACATATTATAATTGCGGATTACGAAGTCATGACGGGTAACACCTATATATATATATATATATATATATATATATATATATATATATATATATATATCCCCGCAGAAGTGCAGACTAGCTGCACTTATTGAGAGGATTTAGACGTCTCTCGCGGTACCCGAGTCTAACACACACTTACACTTGCAACACTACACTTACGACTTTAACACTTTACTCTCACACTTACATTGAGGCGATAATAGCCTCAATGTGTTTTTCGCCTTAAAATAACAATATATATATATATATATATATATATATATATATATATATATATATATATATATGGGTATGTGTGTATATTGGATATGCAAGTATATGTTTAGGCTTGTAATGCATGCAAATACATTTCTTGTGCATCGATTTGAGCAACATTTGAGCGTGTTTGTTTATGTTCGCGTGTTTGTTTATGTTCGCGTGTTTGTTTATGTTCGCGTGTTTGTTTATGTTCGCGTGTTTGTTTATGTTCGCGTGTTTGTTTATGTTCGCGTGTTTGTTTATGTTCACGTGTTTGTTTATGTTCGCGTGTTTGTTTATGTTCGCGTGTTTGTTTATGTTCGCGTGTTTGTTTATGTTCGCGTGTTTGTTTATGTTCGCGTGTTTGTTTGTGTTTGTTTATGTTCGCGTGTTTGTTTATGTTCGCGTGTTTGTTAATGTTCGCGTGTTTGTTTATGTTCGCGTGTTTGTTTATGTTCGCGTGTTTGTTTATGTTCGCGTGTTTGTTTATGTTCGCGTGTTTGTTTATGTTCGCGTGTTTGTTTATGTTCGCGTGTTTGTTTATGTTCGCGTGTTTGTTTATGTTCGCGTGTTTATTTATGTTCGCGTGTTTGTTTATGTTCGCGTGTTTATTTATGTTCGCGTGTTTATTTATGTTCGCGTGTTTATTTATGTTCGCGTGTTTATTTATGTTCGCGTGTTTATTTATGTTCGCGTGTTTATTTATGTTCGCGTGTTTGTTTATGTTCGCGTGTTTATTTATGTTCGCGTGTTTGTTTATGTTCGCGTGTTTGTTTATGTTCGCGTGTTTGTTTATGTTCGCGTGTTTGTTTATGTTCGCGTGTTTGTTTATGTTCGCGTGTTTGTTTATGTTCGCGTGTTTGTTTATGTTCGCGTGTTTGTTTATGTTCGCGTGTTTGTTTATGTTCGCGTGTTTATTTATGTTCGCGTGTTTGTTTATGTTCGCGTGTTTGTTTATGTTCGCGTGTTTATTTATGTTCGCGTGTTTGTTTATGTTCGCGTGTTCGCGTGTTTGTTTATGTTCGCGTGTTTATTTATGTTCGCGTGTTTGTTTATGTTCGCGTGTTTGTTTATGTTCGCGTGTTTGTTTATGTTCGCGTGTTTGTTTATGTTCGCGTGTTTGTTTATGTTCGCGTGTTTATTTATGTTCGCGTGTTTGTTTATGTTCGCGTGTTTATTTATGTTCGCGTGTTTGTTTATGTTCGCGTGTTTATTTATGTTCGCGTGTTTATTTATGTTCGCGTGTTTATTTATGTTCGCGTGTTTATTTATGTTCGCGTGTTTATTTATGTTCGCGTGTTTATTTATGTTCGCGTGTTTATTTATGTTCGCGTGTTTATTTATGTTCGCGTGTTTGTTTATGTTCGCGTGTTTGTTTATGTTCGCGTGTTTATTTATGTTCGCGTGTTTGTTTATGTTCGCGTGTTTATTTATGTTCGAGTGTTTGTTTATGTTCGCGTGTTTGTTTATGTTCGCGTGTTTATTTATGTTCGTGTTTATTTATGCGTGTTTGTTTATGTTCGCGTGTTTGTTTATGTTCGCGTGTTTGTTTATGTTTCGTGCGTGTTTGTTTGTTTATGTTCGCGTGTTTGTTTATGTTCGCGTGTTTGTTTATGTTCGCGTGTTTGTTTATGTTTGCGTGTTTATTTATGTTCGCGTGTTTGTTTATGTTCGCGTGTTTGTTTATGTTCTCGTGTTTGTTTATGTTCGCGTGTTTATTTTTTAGTTTTATTGCAGAAACAGAAGTGTTAATTTTTCATTTTATGAAGCCACTTTATATGGTGTAATTAATATTTTATATTTCCTTACTTTAAATTGTATTTTTATTTTAATATCAACATAAATTTTAATGTTTGCAATTTAACCTATTTTAGTTATTTTGTTATTTTTTTGTTAATTGGTAACAAATATTTACGTTTTTAATATTTTGAAACGTGTTTTTTTATTTTTATTTTTATATCATTTTTTTCCACCCGACTGGCAAATTTTTTTTTTAATTACCCGCTTACTTAGAAGTTTGTGTTATAATTTCAAAGAATTATTTATAAAAGTTTTAAAAATGTATGTTTAAAAGTCATGAAGTTTTTTATCGACATAAGCCACCATTACACAACTCAGATTTCCCAAAGTTAAATTACTAAAATTAAACGAAATTTTCTGTGTCATTTATACAAATTATGTTGAACAGAAATCTTATAGGGCATTTGCGAACGTTTCATAGTAATTAAAAATTATTTATTTTAATTCAGATTTAAAAAAAAGATTCATCGGTGAGTAGGTCTAATAAATACGGAGAAATATTACTGAGCACACTATTCTGTATTCTGAGTGTAAAGGGTGACTCAATAAGAACGCCGGTTTTTAAGTACCGAATAACAGTACTCTATAATTATGAAATGTATCATATTTTAATATGAATAAAAAGTATACATGTTGCCATTACATAAGAAAACATTAAGCATGAAAAATTACATCTGCCATAAGTCCTCCATGACTTCTCGATCAATGAAATTGTTTTAACGTTCAGACGGCGTTCCCCTCTATTTGGACAATGACGTTATAAATCTCTTCACTTAGTTGTGGTATTGTTCGGAGCTAATTTTTTTAAACTTGTGATTTTAAACACCCCCAAAGGAAGAAGTCACACGACTTTGCTGGCGGAAATTTATTCCTCAGCAGTGTCCACCGCTAGTACATAAGTAATCTAGTACATTTCTATACACAGTAGTACTCTAGTACATTTAGGAGAAAACTAGTAAATTCTGGAAAACACAAAAGTGATGAATGCATACTAATAAATCAACATTGCTTTGTTTACAAAGCATTCTTTTCCATGTTTGATTAATCATATTAAGTACGTGATACGTGATCCAAGTATACATAGTCCTACAACATCGATGTAGGATAACATAGATAAGAAGCTGCAATAACAATATCGATGCGGATGGCGTCTTCGAGCCCAATCAGAATATTTCACAATAACAAATGAGACACAAAAAGCACAACAGTACAAAACACTTTGTTTATTTTAGACTTTTTCATATTAGTACCGTTTTTAATTTATTAAAATTGTCTTTTTTTCTTCATTCAATTTAACTGAGTTAATTATCATTTATAAAATTAAAATTCACTGTTCAGTAATTTAAATCAAGTTAATTTTTAATGTACAGCAGGAAAAATACAATACTTCCACATATGCCTACTTCAGATTTTAAATGAAATGGTATCTCGAAAAATAAAGAAAAGTGTTTTAATATTTGTTTTTCTTTTACTTCATGCTTAATATAGTATTTGAAACTTTATTATTAATATTTTTATTCTATGTATGTTTTCATTCTATTTAAAAAAAAGTGTAGTATTTTTATTATGAGAAGTGTAGTACACAATTATTTCCCCTTCAGACGCTGTTCCCCAACAGGCTACCGTATCGTGTGAGGTGTGGCAGGCAGCCCATTTACTGTCATGCCGTTTTCATAATCATCTTCAAAAAAGTAATTGACCCCACCATTTAAAAATCGACACCACACAGTTCCTGTGCGGATACATTACTTTTGGGTAGGTTATGCAAAGATATTCTACCCCCCCCCCCCCAATATGACAGTTCTGTTTATTAACGTAGCCGTTTAAATGAAAACGTGCTTCATCAGAGAAGATTTTTGTCTTTCCAATACCCGTTCAGCAAACTGTCTCAGTTGGTTTCTGTTGTTAAGTTAACTGAATTTTTTAGGCCTGCATAGGGAGATCCTTTGTCAGAATTCGCTGAAGGGGACTTTTCGAGTTTCCCAGCTGTTGTAAACGGCGCGAATTGACTTTTGTAGACTCACGGAACACTGTCGCGCACAGTTGCGATGTTCTGATCAGATCTGCTGGAACTGGGTCCCGCGGCCATATCCAATTTTTTTTTAAGTACAACTTTTGGCGAAAAGCACATGAAGGCTATCACATCGCCGTCCAGCAAAATGTCCTACATGGGGAGGGGGAACTAAATATAAACATTGTTAAATACTATACTAAAAACTAAAACCACTAAAAGCCACTATTTGTTGGACTTTTTAATCTCATAAGAATGGGCTTAAACCTATGTGGACAAAGTTGTGTATGTATTCTTTGTTCATTATAAGAGTAAGAAAATAAAATAAAAAAAAATGTACCTAGAGACTACTTGTTAGGAGTGAATACTTGCAATTGCCTTCATCACATAAAGTTTCATTCGGTTTCTTTTTGAAACTTTTATCCATTTTTTTTAACTTTATAAATCTATAAAAATCCTCTTCACTAGGTAAAATTGCCTATTATAACCTAAAAATTACACAAATGTAACAAGTGTTATATAATAAATGTAATACAACACTTGTATACAATTATAATTTCTAATATTATTACAAAAATTTGTAAATAATAAATATTTTAATTGCATTATTCATTTTAACATTTTAAACTTCCAAATTCTACCATTATTTCGTTTAATATTTATTGCATTCTCGTCTTTCACTACTCGAACTTTAGTAGTTTATCTATGGTCGTCGTTTAATTTGTAAGTCACTGACTGGTATCAATTTAACCTATTTTATTCAATTTAACATTTTAAGCCTCTAATTCTACTATTATTTTATTTAATATTTATTCCATTCTCACCTTTCAGTATTCCAACTAAGTAGTCTACCTATGATCGTCGCTTGATTTTGTAATACATATTATTGTTAATAATCTCTGTGTTCCTCGCAGGGGGTGCAAACTAGCTGCACCTATTGAGAGGATTTAGACGTCACTCTCGCGGTACCCAAGTACACACTTACACTTATGACTTTAACACTTTACGCTCACATTTACATTTAAGGAGGCGATAATAGCCTCAATGTGCTTTTCGCTTTAAAACAAAAAAAAAGAAAAGATATCTGTGATAAACAGCTATTTTAACCATCAGCTGTTTCATGAATTCTAACTGTTTCCTTCCGTTACTCTCACTTCGATTGTGCCACCGTAAATAAAGAAAGAAATTGTCATACCACTTCAAAAATTATTATCTAATTTTTCTTAATACTTTTTTTTACTTAATAGACATCATCGCACTTAATTTTATATCTGAAATTAGGTATACGAAAGAACAAGAAATTAAAGACATTTTAGAATTTTCCATCAACACTAAAACATTGAAATGATGTGATTTTTGAAACCCCGTAAGTGTCCGGTTGACTTACCCAGTTTTACTGCATCAAGGCATGGGCAACCTGATCGCAAGCTGTGACGAGCATTGCATTTCATGTGTACAGAAACCCCATTCACCGTGTTAGTAGAAAGGAAATACTTCATTGCATTTTAAAGTTTACAAAAACATTAGACAAAATAAATATTTTTAAAACTCGTTTGATTAATAACACCTTAATTAAATAAACCTTACTGAAACGATCAAACTCCGCTTAAGCGTTTGTCTCGACGGCCATATTACTTCTGTAAGGCTACCATAAAAACTGGATACAAAATATTATCACCCACTTTCAAAATTTAAAAATAAATAATAATTGATTTTTGTTCTCCGTTAAATTTGAAGTACGTCAATTCATGGTCCGTTAAACCGACGGTTTACTGTAGCCTATACAGGCAATCTGTCCCTTACCCTATTCATTCTTTTCCAATGGAAACATTTATTCGGCTTTAGAAATTAAATAAAGTAAGATTGTATTCGGGTTTGAAAATATTTTGCCTCCGCAAACCTGTGTTCTTCATCCCAGCCCACTACAGTCACAATAAGAAGAGAAAGTAGCCTACTGTGAGTAGGTTTAGGCACGCAAATCACTACAGAGTATAGACCGTATACCGAGCTTGAATCTGAATAAAATATATTCAAATAGGCTGGCTGTAGCTGCCGGCTTGTTACCGTTATTTGGCATCATTTGGTAGGCCTAACATCACGTGACATCACCGAAACCCAAACTTGTTTTGTTCTGTACTTAAATATCAGTCCAGTTCGTAAACCTATTTATTTTGTCCGCGGTAAAATTTAGCGACAGAATGTTACGGTCGCTGTGATTGAATACGATCCGAATAAAGGGCAAACGTCTTCAACGTAAAGGAAAAATTTTAACTAAATTTTCTGTTTACATATAATTTTCACAAAACTCTTACAAATACGCATGCGCTGGCTTGTGACCATGACTGTCGCCGAATCACGAGAAGACACACGAGCCCTCCACGCACTGCACTGCGTGCCGCATAACTTGTTGCCACTGGTACGAAGTGTTTCATGCTCAATAATCAATGTTTGTACTTAATGAAGTAGACTCGCAGATTATTGGAAGGACCGAGACTACCTCGGATAATACAGTTTGTAAATGACGAAAAAAGTAAGTTTATGTTAAAAAAAATAGGTTAAACACTAACAACTAAACATAATTTACTAAGAAACTTGAATCAAAATAAAAACTCTGTACAGCATTTTACCTTAAAACAAAATTATTTCCTGAAAAAGTTTTTGTTGGTTTTCTGAGATAACTTTTTGCCTCTCTTGGACGCGGCGATATTGCGCCAAAGCTGTAAAAACAGAAGATCGTGCAGTGAGGATCCTATTGCTGTTCAACGTTGGTTGGCAAGAGCTGATTCATCTCTTGGACGCGGCGATATTGCGCCAAAGCTGTAAAAACAGAAGATCGTGCAGTGAGGATCCTATTGCTGTTCAACATTGGTTGGCAAGAGCTGATTCATCTCTTGGACGCGGCGATATTGCGCCAAAGCTGTAAAAACAGAAGATCGTGCAGTGAGGATCCTATTGCTGTTCAACGTTGGTTGGCAAGAGCTGATTCATCTCTTGGACGCGGCGATATTGCGCCAAAGCTGTAAAAACAGAAGATCGTGCAGTGAGGATCCTATTGCTGTTCAACGTTGGTTGGCAAGAGCTGATTCATCTCTTGGACGCGGCGATATTGCGCCAAAGCTGTAAAAACAGAAGATCGTGCAGTGAGGATCCTATTGCTGTTCAACGTTGGTTGGCAAGAGCTGATTCATCTCTTGGACGCGGCGATATTGCGCCAAAGCTGTAAAAACAGAAGATCGTGCAGTGAGGATCCTATTGCTGTTCAACGTTGGTTGGCAAGAGCTGATTCAATTGCTTTTAAGCCGTCAGAATGACATATTTTCTGAATTATCTCGTCAGCATCGTCCTCTTCGCCATGAGGGTTGTTTATCTCATTAGCAATTGCGTCAATAAGCTCCATTTGTACATCTTGATCACACCAATCATGAATGTCTGCAATGTCATTCATGTGTCATTCACATTGAAAGCTCAACAGGTAGTGCATTAAGTAGTTCGACTAGTTTAAAAAAAATTGTCTATAGGTAATTTTTTTAAATTTTTAGTTATATTTTCAATCAAAATTCCTTAATACGCGACTAAATTAAATACAAATACTTTTCAAAATTAGAATATAGTAAAATTAAGGAATTCATAAATTAAAGAACGGTTGGCACTAATAGGTATTATTGAGAGAAACGATACTCGAAAATAATTTTATTGAAAATATGATTTCGAGTTATTGGTAAGGTTCTAGAAGTACAAAAAAGTAATTTTTGTGTAATATTGTCTTTTCTTCTTCTTCTTTTCATTTCACCCTCTTTGAGGTACGCTGAATTAATCATTTCTTGCGCGCTGTACTTTTCTTTGTTCCCAGTAGCTCTTCATTCTTTTCCTCTCCTCCTCTGAAATGACAGGTTTAGGTTTTATTTTGGTTTTATCTTGGAATCTTATTCTTTCGTCTTCGGTAATTATCTTAGCAGTTTGGTCAAGCAGTGAATTTTCTGTAATTTTTAATTCTATTAGGTCTTTTTCAATTTCTTTAAACCAGTTCGGTTTTGTTTTACGATTATGGAAAAAATCAAACACTTGTTTCGTTAATCTATCAGAATTCATTCTAAGAAGATGGCCGTAAAAATTTATTCTCCTTTTTCTCATAGTATCTGACAGTTTTTCAATTTTCTTGTAGAGAGCTTCATTTCTTATATATACTACCTTATTATCCTGAAATTTTGTTTCTATAATTTTTCTTAAGATTTTCCTTTCCGTTATTTCAAGCTTTTCTATCTGGCCTATGCGATTCATGGTTAATGTTTCTGCTGCGTACAGTGCTTCCGGCTTGAATATAATATATTGTCTTTTATATTAGGAAATTTTATTTTTTATGCAGGACATTTTATAGGTTTTTTTTGAGCGCATACAAATGAAGCCTTTCCTAGCTTCAAAACATTTTGTATTTGTTCAAGCGTTTCAGAATACTTCCACTATAAAATCTTTTTGCTCTACTAGAGTACTTATAGATAAGTACATTGGAATACAGCGAAAAGTTTCGATAGTGGAAATACTGTATTCTGAAACTTTTCAACGTTCAAAATAAAATGTTGAAGCTGGCTTGAATCACGTACTCAAAAAAATAACATTCCTGGCTGATGGTTACATTAAGTATTTTGTGTTTCTTTGACCTTGACATGAGCACCGATCCTAACCTCTAGATCACTTTTTTATTGATATAATTACATATATATATATATATATATATATATATATATATATATATATATATATATATACACACACACACACACACACACACACACACACACACACACACACACACACACAACGTATGCAATATTTATATGTTAGCACGCTCACGGTTGCAATTTTGACCTGATTAATAATATATAATACAACATAACACTGAGTGAATATATAATACAACATAACACTGAGTGAATATATAATACAAACATAACACTGAGTGAATATATAATACAACATAACACTGAGTGAATATATAATACAACATAACACTGAGTGAATATATAATACAAACATAACACTGAGTGAATATATAATACAACATAACACTGAGTGAATATATAATACAACATAACACTGAGTGAATATATAATACAAACATAACACTGAGTGAATATATAATACAACATAACACTGAGTGAATATATAATACAACATAACACTGAGTGAATATATAATACAAACATAACACTGAGTGAATATATAATACAACATAACACTGAGTGAATATATAATACAAACATAACACTGAGTGAATATATAATACAAACATAACACACAAAAAATCGATTATGATACTCACAAATTCATTAACCAACAAAATTTATTCAACAGTTTCAAAATGGCGGGCATTTCAAAAATTTAAAAATTCATAACTTTTTCTTTTAATGTTTTTTTGAAAATCCGATTTCACTGTCGTTATCAGCGTTAAAAACTAAATAGATTAGCGTTTTGATTTTCAAATTACGAAATTTGTTATTAACCGTCAAGGTTTTGTTTTCGTAATTTCAGTGCAATTTGACAGTTACAATGCTAATTAAATGATGGTGAAACCAAAGATTCAAAAAGAGGTTGAGTTAAAAAAAATTACTTTTGGAAATTCCTTTCCAGCACGTCAGCGAAACAAGCGAGTGCTGTAATTATTTGTTACTTTTGCTCGATATTTGAAGATGATATCTACGTCATAGGAATGTATAATCTACGTACGAGTATAATCAGGTCATTCACGAAGGAACACAAGCCAAAAACAAATTACGAAGTCACTGAAATAAGGTTTTCTTTAATAAATTTTGATATTAATGGAACGGATGTGGTTTTCAAAGATAATTACTTAATTCGATGAACGCATAGGCATTGTATTCATTGTGCATCTCGTATTACAGTGAAAATATGGTTTATTATAGGTTAGTCACTTCTATGCACCAGTGTATTTTGTGGCTTAAACTGGTTTGAATCATCTTCCACCTTGAATAACGACGATGGGTCAATTTCTTTCAGTCTTACTTTCTAATAAGCCTTTCTGTCACTCGATTACGAGTACAGTTAAAAAATGTCGAAAACTCTGCTGCCATCGGCCAGGATATGTCCTGGTATACGAATATTGTACACCAGGGAGCCGTGCGAAATTTCTCACTATGAAAGTTTTAAGTAAATACACCTTTTGAATAAGAGTAGTTAGGGTGAGAGCGGTAGTTGGAAGAAAGGGAAACATGTTTAAAAAATAAATCGAAAAGTGGTCGGTTTGAAATAATAATCACATATTTATGAGTCATTGTAGTTTATAGATTTTATAATAGAAATTTTTACAGGGCATTACAATACCTCGTTGTAAACAATATTTGATGCAAGAATGTAATATTCTTGTACTTCATTTTCTTTAGTGGATACAAACATGTTAGTTGATTTAGTTATCATTGAAATGGCTACATGCAATTGTGATGATGTTTGCATTAACAACAGATAAATGCACGATGAAAGGAGAAATAACAAATATATTTGTGTAAAAATAGTGTCCAAAACATGTGTTTGGTACTCGAAATGCTTTTCCCGGCTTGTATGATGGGCAGGGATAGGGCACTGTGAGTAGGGTTACATAACCTATAAGTTTAATGACTTTTAAGTAAATATTGAAATTTTTCTAAGCACGATACGCAAAAGAGTGGCATTTGTAATGGGATTGTCCTTAACCAAATCAAAACTATGTTCTACTAACATGACGAAGCTTCTCCGCACAGGTCACATGACGTGGTTCGCTTATTACATAACCGTTACGTTAGAAAAATGATTGCTCACAGTGGACCAGTGCATCGGCCACCCAGGTCACCAGACCTGACTCCAATAGATTTTTTCCTGTGGGGACACATGAAAACAGAGGTGTACAAAATCAACCGTGAACAAGACAGGAGCTGTTATAAAGAATCTTAAACTTTGCCCAAACAATCAAAGAAAATCCTAAAATGGCAAAAGCAGCCTGTTAAAGCGAGCCATACTCGTACTTTGCCGAGATCACAACGGGGTACATTTCCAAAACTTTGTAAAGTAATTTAGTTATTTTTTAGTGATAATTGACGTACGGTATCAAGGTATCATTAGTAATAAATGATACAAGCTTATATACAATTAATAAAAAGGTATAGTACAATTTAATTTAATTGTACATTCCTTAAATTGTCCTTTGCAATTTGAGTTACCTTACGGTATTTTATGCTGTCAAGTAAATGCTTATAAAACTGAAAAGGTCTAGCCCG
The DNA here is from genome assembly GCA_022606455.1 of Callitettix versicolor. Taxonomy (NCBI): domain Eukaryota; kingdom Metazoa; phylum Arthropoda; class Insecta; order Hemiptera; family Cercopidae; genus Callitettix; species Callitettix versicolor. Next base: position 762,958 of record CM040182.1, read on the forward strand.
TATAAAATTTTACAAGTTTGGTAAAATTACAGTCAAAATTATTGGATAGTTTTTATGTTGAAGTGAAGAGTTTAAATTTGCGTTTACGTACATCCCTTAAGTTATTTTCAAGAAGAAACGAATTATTTGTTAATGCAATTTATAACTTTTTTAACTTCTTTTTTATCTATTATTTTTCAAATTTACTATTATTATTTTAATTTTGAATTACTGGCCTACTATAGGTTAGTGGGTGCATATTTTTATCATTTTATATTTTTATCATACTTACGAGAAAATTATTTTACGTTAATTCCGTAATTTATTTAAATGATTTATTTTTGTGTTTTTATTAATTTTGTAATTCATTGAAGTAATTAGTTATTGTTAGTATAGTTTTGAAAACCGCTTCGAATTGTTTGTGAAGTAAGTTACATAGTTTTTGTTAAAATTTATGTAACCTATTAAATAATAATGAAATTAATAATTCTAAAATAGAAAATTGTATTAACCTTAAAACCACTTTGTAGAATTGATTATTTACTTTTTATATTTCTATTTAAATTTATTTATTGACAATTGTCTTAATTGAAAATAGGAAAATAAATGATTAGGATCAATTTATAATATAGAAATTAGTAGCCTACACCTTACAGTAATAAATAAGTGCCAAATTTTAGTTGTTTACCTTTTTATAAAATTTATTATTAATATTTCAAATAAAACTAAGATCTCTCTAGAATTTACAGAATTTAATTGTTTTACAATTACAAAAGTATTTAGTTTTCTTCGTAAGGCAATTTAGTTTAGTTTTTGTAAAGACAAATTTCAGTCTTCTAGATATTATTAGTCAAAACTGCCACTAAAATATCAATATAAATTATTAATCGGATTAATGATCAGTAATTGCAATGGCACTGACATTGTTTTAACGGACGATGCACGTATTGCTCAGCAGCTGTGCGATTCGGACGACTTTCTCCAGCGTCTCACAGCAAGTACCTTCCTTTCTTCAATGCAATGTTCATGTACGCTAGCGTGTACAGTGTAAAGTGTACATAAATACAGTAACTGGAAACAAAATCGTAAAAAATGTATACCATTTAGTCACAAAAAAAATAACTTGTATGCGTTTACCTTTATCTCCTATTCTGCTGCGTGCCACATTCGGAACGGGTTTTGGTTCTACTTAATCCGGCAAGGTAAGTGGGAGGAGGAAAGTCGACTAGTTCTTTCCGTTAATAAAAAGCTCGTCTACCCATCGCATCGCACATTGTCCGCTACCTCGGACCCGCCAAGTCAGCTGTGTGTGCTTTAGTGTCAGTGAATTTGTGAACATGAAAATTGTATCGATATTTTTCTTAGCCGTGTTCTTCGAACAGGTATTTTGTGCGACGATAGTACCGGCGGGCACGATAGTATCGACAGGCATCCGGGAGGACGATGTGTTGTCGATAGATCTATTCGGGTGTTTGCGGAAAGATGAGGTGGCCGGTTGTCTACAGAAGCGCGCTTTCAGAGCGCTGGAAGATTGGTTGCCCGACTTGCAAGAGGAAGCCAGCGAAGGGAAGACGAACGAAGTGGAAGAAACGGACGTAAAGTTGAAGGAGATGCCTCCGATGGTGCGCAGCCTTATCGATAGACTGGGAGACATTATCGCCAGCGGTATAGTGCACTTCTATCCCGAAGAACCCACTTCGGCATCGCTTCAGGATGAAACATCGGACGGCTTAGAATCAGGTAGATTTGCTACAATTAGACCGTACAGTAGCGAATAATTATTTTAAAACTGTCTCTCAAAAGTTGTACAGAATATTACTTTCGAACAGCTTTTGACCTCTCAAAATGCCTCCGTTTATTCCGAACGCAAAAGTTGTAAATTTAATTTTGAACAACTTTGCTAAAGTTGGCGGATTTAAAAAAAAAAATACAACTTTCTAATTATTTTCGAATTTAAAATTAAATTATTATCGGTTAAATAAATTTAAACAAAAATAGTGTAACTTACTTCACAAACAAGTCGAAGTGGTTTTCAAAACTACATACTAACAATAAATAATTATTTCAATGAGTGTTAAAATTAATAAAAAAACACATAAATAAATAATTTAAACAACTTACGTAGTAAAAGTAAAATAATTTTCTAATAATTATGAAAAACGAAATGTACCCACAATAACCATTAATTAAAAATTAAAAATTTATTTAATTAAGTAACTAAATTAAAATTAAATTAATTAAAATTTAATTTAATTAGAAATTAAAAATAAAAATAATAAAAATAAATTGAAAACAAGTAGATAAAAAAGAAGTTAAACATTTTATACATTGCATTAAAAACATTATTCCGTTATTTCTTGCAAATAACTTAGATAATACCTTTATTAGACAAATAATACTTAATTATTTAACTCTTATAAATTTACACACACACACACACACACACACACACACACACACACACACACACACACACACACACACACACACACACACACACACACAAACAAACACAAACTATTTCGGAAAAATCAAAATTAAAGAAATAATGAAAGTACATTTATTTCAAGCCAAAGAAATCTATTAGGAATTAACTTCTTGTTAAGAAATAACTTACACTATTCAAGTTTAAATAGGTTTTGATATGTCAATAATATTTTAACGAAACCCGTGAGATTAAATGCACGTTTGGGAAAATAACAAATTTAAAAAGATTTATTCTGTCTTGAATTGAATTACTGTCTAAAAAAGGTTTTATGAAAAATAGAAAAAATCGATCTTAACGAATGTTTCGTTTCATAATATTTGTTTATTTGTTAGTTTCTACGAAGGAAAGAAAATTTTTACATATACGTAGGCATTTTTCAAGATATAAGTTAGATGACAAAGTAAAATACAAAATATATTTATGGTATAAGGTTCTAAAGATTTTGATAAATTTATAAATGCCTGGAAAAAATCTTCCTGGATGGCTACATTAAAAAAATCCGTTTAAAAAAGCACGAATTCTAATGTAAATTTCGGTTTAATCAATTTAAACTTCGTAATAAACTTTTGATAATTTATTGGTGAATGTTTCTTTAATTTTAAAAAGTTTAAGTCAAAATTTGGATTGCCTGTTTTTGGGATATTTCTTGGTTATATATAATATCGCGTTTCGGTTTGTTACTTTCAAAAATGTTCAAAACTTTCGTGAATTTTTAATATAGTTTCTACTTTTTCCAAACAATACTGACACACTTTTTTAATGATAGTGATTTTCAGTATTTAACCAAATATTGTATAAAACGTTTTTGGTAAAAATATACTCAACTTTTGGACTTCTCGTTCGGTCCTGAAAATTTCTTGGTGCAGTACAGTGGTTGTGGCTTATGTATGAAGTATATTTTGTATTTTATCTTCTTTCTTTATTAACATAGGAAATATTTTTGTATTACTTCTAATGTGTTCTATGAAGGCTATTATTTCTAAATTCTTATATTTTGTGTGTATCTACATTAGAAGTAATAAGTAATATAAATAAATAAATGATTGTGTGTGTGTGTGCGCGCGCGCGTGTGTGTGTGTGTGTACATTTTTCTTTTTCATTAATAGTTTTCATCAGAGCTTTAACTGAATTCTATTAGTGGCGGAAGACAGAGCTCGACAGGTTAGAAACATGAAAATGAATTTTCTAAAAAATAAGAACAGTGAAAATTTGAATTTTCTCAAAAACACGACCTCGACCAATAAATTTCTCGTATTGAAAGAAACCCCAATGCCAGAGTCTTAAAAAATCTCTCGGCCCTTTCCGAAAAAGAACATCGAATACGCAATTATTTCTCGGAAAAGCAAGGAAATTAATTTTCTCAGACATAAGGTCTTAATGAATTTTTCGTATTGAAGGACCCCCAAGCCAAAGCTCAAGAAAATTCCTCGAGTCGTTTTGGGAAAATGGGAAAATGAATTTTTCCGAAAATAAGATCTTGACCAAAGAATTTGTCAAATCGTAAAAACTCTAATGCCAAAGATAGGAGAACTCCTTAGAGCCGATTTGGAGAGAAGCTTTAATTACAGCTTTTTTATTATTATAGGATAATTTTATTTAATTATAGTTAAAGATTTTTTAATTAAAAGTAAAGTGAAGCAATTGCTGCGGAGGCTGACTCGAAATGACAAACATTTGAAATAAACAGATTTTTAAAAAGAGCCAAAATGTTATTTACATCTGTAGGCTACGCGATAAGAATTGTTACAAATCACTCATATGTAATTTAATATTAATTTTTTTAAAATTATTCATGTGTAATAATTTGTTTACTTGAAAATACTTATCACTGAGTATTTGCTATATAAATGTTAAGTACAGTAACATTTATGTAAATGTTACATAAATTACAGTAAATTTAAATTAAATTAAATTAAAGTAAATTTACAGTAACTTACTGTAAAAAAAGTACATTTCAACAGAGTGTCTGGCTAATAGAATCGTACACGCTAAGTAGTTATACAACATTACCTCTGTCAAGGTAATGTACTCGACCTGATTCAAACGTACAACATTCTACCGTAACTTCCTTTCATCGGAAACCGAGCTACGGAGTGGCCCATCTGGTAAAACCCAGCCCTGGGGGCCTCGAAACTTCTACCGTAACTTCCTTTCATCGGAAACCGAGCTACGGAGTGGCCCATCTGGTAAAACCCAGCCCTGGGGGCCTCGAAACTTCTACCGTAACTTCCTTTCATCGGAAACCGAGCTACGGAGTGGCCCATCTGGTAAAACCCAGCCCTGGGGGCCTCGAAACTTCTACCGTAACTTCCTTTCATCGGAAACCGAGCTACGGAGTGGCCCATCTGGTAAAACCCAGCCCTGGGGACCTCGAAACTTATACCGTAACTTCCTTTCATCGGAAACCGAGCTACGGAGTGGCCCATCTGGTAAAACCCAGCCCTGGGGGCCTCGAAACTTATACCGTAACTTCCTTTCATCGGAAACCGAGCTACGGAGTGGCCCATCTGGTAAAACCCAGCCCTGGGGGCCTCGAAACTTCTACCGTAACTTCCTTTCATCGGAAACCGAGCTACGGAGTGACCCATCTGGTAAAACCCAGCCCTGGGGGCCTCGAAACTTCTACCGTAACTTCCTTTCATCGGAAACCGAGCTACGGAGTGGCCCATCTGGTAAAACCCAGCCCTGGGGGCCTCGAAACTTCTACCGTAACTTCCTTTCATCGGAAACCGAGCTACGGAGTGGCCCATCTGGTAAAACCCAGCCCTGGGGGCCGTTAAAATGTTTATATATACAACGAAATTCGCAATTTAAAAGTTTAAAACGTTTTTGTCTTAAATACTTTGACAATCTGATTTCACTACAGTAATCAACGAAACTGTACCAATAGTCTTTTAAATGTTCAATAACCGTATTTCAGTACACGCAATTTGGTTGTTTTTGTTCCATGTTAAATATAATATTGGGTATCGGATTAGCTGAGTTTTAAGTAACCAGAGCAGTGTTAATCTATTGAAAATTTGCTGAATACTCCTAACAGTAATGTAACTACGGTAAGCAGCTGATATTTTTTTTTAAAGGAACTTACAACGAATCATAGTTATTACATACGAAAGGGAAATCCCAACCAACTGGCCAACATCTTCACTCGTCTTTTCTATTTTATAAATTTGTCGGTGAAAATGGGCGTGTCATTGTAACATGCTTCTTAAAAAATTTTATTTGTCAAAAATATTAAACTTTTCTCTTACATTTACAAAAACAGTTTGCCAAACCCCGATATATCTACATTAATAAGAATGGTATATAATAGGAGAAAAGATTCTTGGCACTGAGCCCAGAACGGTCGCCGAATGTCCCGGAACCATCAGCTGGGCTCGTATAAAGGGATGACGTTTTTATACTTACACATTATACGGTCAGTCTTAAACCTCGCTCTGTCTTCAACTGGGCTCGTATAAAGGGATGACGTTTTTATACTTACACATTTTACGGTCAGTAATATGTTATTTTTAAAATTTACAACAAATTATTAGAAAATGATTACAAAAGCTACATAATTACAATAACATACAGAGATTTACCAAAATATTTTGTTATTATGTCGTTTCTTGGACTTATTCAATTCCTACTATGTTCAGAATAATGATCTGCCTTCACTAGCTTCGTCAATTCTACTTTCGTTGAAGCGTTTCGGAGAACCTCCATCTTCAAAAACTATATATATCACAAAGGATAGATAGTGTCAACGAAAGAAGAATTGACGAAGCTTGGGAAGGCTACTGAACATAGTGACAATAATCCTAGCAGAAAAGAAGAAGAATATAAAAAGAATTCCTACTATTAGTTCACACTCTCCCTGTATATCTTGTTCAAATTTTCAGTCGTTAATAAAATACTTTCTATTCATCCACTCAAGTTCAAATAGATTTTTTTAAAACTTATACTGGATGACACGATGTTAATACAGTTTTTTTCAAATATTAATTCATTAATTAAATTTAATTAATTATTTTTAGTTTTACATGAGAGAAAAAATTTCTCTTACATATGATATTTAGCAGGGTATACATTTAGGAATAAATTGTTGACCTAAGTAGGAACTGACTTAATTTTTTTTTATTACTTGTTTTTTTTGTAGTTTAATGTAAATTATTTCGGTAATAAAATGTAAAAAAAATTGGAATTTCCTTTATCTTGGAAAACGGATGGTGATTTATTCAACGGATAGTAACTCAACCGAGAGAGGACTAATGCTCAGGTGTTGCCTGAACATTCAAAGCGAAAATAAAGCTCTCATCACCACGAAACTTTACTTCGAATATAAGAATAAGTATATTTATAGCTGTAACTCAACCGAGAGAGGACTAATGCTCAGGTGTTGCCTGAACATTCAAAGCGAAAATAAAGCTCTCATCACCACGAAACTTTACTTCGAATATAAGAATAAGTATATTTATAGCTGTAACTCAACCGAGAGAGGACTAATGCTCAGGTGTTGCCTGAACATTCAAAGCGAAAATAAAGCTCTCATCACCACGAAACTTTACTTCGAATATAAGAATAAGTATATTTATAGCTGTAACTCAACCGAGAGAGGACTAATGCTCAGGTGTTGCCTGAACATTCAAAGCGAAAATAAAGCTCTCATCACCACGAAACTTTACTTCGAATATAAGAATAAGTATATTTATAGCTGTAACTCAACCGAGAGAGGACTAATGCTCAGGTGTTGCCTGAACATTCAAAGCGAAAATAAAGCTCTCATCACCACGAAACTTTACTTCGAATATAAGAATAAGTATATTTATAATAAATGTTTGTTGACCGAATGAAGCGAAGTCTCTGTTTTAACTACACCGTTCGGTTTGGTTTGTGTGTGTTATTTGTTTGTTGCACAGTTTTGGCAAAACATTTTGACCGATTGTTTTGAAATTTGGTACAAAGGTACCTTGCATGAAGACAGAACGACTTATTGTAAGATTTATCAAATCACTTCCGTTTCCGGATCCGTTACGCTGGTCGACGTAACGATGCCAAATCCAAATAAGTAGTTGCTAGACGTAACGATTCCCTGGCTAAACCGTTTGTCCTATCACAACATTGACTACTTCCTGCAGGAAGAGCATAAAATTTCCGAATTGGTTCAGTAACAGGTTTCGTAAATATTACTTTTACCTTTTACAATTAGTGGAAAAGTTTGCGAACCCGTTGGATGGTTGGCTGGGCAATTAACTGCTTTAGAATATACTGAGGGGTCTACTGTACGTTATGTTTTCATTAAGGTTATAAAGCTCCACAGACTACTACAGTTACCTAATTCTCTAAGTTGGGTCTCAGCGGAAGAAGTTACTGTTGCACAATGTAAGGAATTACAAAAAAGAGAACACACGGTATTTCTAAATGCATTATAATAATCAGCGGTCACATTTTTAAGTTGTAGACAGATTTCAGTATTAAAGTTCAGTGTTATTCGTTGTTCTTCTGCTGGAGTGGTACACGAAATGTATAACAGTTTTGTGGAAGTGGCTGTTAATAAATTTAACTTTTCATAAATTCAAATTCTCCTGTATTACAGTAGTAGTAGTTCAAAAAACTACTCTTAATTAATACGCAGAGCGCTCCAAAACAGCGTTGTAACTTTTCCCGTCAATTTTACCGGTAACCGTAATAATTACGACAAATGTTACTGGGCCAACTTTATTGGAAATTTTACGTTCTTTCTCCGCGAAGTGGTAAAAAATTATAATAGGTCTTGCCGTTCGGTCAGTATTACAGGAAATAACCAGCAACTACACTATCAAAGTTAAATCAGAGCTCGCCATTTTGAAACGGAAAAGAATGGAGAGAAATCATATGCACGTCTTTTTGGCTTTATACAAGGCACCTTTGTACCAAATTATAAACCAATCGGCCAACGCGTTTGATTAAAATTGCGTACTCATCGTCGTTAAATCAGAAGCCTCCATCTTGAAACGGTAGTGAATGGGGAAAATGTTACCTATGAGCCATTTAGGCTTTATACAGGATATCTTCGTACTAAATTTCAAAATAATCGGTTAATGCGTTTGGCTAACACTGCATAAAACACACACACACACACACACACACACACACACACACACACACACACACACACACACACACACACACACACACACACACACACACATACATACATACATACATACATACACACACACACACACACACACACACACACACACACACACACACACACACACACACACACACACACACACACACACCAAATGCCGAAGGATCGAGTTGAAACAAGAGACCTCTTTCCGCTCGGTCACCTAAATTAAGATGATCGGTCTACGGTACTTTCACAAGTACCGAAATTACACAATTTGACTTTTTTTTATTCTATTAATGCAGTGTGATTGACAAATGTTTTAATAGCAAACCAAACGTTTTGTATCAAGAGTGTAAGCCTTGAATGGTTGAATGTGAAGAGTGTGTGTTGGCCTCAACACCATGCTAAAAACCTGAAGCAAGACAGCATTTCCTTTAACACAACGTTTCTCTGACATCCCCAACATTGACTTATTTTAGTTTCGGTTTGTTGTTCTTGTTCCTGATTCCTGACCAGACTCGTTTTGCCAAGCCAAAGTAGAAATAGGTATAACCGGCTTCCTCAGTAGGTCTACCGGAAGTTTTAATCCGGTCTTCTGTCCTACTCTTCTGTAATGGAAATTCTGCGTTCAGTTTTTTTGTATACTATTAACATTAACTTATAATCTTTCCATTTAAAGGCTCATTGAGTTTTATATACGGTTTTTTTCATGAAATTTGTTCGTTGGACTTTGATCTAGGAAAATATAAATAGTGAACGGACGTCAAAACGTTGTTATATTGCTGAAGATCTATTACAGCAATAATTGATTACTTAACCTAGTAATGTTGAGCAATGTAAGCTACACTTTTGTAACTTAACCATACGTCAATAACCTCGTGAAATTCATTCATCGAAATTTCATTCGAGTTTAGAGTGTTGGCGTCTCTTTAAATAAAAAACTCTGTCTTCAAAATACTGTTCTAAAGCAATCTTTGTCCTTGCTAGGAAAAATATTTAATTTCCTACGTGTTAGAAATAATAAACTACAATAAAACAGAGAAATTTTTAACATCCTGTAATGTAATTTGAACACAATAATTTCCTCGGATTTATGAACGTTTCTTCAAACTCCATCTAAATTTATTATTTAAAAAAAATATTATTACTACAACCAGCTTTACTCGGTAACCAGCAGTTTGTGAGTCAGTGAATAAAGCTATTGCCAGATCAGATCACAACAATATGGTCCTTAGAATAACACAAAAGGCTTCAATCATTTGATACGTCGCGCTACCTCTGCGTTGTCAAGCAGCAGAATGAAGTTCATAAACGGTACCGGTTAGATTGGCGGAAAAGGTTGCGAGCACGTCAAAGCGGTGGCCAGGCAATTACTTAAGATTATACTGCGTGGTCTACTGGTGGTTATACTCATATCAGTTCGCCCTTCTGCCGTGTAGTGATTTCAGTTATATTCAGCAAGAAATAGGTTAGGTTAGGTTATATTATTTTGTTATTTTTTATCTAAAAAGCCAATTCCAGCATACGTGTTGGTGTACCACAATTGGTGTTACGTTTTTTGTTGTTTATAAATCTGTCATGAATGTGTTAAAACAATAAATCAGGGATCTAGTGGAGTTATTACAGACATTTCAACAGAAATTTTCGATTTAATTCTTTCAAACGTGACTTTATTTAAATTGATAGCAGAATCACATGATTAGTTTGTTAAAAAATTATTATAATTTACTGCAAACTTTACCGATCGACCGAAAATGTTGTAGGTTTTAATAATTACGCACAACGTAAGATATTATAGTTAATAATTATGTATAATAATTATAATTAGTAGACGTTTATGTTAAGCCTGCCATTAAGCTTTTTGGGTTGTAAAATGTTTTAAATTTGTTTTTAACCTTGTATGAACTATATACAAAATATTTCGCAGATTTTTTTTAACTCTCAACATCCAACACATAGTTTGCCAAATCTCCCGTACTCTATCACCGCCATATTGATTTTTCCGATATTTTAAAATTTCATTTCTTTTAGTGCGGAAAACACATATTATGATAGGTTAGGTTATTTTATTGTTTTTTATCTAAAAAAAGCCAGTACAGCATACCACAATGTTCTGTGTTATTTCTAAATCTGTCATGGACGTGTTAAAACAGCAAATGAGGGAATACAAATCGCATAAAAAAATACTTTGATACCCAGGTCGTAATGTGCTACCCTGGAACATTAACCACTATTCCAAGTTTGATCTTATATTTTCCCCCTGATAAATTCAAAACAGTATAAGTATATTTAAAACAAGTATTCTGCAAGGATTAGTCCCATTTTATACTTCAATCCCCGATTTTGAAAAAAATACGTGTTTGTTATCGCTTTCGAACTCGGCCTCGAGTTAAAAATTAAAACTACATTTCATATCTTTTACAAATTACTTTTTAGACGACAATGGGTTTTTTATTTACAAAAAGACATTAGTTGAGGGATAGAGAGTTCTAAAAATCCTCGTTTACTTCAGTTGAACGAGCGAAGTGTTCTCAAATTTGAGTCACAAACTTCTTTAAGTGATCATCAAGAAATAATAAAATCAGTTTAGGTTACATAATAACAATATATTACATATAATTTTTGTTGCATTGTTAGTGTTTGACTCCCGTAGTTTTTACACAGAAATTCTTGTTATTTTAATTCCGAGTTCTTTTGAAATAAATTTCTTTACTCTTAAACTGTATTTTTTTCAACAATATATTACATATAATTTTTGTTGCATTGTTAGTGTTTGACTCCCGTAGTTTTTACACAGAAATTCTTGTTATTTTAATTACGAGTTCTTTTGAAATAAATTTCTTTATTCTTAAACTGTATTTTTTTCAACAATATATTACATATAATTTTTGTTGCATTGTTAGTGTTTGACTCCCGTAGTTTTTACACAGAAATTCTTGTTATTTTAATTCCGAGTTCATTTGAAATAAATGTCTTTACTCTTAAACTGTATTTTTTTCAACAATATATTACATTTAATTTTTGTTGTATTGTTAGTGTTTGACTCCCGTAGTTTTTACACAGAAATTTTTGTTATTTTAATTCCGAGTTCTTTTGAAATAAATGTCTTTACTCTTAAACTGTATTTTTTTCAACAATATATTACATTTAATTTTTGTTGCATTGTTAGTGTTTGACTCCCGTAGTTTTTACACAGAAATTTTTGTTATTTTAATTCCGAGTTCTTTTGAAATAAATTTCTTTACTCTTAAACTATATTTTTTTCAACAATATATTACATTTAATTTTTGTTGCATTGTTAGTGTTTGACTCCCGTAGTTTTTATACAGAAATTCTTGTTATTTTAATTCCGAGTTCTTTTGAAATAAATGTCTTTACTCTTAAACTGTATTTTTTTCAACAATATATTACATTTAATTTTTGTTGCATTGTTAGTGTTTGACTCCCGTAGTTTTTACACAGAAATTTTTGTTATTTTAATTCCGAGTTCTTTTGAAATAAATGTCTTTACTCTTAAACTGTATTTTTTTCAACAATATATTACATTTAATTTTTTTGTATTGTTAGTGTTTGACTCCCGTAGTTTTTACACAGAAATTCTTGTTATTTTAATTCCGAGTTCTTTTGAAATAAATTTCTTTATTCTTAAACTGTATTTTTTTCAACAATATATTACATATAATTTTTGTTGCATTGTTAGTGTTTGACTCCCGTAGTTTTTACACAGAAATTCTTGTTATTTTAATTCCGAGTTCATTTGAAATAAATGTCTTTACTCTTAAACTGTATTTTTTTCAACAATATATTACATTTAATTTTTGTTGTATTGTTAGTGTTTGACTCCCGTAGTTTTTACACAGAAATTTTTGTTATTTTAATTCCGAGTTCTTTTGAAATAAATGTCTTTACTCTTAAACTGTATTTTTTTCAACAATATATTACATTTAATTTTTGTTGCATTGTTAGTGTTTGACTCCCGTAGTTTTTACACAGAAATTTTTGTTATTTTAATTCCGAGTTCTTTTGAAATAAATTTCTTTACTCTTAAACTATATTTTTTTCAAATTTAGTTACAGTGACTTGAAATAATACCTGTGTGATTAAAATTTGAACAAAATCTGGTGAACAAATTTTGAAAAAAATAACTGAATTTTCCTATAGTTTTAAAATCGTACAGCCTATTTGATGATATAGCTATGTCTGAGAAATGTATGCAGTGCATTATTTCTTACTTACAAATTAATTGTGTCTACTAATGTATTCAGTTTATTTGTTATGAAATCTGGTAATTCGTTAGCTACTATTAGGCGCTCACTAAAGCATTTGGTCTACTGCAACGGTTCCCAAACTATGGGAACTCGGATGGGTCGCTGGAGGGCGGACAGCTCAAAATTTTTTAAGTGTTCTCTCGACTGCACTTATATCCTCTTATATGCATTTATATAATCCCACAAAAACTGTTTCACTGCCAACTCCTAAGTTACACACAAAACAGATATTTTCTGTGAGCGAGTGGACGACAGACAATACAACCATACTGGGCTCGGCTACTATTGGAACATGCATCTAGCTAGGACGAATGTGATTGAAAAATAAAATGGAATAAAAAATACTTCATATTTCATGTATAATAATTATACTTCATAAAAAGAAAAGATAAAAGTGTGTAGAAGTGAGTTAAACAATTTTAACTTGTTTTTACGCCGTTTTGTTTTAATATAAAATAATACATAGGATGGGTCGCGAAACAAAATTGCAGGCTTAAGGTATGTCCTATTCAAAAGAGTTTGTAAGTCACTTGTCTACGATATGTCTTATACTTAAAATGAAATTAAATCTAAAGTCGCTTATCCGTTAGAAAGGATTTTTACTCGTACATGCTATGTGTAATACAAAACTGGCATTACCCGACGCATCGTTGCCCACGAAACTTATATCAATTTCAATAATTTAGTTGATTACGATTTAAAAAGAGTTTTGTTGAGTACATATCAATGCACTTTTAAAACTTTTTACTGCACTAAAAAGTTTTGAAAATGAAGTATTCCGAAACTCGTCAACAAATATAAAATACATTCCTTGCGGAAGAAAAGGTGATTGCATTGAGAATTAAAAAAATGTATCAATAAAAACGTGGACAACTAAATCACCAAACTCACGACTTTTCGATAGTGAATACGAAAAAAATAATCATTTTTCGAATTCGATTCATTATGTCGACTTCAGAATTGTTGCATTCGAATCAGAATGCCCCAAAACCCAAATATAACCTGATGATAATTATTATCTCAATTTATTGAATTTTTTTTTAAACGAAAAAAAATAGTCTGAATACATTTTACAACGGTTTATTACGTATAAAATATTTTTTCATTAATGAGCAACTACTATTTAAGTCCAAACTTTGCGTACATTTCAGTTTTGTGTAAATACAGTGTTGCCAGTTTTAACAGAATATTTTAGAGGGAATCTTGCAATAACCTTTCGGCTATTCGATTGCAATATTTTGACCAAGCGGTTAAGCTGAAATTGTTAATTAGTAAATGTATTGATTACATTACAGAAAATAAATTAATAGTTTGCAACGCTTATTAAAATAGTTCAGTGGACTTTTTCTTTATTTACTTTTCGGGTTGAGTTCTGGAAAATGCCGAGATACGTGTGTTTAGAGTATTTATATTAAGTTTAAAGAACATTGCATCAGACAAATGTCCAATACAATCTTTGAGGTTTATTTTTTGAAAAAAATCTTTCTTGATAGTAATGGAAGAAAGATGATTACATTAAGATAAAAAAAATAATTAATAAAAGCGTAGGCAGCTAAATCAATAAACTCATTATTTTCGATAATGAATAAACAAAATCATATTTCGGGTTTTTTTCATCATATCGACTTCAGAATTATTGCATTCGGAACAGAACGTCCAGAAACCCTGATAAGAATTTAAAAAGTACCTAAATTTATTGATTTTGTTTTTGAAAGTGAAGGAAATAGTTTTAAAACATTTCATGTTTCTACTTCCTGTGGTTTAGGTTGTCAATCACTCAACAGTTTTACAAATTAGTTTAATACAAAATAGACTAATACATTTACAGTATTAACAAACAAAACAAAATGGCTTCGTAAGGTTGCTAATCACAAGTTGGCAGTGTAGAATAACTAAATAAACACACTAAAGTTTACAAAATTCAATTGAACCCTTAAACATTTTGAACAGTACGGGACGTTGAGACGTCTATGGGTGGAATATGCCCGAATAAAAATCTATTTAAAACCGTGTATAGAGATATTTTAAACAGAATCTGGCGAAACATCGTTCACCGTATAGCATTTTACGTTTGCTTGTATTAAGTTGTAGTTGTATTCGTATGGATTCTTTTAAAATCAACGGATCAGTATTGGCGAAAAAGTTTCGAAACAAGGATCTTGCTTGTCTTATAGTTTATTATCAGAGATGCGGGAATTTTAGAAAGTGCAAGATCCAAGCCAACGTAAACTTATTCAGGGCTTCAGGTAGATGGTCCATTGACCCGTATTCGGAACTAGTTTTAAAATCCTTGACCGTGGCGTCTTAGTCATCCGGGTAAACACTGTATGCCTAAAAGTCGCACATCTTGGAGAAGCAGAAACCTGTCCTGGCGGTAAAACTGAAAACACGTTTACAAACCGAATGACGCAAAAACTTTCTCGCATTTCTGTTCAAATCGTTTTCAAACGGATTAAAATGTCTAAACTAGTAGTTGAAAGAACAGCAGACCTCGTAGTATATTCTTAATGCATATACACTTACACAGCGCTTGTAACTTTTCCGGTTATCGTAATATTTACGAAAAATGTTACTGGAACAGTTTTATTGGAAATTTATTCCCTTTGTCTACGAAGCGATCTAAATTATAGGTTTGCCTTTCAGTCAGTATTATAGAAAATATCCAGCAACAATAATCTCAACGTTGAATCCGTGATTGCCAGCTTGAAACGGAAGAGAATGGGAAACAATCTTACACATTTTACGGGCTTTATATAAGGTACTTTTGTACCAATTTTCAAAACAGTCGGTTAATGCCTTTGATTAGAATTTCGTACTTCATCATCGTTAAATCGGAGGCAGTCATCTCGAAACGAAAGTAAATAGGAACAAATGCATACGTCATTTGGGCTTTATATAAGATATCTTCTTACCAAATTTCAAAACAATCGATCAATGCGGTTGGATAAAACTGCGTACTTGTTATTGTAAATCAGAGATCGCCATTTTGAAACGGAATAGAATGGGAAAAATCTTGTACATACATTCTTCGGGTTTTATACAATTTGCATTCGTACCAAATTTTGAAAAAAATCGGTCAATGCATTTGGCCAAAACTGCCTAACAAACAAATGCCGTAACGTATTTACCTATGCATGCAGTTTTAGGTTCGGACCGGCTAACCCGAATCTTTTGTTAGGATACGACAGTAAAACATGACTCTCAGCACTGTATCTTTACTAATAAGATACGTTAGTTTTTAATAATTTAAGTCTAATTATTATTAACGTTTTAATTATAACTTCTGGTAGGATTAAAAGTAATAACTGAACTGACGTATAAAGTCGATTTAAAATTTTCAAATAATAAAGATAGAAACTAAATAAATCTAAAATCTAAATACCACTCACTCACTCATTCATAGCTACAAAGCATACAAAGTTTAAATTTGGCACATATGTTGGACTTAGCTTCCAGCTGTCCATTAAGAAACGATTTTAGAATTTCATCCCTAAAAGATTAAAATGGGATCAAAACGAACTTTTAATATTTTCTTTGTATTCCCGAAAGGTAAAAATTGAGTATTTTTTAATTTTCAATAGCGGTGTTTACATTTGGTGTGAACGAATCAAGTAGGTTTTATGTGAATGTAAAAAAATCGTTTCAAAAATTTTAAAAAGAAGGTTCATGCCTAAACGCGAACCCACATTATCATGTTAGTTGTTATATATTGGAAGCTGACAATTACTTTTTAAGTTTTCCCTTCAAGCGTTTACTAAGAGATCGTTTTCAAAAATTGTACCCCTAAGGGAGTTGATATTTGTAAAAGCCAAAATACAGTCTATTGAACCTCGAGAGCTTGAAGTTGAATGTTGGCTTTGATTTCTAGAAGGTTGTTTTGTTGATTTCTAGAAAAAGTTCAAAAGATTCGAATTTGAGGGGTTCAAATAGGGATTAAAACGTGCAAATGAAAAATGCATAATTATGTTATCTCTGAAGGCTTGCTAATGTTTCTTCTATTCCTTTTTGTGGCTTAGACTTTTTGACTTTATTTTCAATTTATGGTCACGATTCCCCACCTGAGAGGCCTATTAACAAAACTGTAATAATTGTAAACAGAGAGAACTTTCGGCAGAGGCGGCTGAAGTGAGCAGTTGAGCTTAGCGATCCCACTACTCTCACTCATCTATACTCAAGACATACACACATTCACTACTCTCACTCATCTATACTCAAGACATACACACATTCACTACTCTCACTCATCTATACTCAAGACATACACACATTCACTACTCTCACTCATCTATACTCAAGACATACACACATTCACTACTCTCACTCATCTATACTCAAGACATACACACATTCACTACTCTCACTCATCTATACTCAAGACAAACACACATTCACTACGCTACATAGCTTGGCTAACTAAGAGACCAGTGCTGACGGAGTGAATGACAACGGCCTAATGTTGTTACAAACGGAGATCTGGAAGACCTGACTAATTCCCAGTGTATCTTAGCTTTACCAGTGCGTGAAGGGCTCTGTATGGGCGGACCTCATTTCGTTATCTACTTGTGGGTGTTTCCGTAAGTAAGAATGTAAAATAGAATAAGCGGGAACTCACTGCACAATAAAAAAAGATCGATCAAATGAAGAAAAATTTCCGTAATAAGAGTCAAGAGAAAGAAAATGAAAAATGAACTGGGAAGTCACCAATTTGAAGTGAGGGAGGAAGCTACCACCTTGAATACTCTCTAAATCCTAGATGTTATGAAAAGAATAGGACTGGTGAAGGCGCTGTAACAGAATACCTCAGGAATATAGACAGACACAATAGATAACCCTATAAATTCCTTATAAAACAGTGCAACTGTAACCCTATAAATTCCTTATAAAACAGTGCAACTGTAACCCTATAAATTCCTTATAAAACAGTGCAACTGTAACCCTATAAATTCCTTATAAAACAGTGCAACTGTAACCCTATAAATTCCTTATAAAACAGTGCAACTGTAACCCTATAAATTTTTATAAAACAGTGCAACTGTAACCCTATAAATTCCTTATAAAACAGTGCAACTGTAACCCTATAAATTCCTTATAAAACAGTGCAACTTTAACCCTTTAAATTCCTTATAAAACAGTGCAACTGTAACCCTATAAATTCCTTATAAAACAGTGCAACTTTAACCCTTTAAATTCCTTATAAAACAGTGCAACTGTAACCTTATAAATTCATTCATTCATGACAGCGTGGTCTTAAATACTAATTAGTAAATCTTTGTAGATGCGTTAAAACGAGTTTTCCAAAATTTCACCTCGAAGGATTAAAGTGTGGCATTTTTTAAGCTTTACCTTGGAAATGCCGCGATTGTTGGATGTTAGAATTGCTAAATTTTCTGGTAGATTATTGGTTTATTAAAATTTATCTAAACCTTGATAGATCACAACTGAGATAGACAACTTCTAGGTCATGTGTTTTCCCTAGTTGTTGAAGCGCTGAACGATGTCTTTTGAACTAAGAATATTTTTTTCGATATCGTGATCGCATGCCCACGACTGGTGCGTCGTGATCACCATGCGACTGCTGCGTCGTGATCACCATGCGACTGCTGCGTCGTGATCACCATGCGACTGGTGCGTCGTGATCACCATGCGACTGCTGCGTCGTGATCACCATGCGACTGGTGCGTCGTGATCACCATGCGACTGCTGCGTCGTGATCACCATGCGACTGGTGCGTCGTGATCACCATGCGACTGGTGCGTCGTGATCACCATGCGACTGGTGCGTCGTGATCACCATGCGACTGCTGCGTCGTGATCACCATGCGACTGCTGCGTCGTGATCACCATGCGACTGGTGCGTCGTGATCACCATGCGACTGGTGCGTCGTGATCACCATGCGACTGGTGCGTCGTGATCACCATGCGACTGGTGCGTCGTGATCACCATGCGACTGCTGCGTCGTGATCACCATGCGACTGGTGCGTCGTGATCACCATGCGACTGCGGTGCGTCGTGATCACCATGCGACTGGTGCGTCGTGATCACCATGCGACTGCTGCGTCGTGATCACCATGCGACTGCTGCGTCGTGATCACCATGCGACTGGTGCGTCGTGATCACCATGCGACTGGTGCGTCGTGATCACCATGCGACTGGTGCGTCGAGATCACCATGCGACTGCTGCGTCGTGATCACCATGCGACTGGTGCGTCGTGATCACCATGCGACTGCTGCGCATGCGACTGGTGCGTCGTGATCACCATGCGACTGCTGCGTCGTGATCACCATGCGACTGGTGCGTCGTGATCACCATGCGACTGGTGCGTCGTGATCACCATGCGACTGGTGCGTCGTGATCACCATGCGACGTCGTCGTGATCACCATGCGACTGGTGCGTCGTGATCACCATGCGACTGGTGCGTCGTGATCACCATGCGACTGGTGCGTCGTGATCACCATGCGACTGGTGCGTCGTGATCACCATGCGACTGGTGCGTCGTGATCACCATGCGTCGTGATGCGTCGTGATCACATGCGACTGGTGCGTCGTGATCACCATGCGATGCGCGACTGGTGCGTCGTGATCACCATGCGACTGGTGCGTCGTGATCACCATGCGACCTGTGACTGCTGCGTCGTGATCACCATGCGACTGCTGCGTCGTGATCACCATGCGTCTGCATGCGACTGGTGTCGTGATCACCATGCGACTGGTGCGTCGTGATCACCATGCGACTGGTGCGTCGTGATCACCATGCGACTGGTGCGTCGTGATCACCATGCGACTGGTGCGTCGTGATCACCATGCGACTGGTGCGTCGTGATCACCATGCGACTGGTGCGTCGTGATCACCATGCGACTGGTGCGTCGTGATCACCATGCGACGTGCGTCGTGATCACCATGCGACTGCTGCGTCGTGATCACCATGCGACTGGTGCGTCGTGATCACCATGCGACTGCTGCGTCGTGATCACCATGCGACTGGTGCGTCGTGATCACCATGCGACTGCTGCGTCGTGATCACCATGCGACTGGTGCGTCGTGATCACCATGCGACTGGTGCGTCGTGATCACCATGCGACTGTGCGTCGTGATCACCACTGGTGCGTCGTGATCACCATGCGACTGGTGCGTCGTGATCACCATGCGACTGCTGCGTCGTGATCACCATGCGACTGGTGCGTCGTGATCACCATGCGACTGGTGCGTCGTGATCACCATGCGACTGCTGCGTCGATCACCATGCGACTGGTGCGTCGTGATCACCATGCGACTGCTGCGTCGTGATCACCATGCGACTGGTGCGTCGTGATCACCATGCGACATGATCACCATGCGACTGGTGCGTCGTGATCACCATGCGACTGCTGCGTCGTGATCACCATGCGACGCTGCGCGTGATCACCATGCGACTGGTGCGTCGTGATCACCATGCGACTGGCTGCGTCGTGATCACCATGCGACTGGTGCGTCGTGATCACCATGCGACTGCTGCGTCGTGATCACCATGCGACTGCTGCGTCGTGATCACCATGCGACTGGTGCGTCGTGATCACCATGCGACTGCTGCGTCGTGATCACCATGCGACTGCTGCGTCGTGATCACCATGCGACTGCTGCGTCGTGATCACCATGCGACTGGTGCGTCGTGATCACCATGCGACTGGTGCGTCGTGATCACCATGCGACTGGTGCGTCGTGATCACCATGCGACTGGTGCGTCGTGATCACCATGCGACTGGTGCGTCGTGATCACCATGCGACTGCTGCGTCGTGATCACCATGCGACTGGTGCGTCGTGATCACCATGCGACTGGTGCGTCGTGATCACCATGCGACTGGTGCGTCGTGATCACCATGCGACTGTCGTGCGTCGTGATCACCATGCGACTGCGACTGGTGCGTCGTGATCACCATGCGACTGGTGCGTCGTGATCACCATGCGACTGGTGCGTCGTGATCACCATGCGACTGGTGCGTCGTGATCACCATGCGACTGGTGCGTCGTGATCACCATGCGACTGGTGCGTCGTCACCATGCGACTGATCACCATGCGTCGTGATCACCATGCGACTGCTGCGTCGTGATCACCATGCGACTGGTGCGTCGTGATCACCATGCGACTGGTGCGTCGTGATCACCATGCGCGACTGGTGCGTCGTGATCACCATGCGACTGGTGCGTCGTGATCACCATGCGACTGGTGCGTCGTGATCACCATGCGACTGGTGCGTCGTGATCACCATGCGACTGGTGCGTCGATCACCATGATCACCATGCGACTGCGTCGTGATCACCATGCGACTGGTGCGTCTGCTGCGCGTCGTGATCACCATGCGACTGCTGCGTCGTGATCACCATGCGACTGGTGCGTCGTGATCACCATGCGACTGGTGCGTCGATCACCATGCGACTGGTGCGTCGTGATCACCATGCGACTGGTGCGTCGTGATCACCATGCGACTGCTGCGTCGTGATCACCATGCGACTGGTGCGTCGTGATCACCATGCGACTGCTGCGTCGTGATCACCATGCGACTGCTGCGTCGTGATCACCATGCGACTGCTGCGTCGTGATCACCATGCGACTGGTGCGTCGTGATCACCATGCGACTGCTGCGTCGTGATCACCATGCGACTGGTGCGTCGTGATCACCCGACTGGTGCGTCGCGATCACCATGCGACTGGTGCGTCGTGATCACCATGCGACTGCTGCGTCGTGATCACCATGCGACTGGTGCGTCGTGATCACCATGCGACTGGTGCGTCGTGATCACCATGCGACTGCTGCGTCGTGATCACCATGCGACCATGCGTCGTGATCACCATGCGACTGGTGCGTCGTGATCACCATGCGACTGCTGCGTCGTGATCACCATGCGACTGCTGCGTCGTGATCACCATGCGACTGGTGCGTCGTGATCACCATGCGACTGCTGCGTCGTGATCACCATGCGATGCGACTCACCATGCGTCGTGATCACCATGCGACTGGTGCGTCGTGATCACCATGCGACTGGTGCGTCGTGATCACCATGCGACTGCTGCGTCGTGATCACCATGCGACTGCTGCGTCGTGATCACCATGCGACTGCTGCGTCGTGATCACCATGCGACTGCTGCGTCGTGATCACCATGCGACTGCTGCGTCGTGATCACCATGCTGCGTCGTGATGCGTGCGTCGATCACCATGCGACTGCTGCGTCGTGATCACCATGCGACTGGTGCGTCGTGATCACCATGCGACTGCTGCGTCGTGATCACCATGCGACTGGTGCGTCGTGATCACCATGCGACTCACCATGCGCTGCGTCGTGATCACCATGCGACTGCTGCGTCGTGATCACCATGCGACTGCTGCGTCGTGATCACCATGCGACTGCTGCGTCGTGATCACCATGCGACTGGTGCGTCGTGATCACCATGCGACTGCTGCGTCGTGATGCGTCGTGATCACCATGCGACTGGTCGCGTCGTGATCACCATGCGACTGCTGCGTCGTGATCGACTGCTGCGTCGCGACACCATGCGACTGCGTCGTGATCACCATGCGACTGCTGCGTCGTGATCACCATGCGACTGCTGCGTCGTGATCATCACCATGCGACTGCTGCGTCGTGATCACCATGCGACTGCTGCGTCGTGATCACCATGCGACACTGCGTCGCGACCATGCGACTGCTGCGTCGTGATCACCATGCGACTGCTGCGTCGTGATCACCATGCGACTGCTGCGTCGTGATCACCATGCGACTGCTGCGTCGTGATCACCATGCGACTGCTGCGTCGTGATCACCATGCGACTGGTGCGTCGTGATCACCATGCGACTGCTGCGTCGTGATCACCATGCGACTGGTGCGTCGTGATCACCATGCGACTGGTGCGTCGTGATCACCATGCGACTGGTGCGTCGTGATCACCATGCGACTGGTGCGTCGTGATCACCATGCGACTGGTGCGTCGTGATCACCATGCGACTGGTGCGTCGTGATCACCATGCGACTGGTGCGTCGTGATCACCATGCGACTGGTGCGTCGTGATCACCATGCGACTGCTGCGTCGTGATCACCATGCGACTGGTGCGTCGTGATCACCATGCGACTGGTGCGTCGTGATCACCATGCGACTGGTGCGTCGTGATCACCATGCGACTGGTGCGTCGTGATCACCATGCGACTGGTGCGTCGTGATCACCATGCGACTGGTGCCATGGACCTGTGGTGCGTGGGAGCGGAAAACAAATCGGAACAGTGGAACAGTGGAACTGCGAAACTGGTTTGACCTACTCAACTCAAGTATCTATCAACCATTTACATGCTTAACGGGAATAACAAGCCGACCAACGCTTGTTACATTAGGGTACTGAAGTGCTACAAAGCGAGTAGGCCTAATTAAAGAACATACTGTACTTGTAGCGGACATGTTTACCTAATTCCCCTTTTTACAAAACATGCTTACAGAAACCTGCTTCCGTTTTGTGAATGCCATTTTGGACGATGTTCTCACAATGTTATTGCTTAAATTAATGGTGTCGCATTACTTTTTAACGTTTTTACCTCACGCCAAGGAAAGAAACAGGAAAAATTAAATGGTAACTGCGATCTCGCGTTAAAAAAAGTTCGACATTTTCTTTTGTGATAAAAAAAAATCGCTTTCAGAACATTCGCGCAGACAGTCGTTCTCATAGACAACCGCAGACAGTCGTTCAGCGTTCCTTAGACGCAGGCCTTATGTTTTAATGCGTCAGCTCCCTTTCTGTCTAGCGCAGAGGTTCCCAACTTCTATGGGCTCCGAGACAACCAAGGCCGTTCAGCGTTCCTTAGACGCAGGCCTTATGTTTTAATGCGTCAGCTCCCTTTCTGTCTAGCGCAGAGGTTCCCAACTTCTATGGGCTCCGAGACAACCAAGGCCGTTCAGCGTTCCTTAGACGCAGGCCTTATGTTTTAATGCGTCAGCTCCCTTTCTGTCTAGCGCAGAGGTTCCCAACTTCTATGTGCTCCGAGACAACCAAGGTCGTTCAGCGTTCCTTAGACGCAGGCCTTATGTTTTAATGCGTCAGCTCCCTTTCTGTCTAGCGCAGAGGTTCCCAACTTCTATGTGCTCCGAGACAACCAAGGTCGTTCAGCGTTCCTTAGACGCAGGCCTTATGTTTTAATGCGTCAGCTCCCTTTCTGTCTAGCGCAGAGGTTCCCAACTTCTATGGGCTCCGAGACAACCAAGGCCGTTCAGCGTTCCTTAGACGCAGGCCTTATGTTTTAATGCGTCAGCTCCCTTTCTGTCTAGCGCAGAGGTTCCCAACTTCTATGGGCTCCGAGACAACCAAGGTCGTTCAGCGTTCCTTAGACGCAGGCCTTATGTTTTAATGCGTCAGCTCCCTTTCTGTCTAGCGCAGAGGTTCCCAACTTCTATGGGCTCCGAGCCCGCGTCAGAAACAAACATTTTTATTGCCGATCGTACTTTAAAATATGTTAATTTTAATAAAATTCAGCAAATATCGTAGTATCAGAATTAATAATACGCAGAGTTTATTACTCTCCATCTATTGCTTAGTAAAAAACTATTTACTACATCAAGGTCGTAGGTTCGGGACTGCAGTTACTGCCGTAAGCTTGAACCAGTTTCGTTACGTCGATCCTTCGTCCTCATTAATGTAATTGGCAAAAAGTTAAAACGTTAAATAACTATTTTACATTCTCATATATAAACAACAATTATTATACCCAGAACAATGGCATTTTGAAGAAGATAATTTTAAAAAATTATACCCAAAACAATGGAATTTTGAAAAAGATAATTTTGAAAAATTATACTCAGAACAACGGAATTTTGAAAAATTAATATACTCAGAACAATAGAATTTTGAACTGGAACACTCAGTTTATTTGAATTAATATTTAACAAACAATAAAAAGAATGAAATAACCTAAAAACAAACTGAAATTAATGGTGTAGTCAACATGAACTTTAAAAAAATGATAATTTAATTAGAGTAGGACTACAGTCGTTCAGCTGCAAGTCGAATGCACGATGAACGAATGTACGATGTACTCTTTAACAACTTTGCCCATTTTTGCCGTATGAAGATTTATATTTTTCGTAACGATTTTGTCTGAGATATGGTTTGTTTTTTCAAAAACCTTCCGTGGGCCGCCAGTTGGACACCTCTAGTCTCTAGGCTGGAAAATTGTAAAATTTGACAGTTTTAATGTCCAAAACTAAATTTGGAAAACTATAGCGATTTTAAATGCATTTATATTTTAAAAACGAAGTTACTAAAAAATGTTTCAAGTAGCCTGCTGCCACATGATGAAGAAAGTTGGCAATTATTATAACCACTTTCTTTAATTTGGATTCTTAGTAATCAAAGGTTTTGGAAAAAAATTCACAGGTAATTTATACATAATTAAGAGACGTGTTTTAACGCGTTTGGAGGTTAAAATAAATCAAATACTTCGAAGATAAAATTTGTTGGACTTCAAAACCCAGTTTTATAAAAGCGAATATTTATGCCTATTTATTTATTAATTGAATGTCAAAATAATTAGTAAAAATCATGAAATTTTAACGAAAAATGTTGAGATTATAACCGAAGCAACCCATTTCCCGTACATTGAGCATGTAAAGACACGTTTGAACCAACCTGGCGTGCAGTTCAGCCAAGCTTCTTCACGGTTGCGCCCGTATTGTTCCACTAGTACTCGGTAGCTGGAACAACGCCAGTCACTGAGCAAAATGTAACTGTCTGCGCGCGGAAAGAAAGTTGTGATTCTGGGTTAATTGCAGAATAAATTCCGAATTCCACCGCCGATCGGGTCAAATGCTTTGTCGATTTTTATGGAAGATATGAGAGAAAGTTGATACGTTTAATGTGCTATTGGAGCTTCCATCGTGGTAAAACACGACCCGGAGCCATGAAATGAGCACCTAACCTAACCTAGCCATGAAATGAGCACCGGATCGGCACCTCTAGATCACTCTTTGAGGGGTCTTAAATTTATATATATATATATATATATATATATATATATATATATATATATGTGTGTGTGTGTGTGTGTGTGTGTGTATGTGTGTGTGTGCGCGCGCGCGCGTCGTCTGCATTAGCTCAAGTGTGCACAATAGTCGGATGTTAAACACCAAAAAAAAGTGTGTGTGTGTGTGTGTGTGTGTGTGTGTGTGTGTGTGTGTGTGTGTGTGTGTGTGCATATGCGTACGTGCGTGTGCTGTGGGAAGGTAAACATTTTACTTCTAGAATATTTTAAATTGTGTTCTCTTTTTGTCACAAACAGGATCTTTTTAAATAAATGTTCAAAGCTTTTAAATTCGTAATAAATATACATTATCTTCCTACGACATTGTTTATTCATTTTTAGAGACCAAGGCTTATAAATTTTAAAATGTTGAAATATACGTAATTTCAAAAACGTAATCGTTTAACTTTTTCGACCTTATAACCATTGAAAATTAGTCAAAAAACCTTTTTGAGAATAGCAAGCAATTAGCTATTTGAGATAGACTAATTCTAAATTTTACCAAAACGATAGGGCCTACTCTAGTTATATAACTCCAAAACACTTAATTTTGACTAGCGGCGACTTACCAAAAATGTCGGGGCTGATTAAGAAAGAGGGAGAGTTATCGATTAAAAACATAATATTCATTACATTGCTATTATTATTAATTGTAACCTATGTTGGACTTAACAATTAGTTATATGATTTTTTTCCAATGGGAGGTTAATTCTCCTCCTAACAACAATATTTTATAACATATTGTTATAAAATATGTTATAACAATGTTTTATAACAATATAAAATATTGTTATAACAATAAAATATTTATTGTTATAACAATATTTATTAACGTTATAACAATATTTTATAACGTTATTTTATAAAATATAACAATATTTATAACATATTGTTATAAATATGTTATAACAATATTTCTCCTTATAACAACATTTTATAACGCACTCTTCAGTATTATTAAACTTGTTCAAAATTTTCCAATTATTTAATTTTCAAAATGGATATAATTTGTTTAACACACAATCGGTACTTGGTAAAATGCGTGATATTCAGGGAAATTAGAACACTTCTATAGTTTCACCAAACATTCTGTTTTATTCCGTGGCATGTTTCGCTGTGAGGCATCTTCAGACATAGTGAAGTTAAAAATTATAGTGTGCCTGTATAGTAATAGAGTTGACGTTAAAACTGGAAGGGAAAGGGTAAAGAAATATGTAGGACAGTTTGGAAGAACTATAAAAACTAGTGTTAAAGAACATTTCAATTCTTGGAAGTACAAAAAATGACTCAAATTTTGCGAATCATTAATGCAGAATTCCTTAAATTTGAACAATATCAGCGTAATCCATAACAATAAAAAAAAAATAAAATAAAACTAAATAATTTACAAATTTTGGAAATTTATAGATCTATTTGCAAAACCCCTAATTTTGGTTTAAATGAACACATTAACTTCAACCCCTCTCCTTTACTCAAGCCTATTGTTTAGGGGTTTCCCCAACCTGATGCTCATTGGCTTTCAAACTCTTACATATATTATATTATTATATACATATAATATATATATATATATATAATTATATTATTATGTACATAATATATTATATACATATAATATATATATATATATATATATATATATATATATATATATATATATATATATAAGCACACTTTTAAAATTTTAGTTTCACTGTGTCTGAAGATGCTTCACGGTGAAACATATGTCATGGAATAAAAAAGAATTTTTGTGAAACTATTATACGCGTTTTAATTTTCCTGGATTTCAAAACAGAACTTAGAATTTTCATACAATATTTATTTTTTCTGAAATAATTTTCTGATTTCTGCTGGATTAATTAGTTAAATATATAGTTTAATTTGTTAATAAATTTGGAATTTATATTTTTTTAGATCATACATTTTATATTTATATAAGTATTTCATTCTAATCACAATCAGTTTTAAATGTGTGTTCTTTTTATTTATTCAGCTCGAGGACACAAGAAGAAAGTGAAGAAGGCCATCAAAAAAATTATTATAAAATTCTTAATATTCTTGTACGTTCTCCAGCAAACTTCAAAACTTTTCTTGCAAAGTGCTCAGACATTCATATTCTTTAAATTCATGGTCATAGCAGGCATATACGTTCTAACAAATGCAGTCAAGGTTTTCCACTTAATCAAATATTACGAACACAAAGACCACTCTAAGGTTGTTTATATTGATAAACATTTGGACGATCATCATTTTCCTGGAGACAGTGACTATGACCACCATCCTGATCCCGTTTGGGGACGCAGTACAGTAGTGACTAAACCTAACTCTGCAAACAAACAAACAGCCCAACACCTTGCTTACTTTAAACAAATGCCCCAGTTCTTACATAAATAAATGGCTGACTTATTTACCCATTGCTGACAAACTAACCATAACTTCTAACTGGCATATATACATATAGGTCTGCTGTATTTTTTACGGCTGAACAATAAAACAAACTGACTGACTTCTACTCAAGCTGAGCTTTGCCCATTGACTTCAGAGAATTTCAAATACAGATCGTAAGATAACAAAACTTTTGACCAACCAACTTTTTTACATTATATATCAAACATTTTATCGTAGACAGACCAACTCCTGACCGACTTCTACTCAAGCTGAGCTTTGCCCATTGACTTCAGAGAATTTCAAATACAGATCGTAAGATAACAAAAATTTTGACCAACCAACTTTTTTACATTATATATCAAACATTTTATCGTAGACAGACCAACTCCTGACCGACTTCTACTCAAGCTGAGCTTTGCCCATTGACTTCAGAGAATTTCAAATACAGATCGTAAGATAACAAAACTTTTAACCAACCAACTTTTTTACATTATATATCAAACATTTTATCGTAGACAGACCAACTCCTGACCGACTTCTACTCAAGCTGAGCTTTGCCCATTGACTTCAGAGAATTTCAAATACAGATCGTAAGATAACAAAAATTTTGACCAACCAACTTTTTTACATTATATATCAAACATTTTATCGTAGACAGACCAACTCCTGACCGACTTCTACTCAAGCTGAGCTTTGCCCATTGACTTCAGAGAATTTCAAATACAGATCGTAAGATAACAAAACTTTTAACCAACCAACTTTTTTACATTATATATCAAACATTTTATCGTAGACAGACCAACTCCTGACTGACTTTTTACATGGTGGACAAAATTGGCTGAATGACTTGCAGTGAATCCATGGACTTGGACTCACCACGTGGACTGACTTCTGGATAATAAATGTGACTGACTGACTGCACAGGACTTGAAGGACTTATATTTAACGCTTTCTTGAACCTACAGGACTTGACAACATTTTACTGACTGACAATATTTGTACATACTTTGTAAAAATCCTATTTATTTTAATTTATGATTATTTAATGTAAAAATAAAAATATGTTTTCAAAATAATTTAATATTAACTAATCCCTATTGACATTCTACAAAATTGCTTCTAAAGCATATTGACTTTTTTTTTAAGAAACCTTGAACTACAAAATACATAATTTTAGCAAAATACCTGCAAACAATTCTATGGAGCGCAGACATACCACTGTCTTTTTAAAAAAACCTTGAAGCACAAAATACATAATTTTAGCAAACTACCTGCAAAACATTCTATATAGCTTAGACGTACTACTGACTTTTTCAAGAGACCTTGAAACACATATAATTTTAGCAAACTACCTGCAAAACATTCTATATAGCTTAGACGTACTACTGACTTTTTCAAGAGACCTTGAAACACATATAATTTTAGCAAACTACCTGCAAAACATTCTATATAGCTTAGACGTACTACTGACTTTTTCAAGAGACCTTGAAACACATATAATTTTAGCAAACTACCTGCAAAACATTCTATATAGCTTAGACGTACTACTGACTTTTTTAAGAAATATTGAAGTACAAAATACACTATTTTAGTAAACTACTTGAAAAACATTCTGTGGAGCATAGACATACTATTGTATTTTTTAAGAAACGTTGAAGCACAAAATACACTATTTTAGTAAACTACTTGAAAAACATTCTGTGGAGCATAGATATACTATTGTATTTTTTAAGAAACGTTGAAGCACAAAATACACTATTTTAGTAAACTACTTGAAAAACATTCTGTGGAGCATAGACATACTATTGTAATTTTTAAGAAACGTTGAAGCACAAAATACACTATTTTAGTAAACTACTTGAAAAACATTCTGTGGAGCATAGACATACTATTGTATTTTTTAAGAAACGTTGAAGCACAAAATACACTATTTTAGTAAACTACTTGAAAAACATTCTGTGGAGCATAGACATACTATTTTATTTTTTAAGAAACGTTGAAGCACAAAAAACACTATTTTAGTAAACTACTTGAAAAACATTCTGTGGAGCATAGACGTACTATTGTATTTTTTAAGAAACGTTGAAGCACAAAAAACACTATTTTAGTAAACTACTTGAAAAACATTCTGTGGAGCATAGACATACTATTTTATTTTTTAAGAAACGTTGAAGCACAAAATAATATTTTTAGCAAACTACCTGCAAAAAATTCTATAAAGATAAATGTGACACTTTTCTTTAAAAAAGTTTTAGGGAATAGATAATAATAACTTTTAATAAGCAAATCAATTTTAAGAAAACATACTTTAACGACTTGTTTAGTAAAAATATAATTCTTTTTTACTTCTTCATTATTGTAGCTTAGACATATGCAATTTTTAATCAAAACTAACTCCAAAATCACTGTCGTCTTGTGTCAATTTATCTTACGTGTTAAAAATAATGTTTCTAACAACAAAAACGATTGTAAGGTTTCAGTTGATTTTTTACCCATTCCATTCTTTTAACACACATAAATATGTTTCATTACAAATATTGTGTCTGAATAAAAACACACACTATATTTATTAAACAGGTCAGTTGATCGAAATATTTTGTTTTAATAAGAATACAAATTTGAAAGCTGTACATACGTCGAGCTTAAATGATTTTAAACTCAGGTAACAAGACTGTTATCCTTTTGCATTTTCCTTTGAAATTATTTGTAGCGTAAAAGTAAATGGTTTTAGTGGACTTATTGAATGTTTCATTAAAATCATTTCGTTTAATCCTGTAAGATTTGGATTTTTTTTTGAATAATTAAAAAACTTTCCAGCGCATTTGGCTCCAAGCACTTCATCTTTTCAGCACTTTTTTTTATTGTATTTCTCCATGAAATTTTTTGGCTACCGGGTCTCTTCCCACAGAATCCCTTCCAGTACTTACTGAGAAGGGAGTAGTGTCATCTTAAATTAAAGGTACGTCTAATCCAACTATTTTCCTTTTCCTTAAACTTAGGTAAAAAGCGTTTTTAAAAAAAATGATTTTGTTTTAAACTTTTCGTTTAACGCCCACACTTTATGCTGGTTAGACTAATAAGGAAGGAGTCAACGTAAAAGGTACAGCAAGAAACGTAAGCAGGAACTACGTCTCGAACCCACAACCTTGACGTTGCGTGTTCAGAGGTTGGCTAACCTGTGCCTTAATCACATCGACCACCAAGCCCTTTGCTAGAATTTGTCTGTATATTTGGTTACAGACAAAATTGCTATTGATTTTGTTCAAATTACATTAGAAGTTTTCCCATACCTCGGAGAACTTATTTCTTCAGTGTGGCTAAGGCACCTGATTGTCTGCTGCGTTTGTAGCTGCACACCTTGAAGTCAAAGGTTCGAGACCAGTTACTCCGTAAGCTTTATCCTTCATTGATAATCCCTCGACCTTAAACCAATATATATATATATATATATATATATATATATATATATATATATGTGTGTGTGTGTGTGTGTGTGTGTGTGTGTGTGTGTGTGTGTATTTGATTTGTAAGATAAAGAACTTTGAAAAAGGGGCACAAAACATGCGTCCTTCTTCAGCATTAGGAAGGAACTGTACAGTCAGAATCAAAGCCGAGAATATTTGTATGCTTGTTTCATTAACGTTCTTCATTTACGCCTGATTTTTTTCTGAGTTGCTGAACAGGGTATTTTCGGGAGATAACAATACACACGCTACGTTTTGTCTACACGATTAAACACGAATGATTCAAACTTTTAGAAAACGATAGAATTTGTAATTTTTTTTCATTTACTTTAAAAGCGCGTAAAAACTACTTAATTAATCCTTACCATAAAAAAGTTGGCTTTTTATTCTATTTTACGTAAGTTTTAACTGTATATTTATACAATTATTTGTATAAATATACTTAAACACTTTTTAAATTTCTTTAAATTGGAAATGTAGAATAAGAGAAAACATAGACATGGCTTATAACTTAAAAGCTTTTTACATCCTTACAAAGTACAGCACGATAATAACAGATTTTCAAAGGTTTTTATTCGATACAGTGCATTTGCACTTCTTTGTACAATACATGGAAACGCTCGCTGTTTCTAGGAAATATATTAAGAGCAGTCGGACATGTCTATCTTTGTATTGCTTATGTAGGCCATTCATCAAGATAAACACTCACAATTTTCACTTTTCACTACTGGGGAGTCGGTGGTCGATGTGATAAAGCACCGACCAGTCTGCTGCCTCTCTGAACTGTGGAGGAGAGGGAGCAAGAGAGAGCGCGAGTGTTAGAAAGAGAAAGAAGATTGCGGGTTGCATCTTTTCATTTGCAGGAGTAGGCCAATTTTTTTAAAACACCCCCACGGCTAAACGATTCCATCTAGAACAGATATTTTTTTGTAAAATAACCTTCAAACCTATCTTCACCTCGCTATTTAGTTTAAATTTTGATTCAATAAAAAATATATTTTTTATATTTAAAAAAAAACAGTTTTTTAAAAAATGTCCGATATGGCAAAATGAGGGTAATTAAGGTATTGGTCATGTTTAGTAGCATATAACTCCAAAATTTGGTTTAAATTGCTTCTTCCGTTTACACGTGGGTGTGGATTGACTAAAACACAAAAAAGACCATTTAAAACCCCCCTAAAAAGCTAAAAAAAATTTTTTTTTAATTTAAATGTGAAAATAACATGTCTCCAAACATGTGTGAGTTATTTTAAGCCAAAATATCCATAATTGTTTTTTTGATCGCACAACCTTAAGGTTCTTAGTTCTAGCTGCAATTACTTTCATTGCCTTTCCCTTACAGTTAACGGTTACGGTCATTAGTCTAACTGGCATAAAGTATGGGAGGGGGGGGTTAAGCGTTTTTATATATATATATATATATATATATATATATATATATATATATATAAAACAGTAAATATTGTATATTTAAAAAAACAGTGTATATTTATTACACTTGTATATTACATGAGCTATATATGCCCAGATGTGTCCACTAAATCACTGATTTCGTAAAAGATTTGACACAAAAATTTGTATCACGAAAAAATGTGATCTTTCAAAATTCCTTGCAAAATTCAAGTTTATTTCCTAGTTTAGATGCCGAATCACTTATCGGACGGTAAATTGATAATTTTAAATACATTTTGGTTTTCTTTAACGTAAAAGTTGTTTTTAATTTAGGAAAATTTCTTAGCCATGTGAAATATCTGTCAATTAAAGTTTTATAAATAGTATCCCCTTTAAAAAAACCGCTTGGGATGCAAGGTAGTAAAAATATACCAAAGATTTTCTTTTTAAGGCACGTTTCTTGTTCTTACTAAATATACGTAGATTGGTCGTTGTTATTTTTGGTTTTATTTATAACACGAATTTTAGGTTTTTTGAGTCTTTAGGTTAATATGGCTTTTAAAATAAGGGTTAAGCACTTGGGAGTCTTGAGTTGCCCCATAAAACTATCGAGCCATTTAGTTGTTACATTAATAAATAAAAATATTTATTCAAAAATATTTTTTTTCTCTTCCACGAAGTAAAATCAGTGCTGGCCTTTAAGTGGGCGAAGTCTGGCGCCGCTGTCTTTTGTATTGTATTTGTTAATAATTATATTTAAATAAATGTTATTTTTACAATAATAATCATTATCATTATAACCAACAAATGATTTTCAAATTTATTTCAAAACTGTATGTAGGCTATACCCATTTTTATTAACTATCTTAAAAACGCGTGCCTTACATAGGCGCCACAGTAAATTTTGCCCGACCTGTCCGAAAGCCAAGGTCACTGAGTAATATGAAACACATCGATGAGATAACGTTTTTAGGGCCCGTAGTTGCAGGCTAAAGTCGAATAAAATAAGGGTAACATAAACCTAACCAAAGCTGACCTGAAATAACTCTCACTTTTCTCAATACTGATGTAGACGTAGGTACAGCACAAGCGATAAATGAGCTTATTAATTAGAGCACAAAATGTAGAACTTGTTAAACAATGCACAAGTTTACTTACAGTTCGAAGCAGTGGCACAGGCAATCAAGGGCGATGAACGACTGGGAAAACCGTAACAATTTAAACTATTTAGGTCTGGGAAATGGAGCTGCGTATAATTCTACTAATTCGCGTAAGCAATACGATTTACTTAACTTAACTGAAATTAATTTAGAATTTCTGAATTACGTGTTCAGATTTATTTGTAGCTTAAAATACAGTAACGAAATCACGTACGCACAGTATCCGAGGGGTTTAATGCACAGAGAAATACAAATACTACGCAAAGAG
>CM040182.1:802500-870000 GCA_022606455.1 Callitettix versicolor
TTATTTTTCTTTATTACCTTATCTTCCTAAATTTATACTGTATTTTTTTCTTAACTTCCTAAATTTGTATTTCGATATTTCCAAATATTTCTAAGTTTATATTTCCTTCTCTTCCTAAGTTTATACCTTGTTTCCTTATCTTCCAAAATTTATTTTTCTTTATTACCTTATCTTCCTAAATTTATACTGTATTTTTTCTTAACTTCCTAAATTTGTATTTCGATATTTCCAAATATTTCTAAGTTTATATTTCCTTCTCTTCCTAAGTTTATACCTTGTTTCCTTATCTTCCAAAATTTATTTTTCTTTATTACCTTATCTTCCTAAATTTATACTGTATTTTTTTCTTAACTTCCTAAATTTGTATTTCGATATTTCCAAATATTTCTAAGTTTATATTTCCTTCTCTTCCTAAGTTTATACCTTGTTTCCTTATCTTCCAAAATTTATTTTTCTTTATTACCTTATCTTCCTAAATTTATACTGTATTTTTCTTAACTTCCTAAATTTGTATTTCGATATTTCCAAATATTTCTAAGTTTATATTTCCTTCTCTTCCTAAGTTTATACCTTGTTTCCTTATCTTCCAAAATTTATTTTTCTTTATTACCTTATCTTCCTAAATTTATACTGTATTTTTTTCTTAACTTCCTAAATTTGTATTTTCCTATTACCTTATCTTCTTAAGTTTACAATCCCGTGTTTTCTTTTCTTCCAAAGTTTATACTTTCTTATGTTCCTAAGTTTATATTTCCATATATCCTTATCTTTCTAAGTTTGCAATTACTTGTTTCTTCAACTTCCTAAATTGAGTTACGAAAGTTGTCGAATTAGAATGGAGCAATAAAAAACAAAATACTTCCAAGTGAAACAAGGTTTAATTATTAAAATATTATACTCTAAGACATACATTATATAATAACCATTTTTATAACCGGACATTTGAAACCGTTTGTTTTTAAGGAACAATACACGACGTTTGGAAAGTGCGATTCAACTCTCGTTCTCAAATAATCAACTATAAAATCACTATTCTAAACCTGAACTTACAAATTCAACAGAAAAAAATATATGATGCTGTAAATCCGGTGATTATTCTATCCTAACGTCCTTTTAATTACCATGAAAGTAATATTTTAACTAATAGCCTGAATTTCGTACAGTAAACAATATTGTAATATTTGTTAAATATGCAGTTTTAAATTTAGATTTTTATGTAAAAAAAAAACAAGTCCATCGGAGGATTCTAGGACTCATCTGCTAAAATGACAAGAAGGCGATCTCTAGTCCACTGGTAGTTTGTTTATTCCAGTTGGAATATTCCCCCCCCCCTTTTTAACAAAAGTGTATCTACGCCACTGGTGTAGGGACTTAGTGATGTTCCGGTAATCGCATTCGTTACAATATTTGGTATCGATACAACATCGGAAAAAGTATCGATACTCGCGCGTTATGCTTTAATAAAATGTTAACACTAAAAATAATAACAATTTAACATGTTATTACTATTTATAATATCAGTTGATAACCGCGGTGTTTCAATAAGAAACAATTGTTTAGTTTTAACCAAAAATTCTTAAAAAATAAATTTTTTCAATGTGAAAAAATTTACACTTCATTTAATACTTTTAAAAAAATGTACAAATGCAACAAATTAGATACATTAAAGGAAGCATTATATACTGTAAATTATAACAATAATCTTATTAATTAAATGTCTGAAAATGATTAGGAGCCGCCTCGGTGGCCTAGTTGATAGCGTACTGGGCTTTCACCCCGAGGACCCGGGTTCGATTCTTGAAAATTCTTGAAAATTCATTTTTTTTCTAATGAGAAAAAACTAGATATAGCGCAATTAATACAATAATGTACACATACAACAAAGGACATTAAAAAAAGCAATAATGTACTCTTGACTCAGCTTTCAACGACAAACTGTACTGATAAGAATATTTTGTTTTGTTTAAGTAAAACGTAGGGTTAAAATAAGCCAGAAATATTTTAAAGATATTTGTTTAAATTCAAAGGAAAAAGAAGTTCAGTTTTGTTTTACACATGTGAAAGATTTGTTTAATTTAAATGAAATAAAAATATATTATTTCTAAATAAAAAAAAGCGAAACAAAGTTAACCAAGTTGTTTGAACAAAATACCTACGACCGGAAAAGTTATATACGATATTTGAACAATTTTTAAATACTGTTCAAAAGTATTTACAAAAAGCCCTACAAAAGTTTCATATACAAAAAAACTAAATCACCAGGTTCCCTGTCCAGGTCATTGTCATTCATGAACTGAACCAAAAGTCTTTAAGACAATCGACAACAGCAAGCAAAGAGTCACACATTAGTCTGAAGGAGAAACGTTCAACAAAAAGGTGTAACAAAGGTGATGAGTAGTGGCTTTTGTCGCTGAGAGTAGTAAGATATAATGCTTATATTGTGAGACAAAGAGAACAGGCAAAACTTTATCAGCCGGTTCAAAAAAAATTTAATGAAAATTTTAAATAAAAATAATTGCAGTGGGTATTTGTAAAGCATAAATGATAGTAACAGACAAAAGAAATTATGGTGGAACAATTAGTGAAGTTAACTGGAATTACTTGGAGTTCTGAAGGGGATTACACCCTTGCAAAACACACACACACACACACACACACACACACGCGCGCGCGCGCACACACACACACACACACACACATCACTTGCGCACACACGCACGCACGCGCACACACACACGCACACACACACACACACACACACGCACACACACACACACACACACACGCGCACACACACACACACACACACACACACACACACACACACACACACACACACACACACACACACACACACACACACACACACACACACACGCACACACACACACACACACACACACACACACACACACACACAGACACACACACACGCGCACACACACACACACACGCGCGCACGCACACACGCGCGCGCACACACACACACACGCACACACGCGCGCGCGCGCACACACACACACGCGCACGCGCGCACACACACACACACACACACACACACACATTTGTGTCTTTTAAGGGCTACATTGAACCAATGTTCATCAACATTCTAATAAAATAATATTTTTTTAAAGCATGTAACCTGTAATACAAAAAGCAAAATTTTTATACTACATCAGAGTGTTAACTGTCAAGCTGGAGAAGTAACTTTGACAAAAATATAATGTTAGGTTATGTTTATTTAGTAATTATTATCATTAATATTATTTAGGAATATTTTTGGCTCTAAATTCCAATGTTTTTTTTTAAATTCAACAAAAAGCAATCTCACATTTTCTATAAAATAAATGTTGGTTCCATAGAGTACACAACTGGTGAGGACATATGTCCAATTAGATTATGTTGTGTAGCTAAATAGCCACTCTTCTGCGAAGCATTAGTTACTTTGCTTGTAAAATTACAATTTTTTTAGGTAAAATGCACTGAGGGCAATCAGGATCTTGTCAATAATGTACTTGTTGCTTATATCATAAATATTAACATTAAAAAAAATGTTATTGTAAGTCTCCGAAAACATTCTTTCAGTATTCTCCTCCTTTTTCTTATCACTGGGTATTTAATGTCATTCCTCTTAGCTTGGTGCAATAAGTGGCCAATTATGACCTCGAGTCTGGAGTGAAAGAAAATAAAAATTCACATATTTTCCTCAAATATAAAATTAAAATAATAATGATAAATTATTTGTTCTGTTTCAGCTAGGGGTCATAAAAAGAAGGTCAAAAAGGAAATCAAGAAAGCAATTTTAAAAGTGATTATTTTTGCATTATTAATCAAGCAGAAGATAAAAATGTTACTCATGGCTGCCCAAACTTTCCTTCAGTTCAAGTTCCTTCTTGTTGCCATTGTCTACGTTATCAGCAATATCGTCAAAATATGGTTGGATATCAAGGGAAAACACCAACCGCAGAAAGTTATCTATTATGAAAATGCCCATCATCAGCATCACTATGAACCTGAACACAGCCACCACGATGGGTATGACGACCACCACGAAGGCTGGGGATTGTGGGGTCGTAGCATTGTTGCAACAGAATCAACAAACAGCCAGAACTCAAACTCAAACTCAAACTACTTTCCGCGTAGCCTTAATCTCGATAACCAACTGAAACGGTCATCTGATGCTCAAGATATGGCTTATTCGGGACAGAAACCAGACATTCCTGTTAAGAAAAGTCAGTAGGAAATGAAGAATAGGTTACTATTACATATTATAAATATTGTACAAATTATGTTGATAATTGATTTCAGGAGATTTTATAAACATAATTAGGGCCTACTGGTACATAGTGAGATTGAAGAGAACATACTTGTAAAATTAAAAAAATTGTGTGACTGATCAAAATTAGTGTTGTTGGTTTAGGCTTTAATGTCATTTCAGACATGCCATAATATAATTAAAGAGTCTAATCTTCAAGTGTCATTTTTCTTTCTTCTACAGTATTTATTTTGTATAATAATTTATTTATATTTATTTATTAAATTTTACAACATAATTTATAATAATTAGCAAATTTGTATTACTGAAATGAACAAGAATTAATTTAGAAATTGTTTTTTAACTTTACAAAACTATTAAAACAAAGTTCTTTGTAATTCAAAATATCTTTAGTTTTACGAATTTGTGAAAACATTTGTTTTAACTATTATTAATTTTAGAATCTTTGTTATAAAAAAATTGTTAATGTTATTTATTTTTGAATAAAATTTTTTATTAATTAATCAGTGTTATATCTTACAAAACATATGTGTTCAGAATGTACATATAATGTTGCAATTTGGAAAAAGATTTGTAGTAGTGGCATAACTAAGGTGAGTTCAAATGTCTATGCATAACTCCCTCCCTACAGCAAATGGATTTGCGGTAATAATAATAACAATATATATAAAAAAAACCAGTCATATTAATATATATATTTTTTTAGGTTATTCATAAAATATAAAAACAAAATTGATTATGAGATATTGTAATAGGTAAAGAGGTAGATAAATTTGCAAAAAAAGTTAAATAAATTTTTCAAACAATTATATTTTTTTTTTTTTAGTTTGTGCCCCCTTCTATTCCTTTAGTTGTGGGGATGTTATTTGAGCTACTGGTGTGTGACAGTGTGAGTGATGTGTTTTAAAATGGCTTAATTATACTTATATCTAAGCATACTTAAATAAAAATGGAATAACAGAATTGGTGAGAGAATGGAAAATACATGCATAACATTACTTATTTCAGGACTTTAGGTTATTTTCATAATTTCTTCACCAAAATGCTTTATCAGTGCCCATTAATAATAGTACAAAATATAAAAGTGTAGAAACTATGGAAGATCAAAAAAAAAAAAATAATAATAATGATTGCATAACCTAAACTACTGCAAGAAAATAGTTAGTGTTTTACATTAAAAAAAAGAATTAATTAATTATGTGTAATTAATAATAAAAACAATAGATTTTTTAAAAGAAAATTACTTCAGTAACCTATCTAACATGATTTTGTATGTACTGCATGAAAAATCTAACATAGTTTTGTATAAAACTGGATTTTTGACAGGCTTGGAATGGCTAGGTTTGGGAGGTATCTCCACAAAAAAAACTATGTAAATATTTTCAAAAAAGGAAATGGTTGAACATTTACAAATATTTTGATTAGTATTTAAATAAATGTACTGTTCTATAAATTTTTCTTAATAAAAAAATGAGTATGTACATTTGTAAGTTCATACGTACATAGTACATAGTACAATAATCTTATAAACCTCCAATGCTGAATAGAATTTAACAGTTTTCAAAAAATTCTGTGATGTTTGAAAGATTTTTGTATGATTTTGAGATTTCGGTTTTTGGATTCTGTAGAGGTCACTTTATAATTTAATTTGATTTATTGTGGATGAACAGATATCCAGTTTTGATTTAATTTTCACTAAAACATGGAATCGATCTTTCCTAATGAGTTATCTCTCAAAAACTATTGAAAAGAGAAATTTTATTCTATGACTTTTTTTAAAGATGGTAATTCTGTTATCAAAACGGCCATAAATAATGAACTTATTCATTTGTACAAAAAACTTTGTGTTTGAGTATTTAGTTTATTTCCCAAAGAATTAGGAAACATTTATATAGTTTTACCGCAATATCCATTGTTCATACAGTGAACATTTTTTGTGTTCTGAAATTCTTGTGTTGATTTTCAGTCATTAACCTGCCAGTACTGTATATAAACAAAATAATTTACATGACAAACCGTAAACATACCCTTTTCCCCATTAACTACACCCACCTTTCAACTATTTTTTTCCCTTTTTTAATAAGGGCCTTTAAATTATTGAACATTTTGAACATTAAACTCTTAGGACTCATGTTCAAGAGAGTAATTTATCAAAACATGCAATAAAATCATAGTGCTTATAGTGGTTAATAGAATAAATATTGCCACTTTTGTGTTGTCTCCAAACAATTAAATTATGTACATTTCTGTTCAAGAAAATGTACAATTAAATTCTAGAAGATTTATGACAAAAAATAGCAACTGTGTCAATTGATTTGAGTCAACATGGCTGTCTTAACATTGAGTACAACATGTCCAAAATGTCACAAATTCTTTAATTCGTTTTAAGAACGTAAATTTACTCCTAGAGATTTTGTTAATGTAAATGAAAAGATCAGGTCTTGATCTAATCGGTTCCACTTATTCAACTATTTTTGACAGTCTCTATGATCACTACAATTTTATTTTTATTTGCTGTTTCGTGAATTTGTATACTAACACAGTGTAGCAAAATGTAAATCTTTGGTCTTCCTTCTCTTTTTGACACAGTAGTTGTTCATGTATAACATTACTTACACATCTGAAAAGTAAAGAAAAACCCAGAATTCGGTGATGTATATATTACTTTAACATCCATACTTTATACCACAAACTAATGAGAACGAGGGATATGTGTTAAATGCAAAGGTAACACCAGTAACTGCAGTTAGAACTGACAAAACTGAAGTGCGCAGCTTAGAGACACAGCAAACTGACCGGTATCTCAGCCGCATTTACCACAGGGGTGATGGCACCTTCTAGGAAAGAGTGTATAAACACTGCACAACTTTTATTTGTGTGTGGTGAAAGGAAAGGAAGACCAGGAGGTAGTTTTGTTTCAATTATGCTTTTCCTGGGGAAGAGTTTTTTGTAATAGTTTTATAATTATGTTTTATACTTATGTAAGTTTATGTATAGAGATTTTTTGTAGTAAGACATTTTTTGTTCATTCATTTTTTTAAAAATTTTCCCACATTTTCAAATTATTAACAAAGAATAAAATATTTAATGCATTTTTTATGAAACACTTACATATTCTTTTATTATATACTAGGAAGCCCATGTGAAATCTACACTATACAAGTTTTAAGTAAACACAGCCTTTAGAATAAGAGTAGTCATTGCGGTGAGGACAGTAGTCGGAAGGAAAGGAAGACATGTTTACAAAATAAATCGAAAAGCGATCGATTAACAATAG
The DNA here is from genome assembly GCA_022606455.1 of Callitettix versicolor. Classification (NCBI taxonomy): domain Eukaryota; kingdom Metazoa; phylum Arthropoda; class Insecta; order Hemiptera; family Cercopidae; genus Callitettix; species Callitettix versicolor. The sequence continues at coordinate 810,054 of CM040182.1, forward strand.
ATAAATGCACGATGGAAGAATAAATCACAAATATATTTGTGTAAAAACATGTGTTTGGTATTTGAAATGCTTGGCCCGGCTTGAACAACAATAGGGATAGGTGGACTGTCAGTAGAGTCACATAACCTTAAGTTTACGACTTTTAAGTAAATACTGAAATTGTTCTAAACACGTTAAGCAAAAAAGTGGTATTTGTAATGGGATTGTCTATTCATGATTAATAAGTTAGCTTCGTAAAATGTACAAAATATTGTCTGATTTGTGATGCCGTGCATGCCTATGCTGTTTTGCCTATGACAATTTAAAGTGTCTTTTATGTTAACATTTTCCACAAACAGTAAGTTTTAGTGCAAAATCGTTTTGCAATGTCAGAAGCTGGTTAAAAATCTTTCTAAAGATATTATGGCTGTACGAATAGTATATGCTGAGAAAAAGGGATGTTGACTCAAGAAATAATATATGTGATAATTTTATGAAAATAATTAATAAAATAACCTCATTAGGCTATTTTTTGAGGTAACAAAAAAGTACTTAAGAAAAGAAGTATTTTTTTAAATAAAATTTGCCGTTTTCAATAGTTTTTACAATAATCAAGATACAGTACCTCAATACACTGTACACGATACATAATACACTCAATTTAGAACAGTCACTAGATATCTGTCAAACTGTAAACAATGTGTGAAAATTTCCAGTGTAAAAAGAAAGATGCACATGTTAAACATGGAGTACCACAGGGAACTCCTTTTTTTACCCATATTTTTAATTTTTATGTAAATCATTTTTGCCATCTTCAGTCTTGTAGTTTAGTAAATTGCTTTCTGACAATACAGCATTGAATATTCTTGAAATATAGTCTACAACTGGTTCATATTAATTTACTAAACAATTTATACCCTCTTAAATATTGGTACAGTATGATTACATGATTTACTTGATGATTAATGATTTTTAAGTATCCGAGTTCTGTTTGTGATTGTATATATTTTTTCTGTAGAAAGGACCAATAAAAAAATTAAAAGGTACAACTGAATAACAATGCTAGCATTCCACAAAAACAAGAAACTTTATATTGTAAAGTACAAGAAACTTTAATTGTTAAGAGTAGTATATCTGTAAAATTTATCAAAAAATATATACCATGTACTTGTTGAATCTAAGATAAAATATAGATCAGATTTGGGTGGTACAAGTTGATAATTAACCATATTGTTAAAAAATACATTGACAAAATTTTATTAACAAAATGTTTTTGATCAATTTCTAAAACAACTTCTGGTGTCCACTTTGTCATTGTACAATATAAATATAATATTTTGTAAATATGGCTTCATTGTCAGCTTATTTAATAATAATAACATAATAATTTCGTTATGTTCTTATATTAAAGCAATTTTTTCATATACCATATATTTATGTTTTATTTATGTTTATTTCAATAAATGAGACAGTCAAAACAGCACATTTTCAGTTTTGTTCTTCCCTAAGTAAACATCAATATTAATATCTTAATCCTTGTTAAATTTATTTATTTTTTAAGAGTGGGAGGGGAGGGGAGGGGGAGAATTTGAGTGTCAAAGGTTTGTTTACCTCAACACATAGGAACATTCTTGTTTAAAAATACAACTTTGCACTTCCTCACACAGTCAGATTATAGAGAAAGAGTAAATACTGCACTTGGACAACAAAGTAATTGATTAGGATTAGTAAGAAAGGAAAAAATATTTAACCCTTTGCACTCAGATGGCTAGTACAGTTGACCACAGTTTACTGTTAGTCAGCTAGGAATATTCAAAACATTGTCAGTCCTTAGAGGTTCGATGGCCAGTCTGACTGGCCTCTCATATTTTTCTGTCAGTTTGGGACCTATAGTGATTGTGCTGTACCAACAACTCAGAATTGTTTTGCACTACTATTTGAATTGTTGGTGTAGGGTATTTAATTAAAAAAAAAAACAAAATTAAGAGCTTTCAGAAAGTACTTTTTTATTGCCATAAAAACAGAGAATATATATTTTTATTTGTAAATGTTTTGGTTTAACTGCAAAAATATTGTAACAATATTACTACAATAATTTTACAGTTAAACTAAAATATTCATAAATTTTTAACATAAAAATGTAACATATAGTTCATAAAGCATAGATTTTTTTCTACTTTTGAATATTATGAATTTTTTTAAAGGTCTATTTAATACTGAATATTGCTTTGTTTATAATATTGAATACTGAGAAAACATTATACATGTTGACACTACAATGCCGAATGCCGAATGCCGAATGCCGAATGCAAGCCAACACAATACAGTAAAGTTGCCTTGTTCTGACAGTACACAAAATGGAGATAAGGTGTGAATCACTTAGTTGGAGAGTTTTCTGATAGCTTACAGCAAAGGCCAAGCAAAATTAGACAACTAAATTAATATAAAAAGCATAGCATTTTGTTTGGAAAGTCCTGTTAAACAGTCCTCTGGTTCCTCAAATCCCACACATTAGAGCGATTTTAACTTGGCCATTATTGCTGGCCATATAATCTGATTGAGACATAACTTGGGCAAAAATTTCGGCCTGTCAAGAAATAACTGTGACCAGAACTACTTCCAGGGGACATATTTTAAAAAATGCACCCATGTGCAAAGGGTTAAAGGAATATCCTCTTTCCTCTTGTTTCTAAGTCTGCTACATTAAGGTTGACCAAACGCATCATTGTGTACATTTATCTGTGAGTATTTTGCAGAATAATGAACAATAGGAAGGAGGCTTTAAAAAAATAATATCAACTATTTTAAAGTTTTTATTTTTTCATTTTTTTTTTTTTACTGATACAGTACAAAGAAAATTTTTAATGGAAAAATAAGTGAATTTTTCATGAAATATCAGTTTAATAAAAACCTGCTGAGTCTGCAAAAATGGATTAGCGAATAACTTATGTCTGTAAATTATCCACACATTTCCCATTATAAATGTATTTGATGTGGTTTTGCTCAAATTTGGTGTGTAAACATTTTCTACCTACTCCTCAGTCTTATTTTATTTATTTATTGTAAATTCTAAAATTGTAAATGTTACTGATCTAAGAAAAATGACAAAATACAAAATTATGATTTGTTAAAAAAATCTCTTCTGATACCTTAACTGAAATTTGATCAATTGTCATGTCTAAACCCAAAGCAGTTCTTTGCTCGTTTCTTGCCATCTGCCACACATTCCTACACACAAGGTAACATATCAAGTAAAAACATTTTAAAATACATCTGTATAGATTTTGGGTCCATTGTTTTTATATTTATTATAAACATCTTACAAGTATTACATTTAACTGATATTCAAATGCATGCATGAAATAAAATTATTTCTGAAAGTAACCAAAATAGTTTTGAACTTATCATTATTAATTCTGAAACTTACCAAATGCATCTTTAACACTTTTTTTAAAGTATTTGTATGTGTTTTAAGTATTTTATCCTGTATGTTTTTTGACAAAATGATTCCCTTTATTAAAATGTCCAAAAATTTATTAGGCCTATATTGATTAATTTTTGTTTTTACTATGAATCAATTTTAAGTCTTCACCAAAACCACTCAGTCAACCTAGGATTTCTTTGGCTTATCCATTGTTGATTGGCTGGACCTGTAAGGATTAGTGTTTCATATCTTTGACTGTCAGCTGTTTGTTGCCTTCCTTTACTTGTTAGTTTCTCAATATAAGCATCACTTCCGGATGGCTGAGTATCACGTTCTTGGTTATTTGTATTTTGAACATGCGATAAATACTGCTGAGAAGCTGCAGGAGTTAAAAATGAAGTTGTTCCTCGGTTTGAAAATCCAGATGGCTGAGGTAATCCACGAGCTTTGAATCTGTTCTGTTGATAATCTATGAGGCTTCTTGTCGGGTGTAAAGTGGAAGGTTGTAGAGCATCATTTAATGTTACATCATATTCTTCATCAGGAATATCTAATGTAAAACCTGAAGGTGTATGCAAATCTCTAAAACCACTCCTTATTGGTATAGGCACATCCACATCGTCGACTCTTCCTCCTCCTGATGGACCGGGTGCAGTGATATCAATGTTTGATGGTTTTTTCGAAAGAAGTTCTACATTAGAATTTTCAACCAACCGACTATTACTAGAATCATCTTCATATTGTGCTTTACCTCTGTTAAGATAACCTTTGTTTGATCTAAATGTGACTATTGCTTCAGAATCAGGTCTTTGAAAATTACTTCCTGGTCCACTGGGAGTGGATTGTTTAACAAGAGTAGAATCAATAGGTGAATCAATTACTGAAACTTCTTTCAAACGCTGTTTCAAAGGACGTCTAAATATAGTTGATGGTGGTGCAACTGGGATTTTTGTTAATTCATCTTTTTGTTTAACATCACTGACAGGCCGATAAACAAAAGGTCTGTTGAAATTTGTTACTGATTCAGTGGTTGATAGTGGTTCATTTTCTTTGTATTTATCCAAAGGTCTTGGAATGTCTCGAACTTGTACTTCAACTAGTTTTATTCTTTTAATTCCTACTCTTGTTGGTTGATTTTCTGTATTTCTGTATGTATTGTTTATGGAAGTAAACTGTTGAATCTCGTCTAGGTTTTGAGAATTACCGAGATAATCGAAAACATTTGTGGATGACTCAGCAGGTTTTTCAAGTCTCTTATAATATCCTCCACTATTTGAAAACTTCTGTTGGGGCTCAGACACACTTTCATTTTTATTCGTTTCAATTTTCACTCTTCTTAAATATTGTCCAGAACCTGTTGGACCATTTTCCTCTTGAGGTGTTTCTTCTTCACTCACATCAGTTGCTGGATTTCTAGAATTAGAAATACTTGGAGCTGATATGACGTCACTTTTATTTGGTTTAATTGGTCTTCTAAATGAGGATGGTCTTATTAAAGCTGGTGCTACTGTTCTATCATAACTGTCATTTAATTTAAAAGACTGAGCTGCTGGCCTACCATTGCTTTCATTATAGTCTTCATATCTGCTACTTTCTTTACTTTCTGTACCTTTGTTTTCTTTTGTATTTTCTTGTTCTCTATTATATGTAGGATTATTTACTCTTGATTTAGGTTCAAGATTTGAGAAATTCTGTGGTATGAATGTAACCTTTCTGTCATCATAATCTTCATATTGAGTAGCTGTAGGTCTGAGAGTAGATGAAGTTAACGTTTCTTCTGTAGTAGTCTTCATACGGAAATTGTGCCTTGAAAAGCCTTGATTTTTGTTGCTTAATGATATTTGGGGTGAATACTCTGGATTCGAAATACCTACGTTGTGTTCTTCTGATGTAGAGCTACCATCACTCTTTCTAGATTGCACGATAGATTGTTTAGTATTTTCTTTCAATCTTTCATTGTTTTTTGGGAGAACTTGTGGGTGTTTCTCATCATAATATTCTTCTTCATAGTCATTTTCATCATCTTCAACTTCTATAGAAGTTCTTAAAAATTTATTATTATAATTATTAGGTACTGTTCTACTTGAACTACTACCAGCATTTTTTGGGATATTACCTTCTTCCCTTGTTGCTACTATTCTGCTTGAACCACTACTAGATTTTTTTGGGATGTTATCTCTATCTTCTTCCTTCCTTGTTAGTAGTATTCTGCTTGAACTACTCCCAGACTTTTTTGGAATAACATCTTCATCTCTAGCTGGTGTTACCCTACTCAAACTACTTCCAGATTTTTTAGGTTTAATATTGCTGTCATCTTCAGTTCTTGCTGAAACTCTTGCAGAACTTAAAGAAGCTCTTTCCTTATTTCGGTTTGAAGATCTTTGAGATGGCATGGGATTTTCTTCAAATTTTCCTCTAATTCTATCTTGGCTTGAAATTCTTCCTCTAGGTTCTTCAGAATAATCATAATCAGATTGATCTTTGCCTCTGTTATTATATCTATGATTCTTTCTGCTACTAATCTTTGTATTTTCTTCTTCCTCCTCCTCTTCCTCCTCCTCCTCTTCCTCTTCATCATAGTATTCTTCATCCTCCTCCTCTTCATGAATAGGTCTAGCTAATTTCTTATTATACCTACTTCTACTATTTTCAAATTCTACCTGCTTTCTTGATCCAGATGGCAGTCTATCGCTCGAGATATAACCAGGTCTTTCTGCAGGCACAGCCTCTTCAGGATCTTCTTGTTTATAAGTTCTGTGACTAGTCCTATCCCTATTAGGCCTATTTGGTCGAGAATATTCATCATGTCGCATTTGTTTTCTACTCGGTCTAACAGGTCTATCATCTTCATCATATTCATCTTCATAACGATCATGTTTTCTATGATTTTGTTGCCTTTGCCTATAACGAGCATTAGGTCTATGAGAATCAACCATACTTGACTCCCCATGGTAGTCACTCTGTTTGTTTCTTTTCTTGGTTACTGGCAGTTCTTCTTCATAATCTTCATCATCATAATATTCATCATCTTCAACTCGTTGCTTTTTTTGTTGATCCCTAGGACTTTTCTGAGGCTCCTTTGGTGAAGGAGAACTGCCTTCTGGAGATTTATATTCATATTTGTCTCTCTCATTTATAGGTACAGGCCTTCTTATTTTTGGAGGTGCCCTTGGTCTTGAGTAGACAGATCCAACTGTGGGACCACTTGGACGATTGCTTGGTTTTACTGTATCTTTTATCTCTGGTGTATCAGCGCCTGCAACTTCTTCATCACGGTAATTTCCTGAAACAAAAGTTGTAATGGAACAGCTATTTCATATCATTTCAAGATTATGGCAACTTACACATTAAAAAAAAGGTAACTAAATATAAATAATTAGAAAAAAAATTAAACTAAAATGTACAAAGATTTCTTTACTTCTATATTTTTTTGGTATTAATTCATTAAAGAAATTTTTCCCTTTGATTACCAACATTGAGAATAACAATTCCAAACATTTTTTTAAAAAGTAGCCAAACTTTTTTAAATCAACATTACTGACACTGTGTTTATCCCTGACACACACACACACACGCACACACGCACACACACACACACGCACGCACGCACGCACGCACGCACGCACACACACATACTGCATTGTATTTTTAACATCTTTACTGCTCTACTTAACTCTATTTTAAATTAGTTGAATATTTTAAAGGCATATCAAAATGCAAACACAACTCATTTCTGTACAGAAAAAACAACTTTCAATTTGAAGTTACTAATGTAATCTTCTTTATATCTGCCATAAATGTTTATTTTGTTGAGTATACCATCTGCCTTTCCTAGCTTTTCAATTTTTTTAAATGTTCATATGCTAAGATTACCTCAATTATCAAAACTTACTCAAAATAGGAAGGAGTTTAACAATAAGTACAAATGGCATGTATTATTCTGCACTTGAACACAGAGCAGCAATGTTACGAAGGTGGTAAAGTTTTTAGATTCATAATAAAGTGGTATTTAAAATACATGTAAACCACTAATGGTGATAAATAAAATGGGCAATTATTTTTTTTATCACCAATAACTTTAACATTTGATTAACTATTGAGTAATTAACTATTAAAATAATTTTCAATATTTATGAAAGGCACCGTTGCTATAGCAATGTTTAATGTTCAAAAGACAAATTAAGATGTGCATATGCGCAGCTTCTTTTCATTCATTTCCTGTGTCATGGTCTGATAACATCATCTGTGCTGTTCAGAAGTTAATGTCAACGTGAATGCTCTAATCAGTCGATAAACTAAATTGACTAAATGTAGCCTAAGCAATACCCAAGTAAAAAACAAATCCTTATATACAAGTAAGAATAATGTTTTTCGCTGTCTTGACAGTCTTTTTAGACTTAAATATTTCAAGTTGTTAATCTTACTATATTTATCATAACTTGTAAACACGAACATTTCACAGCGGAAGCAGTTTGAGATAAAAAAATAACATGAAACAAAAGGTTTTATAAATCATTATATTTATAATCAATATTTTATATTTAAATAGATATTATTTTGCTGAAAATATTTACTCTATCCAGAGTAAGTACATAGCCAATTTCCTGCTGATACCTTTCCCAATTTCCTGCTGATACCTCTCCCAATTTCCTGCTGATACCTCTCAGGTAGGGTAGGGAAGGTTATCTAGCCAGAAAGGCTTACCCCATAATAAATAATTCAAGTGTTAATATTTAAGAATTTAACCACAATTCAAGTGAAAATATGAAATTTAAAAAATGACTTTACAACTGAACAGTTAATTACAAATTAAATTAATTGTTTTTTTTTGACATTAACTACACACTATATCTACACAAATAAATACTGAATAATGAATAGAGTGGTACCTCGCGATACGATACGATGTGTTCAAGATACGAAGTGGAATATCGCAAATATTCGTGCCCGCGAAACGATACGTTTTTCACGATACGATCCCAATATCTCTTGCCGCTTGAAATTGTTTTGAAGTTGGCGCGCTACGGGCAAACCTCACGCGTCACTAAGCAAGCCTCAGTGATTAAATGGATTTTAAGTTTTCATTACTGTGTCTGTAATTTTACATAAGAAATTTAATTTTAAAAGAAATTTAATTTAATTTTAAGTTTTCATTACTGTGTCTAAGTTTTATAAACGCTGTGCAAAATTTATCAGTGTCGTAATAAAAACTATTAACCCGTACTGTACGTACATATGTACGTATCATCAGCTGTGTGTGTGGGTGCTGTTATAACCACCACCAACCAACCCTCACGTAACTATCTACCACCACTCCTCACCATCCCCACTGAGCTCTGCTCAGTCGCCTTGCTTACCCTCGTTGACTGAATTAATTAAATTACATAAGATTACATTGTTCATTATATGATTTTTTTACGATACGATCCCGGTCCAGGAACGGATTAAGATCGTATCGCGAGGTACCACTTATCTGTATTTAAAAAAATGAATTATTTTAAATTGCATTGTATCTTCTAATACCTAAAACACTACAACATACTGACATCATACGTTTATAATTACTTATTTGTCATGGTATAACATGAACTGCTATTTCTATAAAATCATGGCTTGCTTCTTTATTTGAGACGTAAGTTTGTGCAGGTGGAAATGTGGGGGGGAATTATTTTACGGGTGCACAGTACCTAAATATAGGACCTGGTATCAACAAATCTTGGAAAGGCAATTGAATGTGCTTAACAAAATAATATCAATATTGCTTTAACAAAATTGCTACAAAACTTGACATTCAGTCATTAAGGGAATATTTAAAAGTGAAAACTACAGTAGCAGTTTTACATATTTATAGTGTTTTGTAACTTAAAATTTCAGCATTGAAATATTTCATACAGAATTTCCTTTTTTTCACACAAAACTAAAAAAATATAATGTTTTAAGATTTTAATTTTTGTAAACTTTTTAATTATTGTTAAATTTTTTTTAAATTTTAAACTTTTTAGTACTAATAATGTACGTTTATTATCTGTTAACAAAACATTTCATATCTGCATGAAATTGCAACCAAGTATAACTTGACAATATCCAATTTGGCTGAGAATTTGGAGTTTTAACTGTACAAGTGTGAAATAGAATATTATAACGTTTATAACTTCTGTTCACGAATAAAAACATTTTCCACTCTTTAGGACAGAGGAAGTCTTATGGACTTCCTCCTTATGGAAGTCTTATAATGCCTTAAAACTGCCTACTCTTATAGAGAACTGTCTGAAAATATTTCAGGTGTATAATCTGGAAAAAATGATACCTATAATTATATTTATATCTGACCTCACAATTTCTGTAACTAGAATTGAGAAATACATAAATTTATCAAACACTAAAATGTTCTGCTACTGAATAGAATCTCTATTCATAGATGTGAAATGTCTGGTTTATTAATAGGTTTTTAATTGTATAATTGGTTCTAGCATTTGCAATATTTTCTTATCTCAAACAAGTTACTGTGGGAGTATCAAGCAACAAAAATTATTAAAACATATAAACAAATGAATGTTTATAAATAAAAACACAGTTTTAATCCCCTATAGAGTTTTATTAATCACAAAGTGTTTTTATTTATAAACTTTAGCATGTTTGACTTCTACATAGTTAAAACCTTAAATTTCAAAATAATATAAATAAAAATATAAGCTCGTTCAGAAAATAAATGTTTTGATCTAATGAGCCTCTTAGTTCCTCCCACCTTTGCCGTTGTTGTGTTGTTACTCTTTCCATTCCTTCGTCGTCCTGCTGTCATGCTAAAAGGGAGCCACTACAGTTGTTTACTGTTTATTTGTGCAAGTTTAAAATGTGTGACAAAATTAACGATCCTGCTTATTGTGAGGCTTCATTGCGTAATGTACTTTATGAATGCGAAAAAAATCAGCCCTCTCAAAATTTACAGATAGATAAATGACGTTTATAGTAACGTAGTGAACGAAGCTTCAGTTTGATAATGAATATCACATTTAATAGCAGCCGGATGAATATATATGTGAAGAACACTTGAGCCCGACCTTCAGTTGTAACTGAAGAACTGAAATTAAGGATTGAGGAAAAAATTCAAGAGGATAGATGTTTCGTTACAGACAAGCTGAGTTCATTTTTCCTAAAATTTTAAGAACAGTTCTTTATGAAATTGTTAGTTGTTTCCTCAAGTTTTGACAGATGAACACAAAGAAAAAAGAAATGTGAGTTTTACTAACTTTTTCCAGTTGGTATGACAAGGATGGCAAGGAGTTTTTAAACCACATTGTTACTGGTGATGAGACTTGGATTTCACATAAAACCAGAAACAAGCGCCAGTCAGTTGAATGGTATTATTTTAAATCCCCATCAAAACCAAAAACAGCCAAATAAATTTTGAGCACCAAGAAGGTTACAGTTACAGTGTGTTGGGATCAAAACAGTGTCCTACTCATCGACAACATGCCAAGAGAGGAAACCTTATATGCAGCAGCCAAAAAGGTTAAACATTGCAAAAAAGTGATGGCCAGACCCATCACTAACTATGCCCCACCATTCAAAAGAAACAGTTGAATTATGAACTAAATTATATGACACGGATTTTTGTAGAGCAGCATTGTGCGTCTTCATGATAATGTACGTTTGCATGCTGCTGAATTGAGGACGATCTTGCTTCAGCAGTTTAAGGGGGAAATTTTTGAACATACACCTTATAGCTCAGACTTGGCCCCAAGTGATTACAATATTTATTCCAAATTTCAGGAGTTTTTCAATGGAGATGGCTATGGAAGTGACCATGAACTGAATAGAGAATTAGTGAGCAATTCAACAACTGACGGCAACTGAGTATACAGAATGCATAGAAAAACTGGTGAAACAGTAGGACAAATGTTTACATTTGAACATCGACTATGTAGAAAAATATGTAAGGTGTCAAATGTGTTATAAAATAAGTTTTGTTTCATTATGTTAGTAAAAGTTTTTAGAAAACAAAATGTTATTTAATTTCTGAATGTAGTTACCGTTATTATACCACAATTTTATTTCTGTAAATAGAAAACAAGTCCAATATTTACCATGTTGAGGTCGATGTTTTCTATTCATTTTTCTCCTAGGAGGTGGTGGAATGTCTTCATCATCGTAGTATTCTTCATCATCATATTGGTCATCATAGTAATAATCATAGACAGGCCGTCTTCTTCTGTAAGGACGTCTGCGCCTTGGTCTTGATGTTGTCGTTGTTGTTGTAGTTGGTCTCTGTGTTGTAGATGTGGTTGTTATTACTGGGGCAGCAGTAGATGCTGACTTGTATAAAGCTTCATTTCTGTATCATAAAACAAACAACTACATATCAAATTTTTACCATACAACAAACACTTTTAACCCTTTAAATAAAAGTAATACGAATTTATTTAAGGATTTTTTATAGTGGCGAGTTCAAATTGACTTCAAACATGACTAAATTCTGAACTTATGCAAAATGAAACAAATCTATTTAACTTGTAGCAAGAAGGTTTAATTGTGAATATATCCTGCAAGACATTACTGTGAGACAATGCCCTAACCACCAAATAAGTGTATAGCTCTGTTTTTACAGCTTTAAAATTTAGGACACAGCAGTATATCTTTCATTTGGCATCCCTGAGACAGCCACTACACATAACATGGGGGACTTAATCAACTTTGATTAAGTCTCAACTTAGCACACCGTCCAGCCTATATACGTGTTTTGGCCCCATTGGCCCAAGACTCTAAGGACTACCAATCATCAGGATTACAACATAACTGTACATAATTATAATTATGTCCGAATAATTAACATCTTGGTAAAGAAGATGGCGATTGGCTTTGGAGATATCTGTTGCAACACAACTAGCTTATCCGAGCACTGAAATGACAGTGCCCAAACATGGTGGTTGTGACTCACTTTGGCTCATGTCAAGTGGGTATACACATGCACATACCACAAACTACACAGACGTTTTGTTCAAGAAATTAGTAACAATTGAAAAATAAATTAAAGTACACTGTGTGTAATTATCATATGACGTGATACCATGACTAATAGAAATTCTTAATATTCCATATATTTTCTCCCTTAGAAATGTATCAGAAATATAAAAAAATGTACATGTAAAATACATATACTGCCCATAACTAGTCAGTTAAGGCCATCAGTTACCCTACAGAGTAATTGAAAAGAATATCAACTTTTCAAAATATTGATTTGATTTTGAAAAAATTGTAATTTTTTTAATATCTCAATAAGTGTTTAAGGTTTTAGTACAAATAAAAAACATGGAATCAATAATTAACCTCTTTTGAGTTTGTTTACAATCTAGGTTTTCAATGACATAATATTTAATATGATCTTAAAAATTGCTCAATATTTATTTATAATTTCTTACTGAAGTTATTAAATTTCAAAATTTTATGTCTCCAAGTCCCTCTAAGAAGGGAGTGCCCTCAAATTCTCATCAAACAATCCATTTTAAGATCCCCAAATCAGAGTGGAAAGAAGAGATTCTCTACAGTGTGAAAACCACTTATGCAAACCCTGACAATAATAATAATACAAATGTTGACTGAAAAATATAAAGAAATTCCTTAAGCCCATTACCTAGATCTACCAGATGTTGTGTGCTAAATAACAAGAATTATTTTCATGGTCTCAAACATGCAAATCCAGCCCTAAACCTTTCCGTATTTGTAGCATATAATTTCTGTCCTAGAAAACGAGGACTATTTCTACTGAATCCCTTCTAATTGCACTACACAGACCTCAAATAATTCTCCAATCATCCTTTTAACTTTTTGGAACACCTATAAACCTTGTTATCCTAGAAATATGTGTTTTTTTTTTTTTAATTAGAGACACATTGTTAGGGTTATTAAACTAAAGTTTTAAAACACCTTTTAACTTAATTTTCCAAATAAAAGTATTTCTTCTTAGTTTGTTTTGAAAAAAGTTATATTTGTATCATGAAAAAATTGCAAAATATAACACTGGATAATTTCTACCTATTAACAAAAAACAATTTTATTGTTTTAGTAATATAAGAGGACTGTTCAGAAAGTAACAGACGTTTTGGCCTATCATGGCAGTAAGCGGGGCTAGAGCCGTACTACACTCAGCACATATCCAGCTGTGGTAGTGTTAGCTCTGTATCACTCTTACTCTCTGTTCCATGGTAAAATGTGCGCTGCAATAGAAAATCCCACCACTTGTGAGGTGAGTTCTGTGATTAGGTTTTTGGTGGCAAAAAAAAAACAAATCTATTGAAATTTATCACCAACTTTGTGATGTGTACAGACAAGGAATAGTGAATGAAAGCCAAGTGAGGCAATGGTGCATTGATTTTAAAAATGGCCATACCAATGTTCACGATGAGGACTGCTGTGGTAGGCCTAGTATTGTAACTGGTGATGAAAGTCAACAACAAAATTCGTGCAAATTGCAGTTTTACGATTAGGAAACTCTCTGCACTTTCCTCCCCAAATTTCACAGGGTTTGCTGTATGAAATTGTTGTCGAAAAGCTTGGTTACCACAAATTTTGTACTAGTGATTTCCGAAAATCCTAATGGAAGACCACAAAAAACAGACTTGCTGCAGCACTGACCGTCCGAGAAAATTACGAGAACAAGTTTCCGATCATATCATAACTGGGGCCGAGACTTGGGTGAAGCATGTCAATTGTGAAACAAAAAAGGCAGCCTATGTAATGGGGATACAAATTCTCCCAAGAAATCAAGAAAGTTTTTGCAAATGCTGTCAGCAAGAGAATTTTTGGCTACTGTGTTTTGGGACTCTAAGAGCATGATTCTCATTGATTTTCTTGAATGTGGTACAACAATTAACTCAGAGAGGAGTTGAGAAACATTAAGAAAGTTAAGACTCGTGATACAAAACAAGCCTCTAGGAAAACTTAGCGAGAAGGTTTTGTTTTTTCACAATGCACATCCACACACGTCCAATCGTAGCTGAGAGCTCTTTGATGATTTTGGATGGGAGGTTTTCAATCATCCTCCATACAGCCCAGATTTGGCACCGAGGGACTACCAACTCTTCCCAGTGATGAAGACATGGCTAGCTTACACAATGCTTTGTTACCGATGCCGAACTACATGTTGGTGTAAACCAGTGGTTGAAATCGCAGGTAGCAAATTTCTACAGAGACAGTATTGAAAAACTTGTGCCACAGTATGATAAATGTCTTGATTTAAATGGTGATAATAACTTTATGTTTAAAAAAATACATAAAAAGTGTACTTTTTAAATGTATATAATAAAATATGGTTTTATTAATTTTGTATTTTTTAAATTTTAAAACGTCTCTTACTTTTAAATATATATATATATATATATATATATATATATATATATATATATATATGTGTGTGTGTGTGTGTGTGTAATTGTGTAATTAATACAAATATTTTTAATGTGACAGTCACACAAACTACTTTAAGAAATAACATTAGTTGTAAAGATATGAGTTTTGGATTTGTTATTTGTATAGTTCTGTTTATTTTTTTAAAAATGAGGTTCTAGAGACTGCAGATTCAAAGTTACATTTGCATATCTGGGTTCATGGTTAATGGCATAAAACAATAATACAATAAAATGAGTTTACATAATATAATCTACAATATACTAAAACTTACCTGTCATAGTGTTTCGGGGAGTTATCACAATCAATTTCCGACACAAAATGGCAGATGAAGGTTTTTTGATCAAATGCTGTATAGTTTGCACAAAGAAAATCATATCTGGTGCCGAACAAGCAGTGGTGGTAGAGCTGAAAGTAAAAAGTTAATATAATAAAAAATTATTGTCAATACGGTCATGTATACAGTACTGATATGACAATCAAGATAAAGGTTTACCTTTTATCTTTAAATTTTGTTATACATGTTTAATATAAAAGGGAATGGTCAACTGAGGAGATAAATATTAAGTACTGAGTGAAGAAATACATTTTATCAATCAATGGTAAATTCCATTTTATATATATATATATATATATATATATATATATATATATATATATAAATGGACGGGGTAAAATGGATGGAGGAGCGGAAGAGGATCCATGGGGACAGGATGAGGGGATGAGGGAGGTGTGGAGGATTAGAAGGAACAAGACATGAGTCGGAGTGCTCTGCGTGATTCAACAGGGTTTATACGCAAATAATAATATATATATATATATAATATATAATAATAATAATAATAATAATACATGATATTATTATATTATTTAATATAATATAATATTATCATAATATTATATATAGTGATAATTATATATATGACACATATATATAAATGTGTCATATATATAATTGACACAACAAAATGTTTTGTTATTTTAAAATAATTCATAATGTGATTATATATTATATAATAATATATATTATATTATATATATATATATATATATATATATATATATATATATATATATATATATATATATATATATAATAAGTAAATCATTGCTTTTGTGATCATAATCACATTTTATTAAAACATTAATCACAATTTCTCATGAGACAAAAACACATTGCCTGCTTCCAAAAATTTTAAAAAATAATGAATGTTTTTTTTGTAACTGTGTAGCCTTGTCATATAAAGGAGAGATTTTGTTTAAAGGAGTCTTTAAGCTGCTCATCATAATAATTCTTAAAATGAATATGTTTTTATTTATTTTTTAATAACATTACATATGTTTACAAGTATAAATAGTATGTTTTTACATGCACATAGTAAAAAATAATTATTTGATACAATATAGTTAGGTAGGTAGAGAAAAAGAGGTAGGTTGTCTTTGTATCTCCTTTTTTTGCCACAATGTTTAATTCATTTTTTTATTGTAATTGGAAGAAGGTAAAGTACGGACATTATAACTAAATCAGTTAATCTTTCTTTGCCCGTTTTGTTGTGCAGGTGGATACTTTTTATACTCATTTCAGTATAGAATTAGAACAAAGAATTATGTTTGGAAAAATGCTCTTATCACAATTAACAAAAAACAGCATGGATTGAACAGATTTTACTTGGTAACACAATTGTTCACACATTAAGGTGACCTCTGCCTCAAGCTCAGACTGAGATATTAAATCATAAATAGTAGGTTTCGAATTTATATATTTTATAAAAAAAAATTTTTAATGACATTTAGTGGATGACAAAAATTTAATTTCAGATTAAAATTATTTGCTTTGAAAAAATCTAGTTTTTTGAATTACAATCATTCCATTTGCTTGTAAATAATTTTTCTTCTATGATACACTTCACTAAAGTCGTGTGGATAGTTTCTTTTGCTCTTGTTTCACTCTGTGTGTTTGTTTCATTGCCTGTTTCCAATAAAAATCGTATACATTAACATCAAAGAATATTTCAATAATAGTTATTTTACTGGACAGCTATTCTAAGAGATGAAATTTTTTAATAAACAGTGTACAAACAAATAAAAAAAATGTGCATTTTATCTTAATTCTTTAAAATTGTTGTTTACAATGAATGATGTGTAGAATTTTAGATAAACAATTTGGTTTTTGAACTTTTTGTTGTTTATTTATTTAACTTCATTTTCATTTAACAATTTCATTATAAACTTAATGGTACATGAAATTCTTCAAGGGGTATGCAGGGTTGTACGAGGGTTGATCAAATATAAACGAGACTGATTTTTTAAAAAAATTATTGCTTACTTACAAATTATTCTTCATACAACTTATTTTTCTACATAGTCTCCCGCACGAGTAACACATTTTTCCCACCGGATTGGAAGTTTTTTAATTCCATCTTCGTAAAAAGTTCTCGGGCGTTCATTGAGCCATTGGAGCACGAAGGTCTCCACCGCAGAATCGTCTTCGAAACGCTGGCCTCCAAGCGCCTCTTTGAGTGGCCCAAACAGGTGATAGTCGCAGGGTGATAAGTCTGGACTGTATGGGGGATGTTCCATTGGTTCCCAGCCAATTTGATCGAGTTTAAGCCTCGTAGCGTTCGCCGAATGTGGTCGGGCATTATCGTGAAGAAGAATGACGTTTCTCGCCGGTTTAGATTTCCTTTTCCTACGAAAAGACTGTTTTGCGGCCTCTAAAACATCGCAATAATATTGTGCATTTATTGTGCGTCGTTGATGGAGGAAATCGACGTGAAAGGCGCCTTGATTGTCGAAAAATACAGTGGCCATTACCTTCCCGGCCGACGATCGTGATTTGGCCGATCGTTTTTCTACTGCTTCCCGTCCTTCGGCGAATTCCTTGTGCCAAGCAAAAACGCGAGCTCTTGACAGGGTTCTGTCCCCGTATTGAGCCGTCAATCTACGAAAGATTTCAGTCGGATTGACCCCCTCCTTGGCCAAAAACTTAATAATAATTCTCTGCTCCAAGGAAACGTGCACTTCACTCTCACTCATTGTATAATTTTATACTGAAGGGTCCGAACGGAAATGTTGCCCGTCTACGCCCGTCCCAAACCTCCCAGGCTACCTGAAACCCCACCCTTTAGAGTTCAATGTAAAACGGAAAAGTTTTTAGAAAGTCAGTCTCGTTTATATTTGATCAACCCTCGTATTAAACACTGATGCATTTGAGAAACACTGATATAGGTTATTAAAAGATGAGGAAGCAACTTATTAAAATTAAACATAATGATTACCTGGCATTTATGAGGTACACTAGCATAAAATCCATCATGAAGACCATCACACTTGAAGTCAATGTCCTCAGGAACAGAATTATAAAAAGGGTAATCAGTTAAATTGTATCCATTTAGTTCCCTGGGAAGATTCGGATCATAAACGTAATCCTTCTGTGGATTCCCAGTCAACAGTGACTTTGTCTTAACCACTGTGACATTAGAAACAGTTCCAGTAGAATTGTTTTCCAGTGTGACTACCTGTACAAGATATGTAACAAAAGGCATATAAATATTCAAATTGAATTATTTTATAGCTGAAAAATAAATACTTAATTGTTTTATAGTTTTTAGTTGTTTAGTTAGGTTTACAGTATTATCTAATTACAATAATAGTAACTGATCTGCCAAATGATACAAACTACAATGTTTTATACTCATTGTTAAATTTATAAAATACCTAAAATAATTACATATATTTTTTTCAAAAATATTTCTTTTAGTCTGTAGGTAACACTTTTGCCATTAAACATTAACCCTTTGAATAGTATGGGTGTTTGCACACAAATAGTAAATTCTGGAAAGTCTTCAGCAAGTTATGTGAACAAGGGTAGCACGTTCTGGAAAGTCATTTGACCAACATTTGCATGACTTTAGTTAGACATTTCTAAAATACATGGTGTAACATTTATAAGTGTTTAGGTTATTGAATCTATTAGCTTGTGTGTTTTTCAGAAGAGGAGAGCTCCCTGTGAAGGAGGACAGGTTATCAGTATACAGAGGGCAAAGAGTCAGTGAAGGAGCATGATGCATTGGTGACAGACTATAAATAACATACACTGTAAACATCTGTTCTTCACACCTAATATCATTATTGTTTTTCTGTTTACATCCAGAGTAAACTCCTATCATTAAAGATTTATGTTAAACATCATTCTTTATGTAGTATGTAGTATGTTACATCACTTTACTATTGAGATATTTTTTCTAATTTTGTTATTTTATTTTAGTTTTCAGTATTGTGTTAATCTAACTTGTTTATGAGAATTTATTAACCGTTACTTATAAATGTAAACAATGTTTACTACAGCAGTTTATTAGTTTCCAAAAGTGGATCATGATCAAATAATTTTAAAATGTGGTTTTTAATGTAATAAAAACTATTATTATTACTATTATTATTATAGTCTTCCGGGTCCAGGAAGACTTAACTGAGCTGGCGATATCAGATGAGATGATTGACGATGTACTTAAACTGCGAAAACTTTTACATAATGAAAACCTAAGGTTCCAAGAAAAACCAACATCTAAAAGGGGCGGGGCAGTCTCGGATGAAAGAAGGAAGGCAGCCTCGGATAGAATGAAGCAGTATTGGATACAGCGGAGGGAAGCTAACGCACATCAAAGTAATTGATTTGGCGTACCCCAAAGTGGGTGATCCGGATAAAAAAAAAAAACTATTATGTGGTTTCAGTGATGTAATATTTAAGTATTTATGTAATTTCATAATGGTTAAACAAAATTGTTTATTTTTTTTCACCTTTGTTCATATTTGTCTCACATCCTCACTCCTTAATGGACCAGTTGTAGTGATATTCTAGATTGTTAATACTCCTCAATGGGTTCAAAAGTTTTTGTGAACATGCGATAAATAAAATTCTTTTTTTATATAAAATGGGCAATAGTAATTTTTATTTATAAAAAATATTGTTAGTTAAAATTAAAAGGACAACATACTTTCTAATTAAATTTTTAATTTTTATCTCAATCCCTTCACAAATCTTATACATGTGTACTATTCAGTTTTTGTTTTGTTTTGTTATTTTAAGGTAAAAAGTACATTGAGGCTATTATCGCCTCCCTAAATGTGAGTGTGAGTGTAAAGTGTTAAAGTCGTAAGTGTAAGTGTGTGTGTTAGACTAGGGTACCGTGCGGAACATATAAATTCTCTCAATAGGTGCAGCTAGTCTGAACCCCCCTATGGGGGTGTACTATTCAGTTCAACTGTACTATTCACTACTGTAGTTGCAGAAAAATAACTTTTTTTGTGGAACATAAATACAGTAATAATACATGAAAAAACTGGTGAGAAATGGATTGAAAGTAAATCTGCGAAGATTGAGACTGAAAATAATTATAAATTGGTTAAAGTGATGATGGAGAGGATAACTTTAAGAAATGTGACAACTGTAGTTGATGAGTGTGGGCTTGTTTGTTACGTGAATGAAGAGTTAAACATAAAGTAAAAGTAAATGTATGCATTAACTGTACATATTTTAGCATAGCATTAGCATGGTTTCTGTAAAAGATTTGAAATACTGAAGAAAAAGCATTTGGTATTTTAAAGATTGATAAAAGTAACAGAAATTTAATTCAATTCAAACTAAAAATTCATAAATAAATAAATAAAGACATTTCAAGAAACAGAATTTTTATATTGAATAACATCACAGAAATTTTCAGAAAAAGTTTGATTTTTACTTTATTCAATATCCATATTTCCAACATTCAATATCCAACAAACATTAAATGTTTGGCGATCGGACTCTCCAAGCCCGCGAAATTTAAAAATTCTCGTTATACTCTGAACACACCTTGTATATTTCTAAAAAATGAAAAAAATTGTAATATAATAATTATAAAATTTAAACTTGTACATAATAGGTAACATGATAGCTAGAAATGTTGGCATTTTAAGACAATTAAATTAAACAGGGTTTTTAGAATATTCATACCTTAAGAATGGCCAGACCTTAAGCTGTAAATACAGTCAATGCCTATTCATATTCAATTTAATAAATTTGTTGTCTATTGTGATTTTTTGTCGATCAGTTTATTTTCTCTTAATCAAATGCTAATTACTCAAGCATTAATTTATCCATTGTTTATACATCATACTCAACTGGTAAATAGCTAGTTACAAATTTGAAGATAGGGTATTTTAATATAAAAAATAAGTTTTAGATTCCTTTTGCATCCAATTTCTTTGTATCCAATAATGAATCTACCGCAAAAATTGAATCTATTGCCAAATTTACAAAAAAAAATATTAATTTCTGTTTTTTGATCTACACGTACTTATTTTAATTAAATATTTTCTAGTCAGCTAAATTTTTGTAATCGTGTAAGACAATGAATGTTATGTATTCATTCCAAACAACATATCTGAAACAGTCAATTAAACAAAAATATAAAAATATTTATAAGAGTACAAGTTATATTATGACACTAACCTCTTCTACAACCTCTGTAGGTGCAAGGAGCGCAGCCTTAGCCTTAGCTTTAAGTTCAGCGACAAGTGCCGAACCTCGGAGACTAGAGACATGGTCACTAAGAAGAACAATTCCTAGAAACAAGTCATTTCTAAGAGTCATTTACACATTTTATCTACACAGTGTGTTATATTTGTTGTAACGTTGTACACTTAAGGAGGTGCCTGAACATTGCAATAAATAAATAATAAGAATTCATCGAAAAGGGAGCTACTGTTAACCTTATAATATCAGTCAGACAATTAAAAGTTTGCCAAGAAAAAATACATCCATTGATGGATTCAGTTCTAGTATGGCTTCTAGGAAAACAATTTCTTTTAAGATTGGATTTTTCATTTTCAAAAATTATTTATTTATTATAGCAAGTATTGTTTTGATAGGCTTTTGTCATGAATACTACACACAAACACTTTTAAAAACATTAGGTGGAACTCTTTCAAAGCTTATTGAAATGTCATCTTCCTACATAGAACTTAAAACTGCAGCACACATATTTTTTAATTGTTGTACACTTGATTCCAAGCAAAAAGGAATCCTTGAAACTCAACATCCTAATTAAAGTTTTTGTTAAGACTCTGACGGAGGCAGCTTAGGTGAGGAGCTGATGGGCTTAGCGATCCCACCATACCTCTAGCTCATAGTACTCTCACTCATCTACTCAAGGACACACACACACACACACACACACACATTCACTACTCTACATAGCTTAGCTAACTCTAAAATTTATACAATCCATACTGATGGAGACTATGATATTGGCATAATTGTGTATTAAACAGAGCTCTGGTTCACCTGGTGACCTCCCAGTGTACCTTAATGTTGCCCACGCACACAGGGCTTTGTATGAGAACCACATTTTTCTAGTTCTCATGTAATAATAATAATAATAATAATAATAATAATAATAATAATAATAATAATTTACAAATTACAAATAGTCATTTATAAATTTGTATTTATACAGTGTGTTATATTTGTTATAACATTGTAAACTGAAGGAAGTGCCTAAACATTGCAAAAATTAAGAGGAATATTTATTTATTAACAAAAAATTTTAATCAGAATTTAAATTTTTAATCAGACCAGCAGGTCTGGCCAAGCAAAATTTTATGTTTTTGTATTAATTATACCCTATCAGGAAACTCTTCAACTAAGTGATTTCCACTTTATCTGCATTCTATCTATTGTCAGCATAAGGCAAATTCAACTGTACTGTGTTGGTTGCATTCAACTTTCTTGTGTCAATCTAGTCACATGTATTGTTTTCTAAATATTAATTATTACAAATAAAACAGTATTCAATGCAAAATATACTTACAAAAAGTACATAATATATGTAAAAGTAAAAAATGGTCTGCGCTTTATAGATTGTATTAAAATGTTGCATTTTTGGTTAAAAATTTATTAATGTTTTAGTTTGGCTGTAAAATTATTGTAATAATATTATACATGTTTTTACAGTCAAACCGAAACATTTAAGAAACAAAGATATATATATTTTCTGTCTTTTTCATATCAATAAAAAAGTGTTTTCTAAAAGCTCTTAATTTCATTTTAAAACTTACATAAACTATGTCAATATTTCAGGTTGTAGTGAAAAACAATTCTGAGCTGTTGGTGCAGCATGATTGCTGTCACCTGAGCTGTCAGGGGAACATGATCACCCAGTCAGGCTTGCCAATCCAAATGTGTCAGCAGTAAGGGCCATCCAAATGTGAAGGGTTAATCTGGCCTTATATACCAGTACTGATTTCCCAACATTGCAATGACTCATAAAAAATTATCTTAGAAAGCCATTAATTATTTCCCAAATCTTTTGCCTCTAGTAAATGACTAAAATGGGCTCACAAAAATTATTTTTTTATGCATTTTCACCATCAGTAATTTTTTTTGTTAGCAGTCAAATGTGCATCACTATGGAGATCAGCAGCTTCATCAATTTGAAGAGCGAAAATTGTTTACCTTCTTTATTAGTTGTTCACATAGATATTCCAAAATAATCTGATTTTATATTGAGACAGTGTCATTAACTGGTAAGAATTTCGGCTACTGAGCTACACCAAACATTGTTAAAAACTCCATAAAACCTAATTAATAGTTATTAAGTTTTGAAAGTTTATAGTTTCACAAATATTAATATTTTTGGTAATTAAAAAAATATTATATAATAATTAAAATATTTAAATTAGAATGCAACCAATTTGTGCAGAATCACAAAAAGTACCTGGATATACATAAAATTAAAGAAATATTTAAACGTGATTTCCATAGGAAATCTCCATATGGAGGAAACACTACAATACTGGAGCAGCATACATGCACATATGTATATAAATATACAAAAGATTTATTTGAATTACACAAAGGATATATAAATTGTCTTGAACAGGCATGCATATTCTTGACAATATCCTTTACTCACAAAATGTCAAGGTCAGACATATTCATGAGCATATAGATTCCTTGAGATAGCTTGTTAACATTATAATATGCATTGTAGTAATTATTATTGAGGTCATTGGTATAACACGAGACACTGAGAATGCAAAAAAAATCATTAAATACATGTTTTGAAAAAACGCTTTGGAATATTTGATGCAGTGAATTCTACATGAAATTACTTATGAACTGTGTAAAAAAAACATCGTTTAATGTTGTTTACATTAAGTCAATTCTTATGCACTGGAAACTATTACAGTATTCTTGCTGAAAAGGGTCAAGGCATAAAGAAAGAAATAATGAAATTACAGGATTTGTACCACACTTGTTAGAATACATTATATTTACTAGATGATGGAACATTGATGTTTATGGAAGACTTATATATTGCTTACATTTATATGTTGGAACAGTCATGAAAAGAAGTGTTTAAACCATTCTTTTAAAATAATTCAAAAACAAAAACCATAGATAGAAAATATCATGTCAATCACACTTTCTGATACAACCAAATTTTCAACTACGGTTGGTAATACTGGTGCATGATAACAATGAGAAAAAGTAACTGAAAGTAAAGTATTAAAATCGTACATATAAAGTGTATCCAGACACACTGTGATCTTGATGACACAGTTTTAGGCCAAAAACCAGAAGCCCTATTCACCGTCCTTACCAGACCTAGCACCATGCAACATTTTCATCTTTTCAAAGATGAAAATCAAGTTGAAGGAACATTGATTCGATATTGTAGAAGAAATTTAAGAGGAACCACAATTTTGTCTAAGGGAGCTTACTACAACTGACTTTGGTTAGTGCTTCCACTCATGGCAGCAATGCTGGAAATGCCGTATAAATACAAATGGTGACTACTTTAAAAAAGGCAATTAAATTTTTGATTGGAAGTAAGTTTTTTAACTATTCCTGGAACTTTTGGTTTACACCTTGTAAGTAGTCAGTATTAAGATTCATGCAAGGGAAATGAGAGAGTAGACATGATGGTCAAAAAAGGAGCTGCTGTTCGACTAGTGGGACCAGAGCCTGTATGCGGGATTAGTCACACAATTGCAAGAGGAGCAATAAGGAAATATGCTAGGGAAGAGAACATCAAGCGATGGAAGCAATTCCCTGGCCAAAGATTGAGAAAATGAATTCTCTTGGGACCAGACCTTGCACTGGCAAGGATACTTGTTCAGTTTAACAGGAGGTCAGTGAGGCAAGTTGTTGCTATGGTCACCAGACACGGCCACATCCAGAGTCATCTACGTAAGGTGGGATTCTTACAAATCTTGCCTGAGTATCATCTATGTATGCAGAATGTTGAAACTTCAGCACATATACTCCTTGAGAGTGAGATCTTGGAGACCAAAAGTAGGAGACTCTTTGGACCTCAGCAACCAGGACACCATATAAAAGATTCTAGAACTCATCAAGGTCACTGGAGTCGGCTTAAGGTGAAGTAATAGGGGTACACAAAAGGCTTATAGCTGACATGTCAGGGGCCACAGAGCCTCTGGTAATACCCAAAGAAAAAATAGATTCATGCAGGAAGATTACAAGAATTTTCTAGGGAAAGGTGTAATAGCTTAGAGATATATTAACTTAGAGATTCGTTTTTCCTTCGACAGTATTTTGTCATAAGTTAGAGATCGACCTGTGTAATAAGATAGAGGTTCCGTACTGTGTATTAACTTAGAGACTACAGTTCCGTCAAGTGTGTTGCACCGTGTGTATGTGTTGCCGACGCTGCTATTTGCAGGTGCTTCAGTATCTTTTATCTAACAAGTAGAATTCGCTTAGTTAAAGAGAGATATATTATTAAAACATAAAGTTCATTTGGATTGGTTTTGTTCTTAAAGGCTTATGTGCAATGCTGTAAATGTATACTAATTTACATATGTAGTAGTAATAGTAATAGTAATAATAATATAAAAATATTGTTTGAAGGCTGCTTTATTTAAACCATATCTGAATTGAATTAAGAAAACAGCCCTAAATTAATGAATTCATTATGAATTAATGAATTCATATAAACTTACGTTGTTTTTTTTTTATAAAACACCAATATTTCTATTTTATATACAGATAATTGTCAAAAATAAACATTTAAATATGTTGTTGACCATAGTATTGACAATATATTCAACTATAAAGTCTAAAGCAAAATAGTGATGATTAGGCTGGTATACTTGTTAGATAAAAGATACTGAAGTGCCTGCAAACAGCAGTGTCGGCAACATATACACACGGTGCAACACACTTGACGGAACTGTAGTCTCTAAGTTAATACACAGTACGGAACCTCTATCTTATTACACAGGTCGATCTCTAACTTATAACAAGGTACTGTCAAAGGAAAAACTATTCTCTAAATTAATAAATCTCTAAGCTATTACATATCCCCTTTTCTAGGAGTCGATGTAACAGTTAAATGATTGTTTTGTTACCTGTCAATACAAATATGAAGTTGAGCAGTCCACCTTGTATGTGCATCTGTAACAAATACATAAGACATTAACAAACAAGTTATTATTGTTCTGTGTACAGAGTTGTTATAAATGATCCTTACAAAATCAGAAACATGTAAATCACATAAATAACAAGCAAAAGAAGACGTTTTTGCAAAGGAATATTAACTCTGAATCATTTAAGCATTAAAAAAAGTAAGTCATAGGAAAAATAAATTATTTATGAAAACAAATAAATAATGTAGCATATATATATATACATGTGTATATATATATATATATATATATATATATATATATATATATATATATATATATACACACACACTGGCACGTGTGAGTGTGTGTGTGTGTGTATGTGTGTGTGTGTGAAAATTTTAAAAATAGGCCATAACTACTATCAATTTTTTTAATAATTTCTCTTGAACAGAAATTTATTTTATGAATTTGGTATACTACATATACAGACAGATAAGATTTGAAAGCCCTTGGCACTATGACCAAAGGGACTATTTTTCAACTAAGCCTATACTAGTTCAGTAGACTAACTCAATGATCCTCCACTGAGTAGCTCATTCACCTTGAGGTCCTCAGGGTCCTAGAAGAAAAAAATCCTTTGTCTCCTGTTGGCAAGAGCCTTACAATCATGAATTACATTCGTTTTTTTTTTTTTATTTACTTTTGAGCAATACATTTTTTTACATCAAATCTGCTATATTGATTCGAGTCGTGTTTCCATATATAACCAAAAATATGAAAAAAAATATATTGAACCAATTTTGAGAAATTATACGGATTATTCTGATTTTTACAATAACTCCCACATTTTTGTTTTGCTATTGTGCACCATAAATTTTGTTTGTATACTTACACAAAATAGGGCTTTGAAAATTTCTCTTTTTTCATTTACAAAATGTCCCCTAGATTTGAAGTAACCTGGACTTTTTTATTTTGCTGAATTTTATCAAAGTTTGTCAATGACATATAGGTCTTCAGTAATATCCTGAGCACTTTTTTCATTCAGGAGAAACCAGAAAATGGATACATTTGTCCAAATTTTAAGTCTGAATGTTTTTTAATACTCATACATTTCTATACTTCTTATAGTGACCAAATAATATTTTGAAACTTGTTTAAAAATTTCATCGAATGAAATATTATTATATTTGAATTATGTTTTATATTGTATTTTTAACTATGATATTATTTATTTATTAATTTTATATTTTTTGTCATTACTGAAACTATAAATAATAATTTTGACAAATAATGTTGAATCACATGTCAAAAACATATTCATGTTTGGCTACATTACAACTTTTCAGTTAATTTTTTTTTGCACTTAGCAAACAGTTATTTGAACAAAATAACATGTATTTAAATTGGAAAAAAACAGTTTTCTTTAATTTAATTACAAATTACTTGTTCTGGAGTTGTAATAATTTTAGCTATTGAGGAAAATATAAATGAAAGGAAAAACAACATACAAAGTACACCGCTTGAAATATCTTATTACCTTTTCAGCTTTTTAAAATTGTTTCGCTTAAATGCACAGTAAAATTATCTTTTAGATAATTATCGCATAAAGCTCATGATAAAAGATACCTATCTTATTGCTTTACTGTGCAGTGAGCCTAAGAGAAAGTCATCTAGTCACTCATTATATTAGTAAATAAGGAAACAGTAATATTAGCCTGAACAAATTGCATACACTATCAAATTGCCAAAAGAAAAAATCTTCAATCAGAGACAATAAATTCTTTGAATAATTCTGCACACAAAGTTGTAACGTTATCTCTATAAAAGTTGGTGAAATAGACGGGTTGTTATTTTTGATGTTTTAATTAAAAAAAAAAAATGTTCTTGAAGATTAAAAGGATCTATTTCCTGATATTTCCACCTTCACAGGTAAGTAAAGTATTTATTTAATTTCATAAGTTAAAAGAGCTAATTAATTTCATTAATTAAGAGAGTTAAGAGAGTTAATTTCATAATAAAAAGTTAAGAAGTTTTTGTAACATTTTTTTCTGAATGTAAAAAACATGAAGACATACGTGACATTGAATTGAATTGAAAACCAGAAACAATGTGATATGAGGAATTTTCTCATTAACAACAATTAACCACACTTAAAAACTAACCATTTATATTTCTTGTTCTATCTTTGAATTTTGCTCTATTGTTATTAGCCTGTTGATTTAATTGTTGATGAAGTTATACGAGTAGAAAGAACAAATTATATTCTTTTAATGAATTCATAAAAAAATTCAGTAAGAGAAAACTTATTGTGGGAATAAATTTTGTAATAAATTTAATTTAAATAAATAAAAGTAACAAAATTTTAATGATATATATGACATAGTAAGAAATCATTCATTGATTTCTAGCACCCATTCAATCTGGTTGAAATTGTCCAGCAGGTTCATATTTTACCCTCAAACAATTTATAAACACTTTTTCTTCCTTTTTGTGTTGAGTACACTCTTCTAACTTTCCAATCTATGTCAGTTGTACTTTAGCGGACAAATTACAGACTACTGCCTCCATACCAGAAATGTATATAGTATTGTTCCTCCAAAGAACAATTCCAGATATGTACATAAATTAATTTCTTTTTCTGTGCATATTTCTTTATCCTTCCTTTGTTTGATTTCCCAAAAATGAAAGTAAAAGGTTGTTTTTGAAAATAAAACAAAGAAGGGATAAAGTACTACGTACAGAAAAAAAACTTATTTTGGTTAAATTTACATACACAGGAAATTAAGAAACTTTTTTTAAAAATATGATATTGACATAGAAATAACAACTGACAACATTATAAGGAGTAAGTTGAAGTATAAGCACATGATAAAAATAGTAAAAATTAGGTTTATGGGATACAATTTACTGTAGTTAATTTTAAAGCAACCAATTTGAAAAAGACAACATATGTGTGATTTTTTTAAAATGCAAGTTGTCAGTTAGGTTAACAATAAATGACCTCAGGTTGTCAATTAGGTTAAGGTTGCTTAATAATGATTGTACAGACTGTCAATATTAGACATTGAAAGTGAGACTTTAAAGTATGTAGTGCAGATTTTATTAGTGAATTTTAATTGGATTTTTTTTAAGGCAAAAAGCACATTGAGGCTATTATTGCCTCCCCAAATGTAAATGTAAGTGTAAAGTGCTAAAGTAATAAGTGTAGTGTTGTAAGTGTAAGTGTATATTATACTATGGTACCGCAAGGAATGTCTAAATCCTCTTAATAGGTGCAGCTAGTCTGCAACCCCCTGCGGGGTCTAATATTTAAATGTAAGTGTATGAGTAGAAGTGTAAAAGTATGTGAAAGTGTTAATGTAATGTGTTGTTTGACTGGGGTACCGCAAGGAACGCCAACCTCCTCTTAATAGGTGCAGCTAGTCTGCAACCCCCTGCGGGGTCTAATATGTAAATGTAAGTGTAAGAGTAGAAGTGTAAAAGTATGTGAAAGTGTTAATGTAATGTGTTGTTTGACTGGGGTACCGCAAGGAACGCCAACCTCCTCTTAATAGGTGCAGCTAGTCTGCAACCCCTCATGGGTCTAATATGTAAATGTAAGTGTAAGAGTAGAAGTGTAAAAGTATGTGAAAGTGTTAATGTAATGTGTTGTTTGACTGGGGTACCGCAAGGAACGCCAACCTCCTCTTAATAGGTGCAGCTAGTCTGCAACCCCCTGCGGGGTCTAATATGTAAATGTAAGTGTAAGAGTAGAAGTGTAAAAGTATGTGAAAGTGTTAATGTAATGTGTTGTTTGACTGGGGTACCGCAAGGAACGCCAACCTCCTCTTAATAGGTGCAGCTAGTCTGCAACCCCCTGCGGGGTCTAATATGTAAATGTAAGTGTAAGAGTAGAAGTGTAAAAGTATGTGAAAGTGTTAATGTAATGTGTTGTTTGACTGGGGTACCGCAAGGAACGCCAACCTCCTCTTAATAGGTGCAGCTAATCTACATCTCCCCTACAGGGCTTTTTTAATTGGAAAATGAGCTATTTAAGTGGTGACCAATGTTAGACCCAAGGCCTAGTACAGTCAGAGAGGATCCTCAGAGGTCCAGTTAGATCCCTTACAGGTGATGCTCTTAGGCTGAACATGATGGATCT
Source organism: Callitettix versicolor (assembly GCA_022606455.1). NCBI lineage: Eukaryota > Metazoa > Arthropoda > Insecta > Hemiptera > Cercopidae > Callitettix > Callitettix versicolor. The sequence goes on from CM040182.1 coordinate 840,413, forward strand.
GAGGATAGCGGTCGGATTTCTGATGGGTCACTGGACATTCTGTAATAAACTACACAAAATTGGTTTTCAGTCACAAATCTTTTGTGTAGGAAATGTGGTACAGCTGAGGAAACAGCTCAGCACATAATTTTGATTGTCCAGCTTTTGACAGGAAACAATTTGAAACCCTAGGCACTCCATGGAGTAAAACAAGGCAATCATCCAAAGCATCTCATGATTCTCCAAATACTTGGAGTTTGATTGGAAAAATTGAATCTGTGAATGAGGGTACACAATAAGCTACATAACTGATTTGTAATACTAGAATTATGGGAGTCCTGACCTTACAATTATAAAAAAAAGTTAAGACCCACACCCAGAACTATGAAATTATTACCTAAATCATGTTTTGAGGGGTTGTTAAAAATGTTATATTACACAATATGTTATATAGAGTTCAACTTTTTTTCTAAATTGTTTTACTCTAAGCAAAAAGATTGACTTTGGTAACTGCTTCGTCAAGTTTTTTACTCGGAAAAATCCATTTTTGTTCACTTCAAATTATTTTATTGTCATTCAAATTATGGCACTGCTCTGCTGGGTGATTCCAGGAAAATGTATACAAGAGCACGCAGTATAAATATTCCTTAGCCATCAAGAGTATTTCAAAAGGATGTTCAAAACACAAGTGTTTCTCCAGTTTATTGGTATAATATTAAAAGTGAGTTTAAATTGTAAATTTAAAAACAATCTAGCTCATAATGTTGTTGTTCATAAATCGCATACTTGAAATAGACAAAGGAAGAACTTCTTCCATGGACAAAAACAATACTGGTAGTTTCCATAGCTGGAATATATCTTGCAAAAGAGCTAAAAAACCAAAGCAATGAGACAATTTTAAAATAAATTAAAAGAGTTTTTGAAAACAAGATCTTCCTTTAAAAAGAGTTTCTTGAAACTTCATTTAAATTTCATAAAATTATAATGTTATGTACTTATCATATTTTCATATTTTGTTTATTAAATATAACTTGTTCAAGACTTCTGTATTGTATTCAATCATGCCATACAGATGAGATTATTTGTAAAGGGCTGGATTAAATAAAACAAGATGTTTGCTGAAAAATATCTTATATATTTTAATATTAGCATATTACATTTCTTGCAATATAATGTACAATTGTATTATATTTGTAGACTTAGTTTTCTTTGTAGATTATTTTGAGGTGGTAAAAGGTATAATTAATTATCAAATTTGATATTATTGAAATTACAGTAATTTTAATTAGTTTGTTTAGATATTTTTTTCTGAACAATTACACACTTACACCTTTGACGTTGTTATCGCTGGACCTCTAGACCTGCACAGATTCAAACTTATGACCTCTTTGTATGATCTGTAACTGAGTTTCCCAACCATTCAATTACTGAGTACTACTTGGCAATATTATGGTAACTTAGTGTACCACCTAAATAAAGGGGATTTGAAGGAAATGGAATACCCCGCAGTAGAGCAGGGAAAAAATGTTGAAAACTAGCTGTAAAATTATGAATTATAAAGTTTTTTAAGCAAAATATGCATGCTTTGTTTGCCAACAAAGTACCTACACAGAAAACTTCGCTGTTTTAGAATGATATAAAGTACAAAATCCTGTGTTACTTCATTGCCCTTCAGTCGCCACTAGGTTGATTTTTATATTATTCACACTAATTAAACAGAAAGATGACAGAAAATGTTGTTATTTTAGCTTTAAAATACATAAATCAAAGTAAAAATTTATAAAAAAGTATTATAAAATTAAGTTATTTGACAATAATTTCACTTTCACTTACTTTTATACTTTGGAAAGGAAAATGCAGTGGACCTTAGATTTATGGGTATTAAAAATTACCTTCATGTCTATATTCAAGAAATAAACCTTTTTAAAAAAACACAATTTCAAAATTTAAATAAATATTTTTGACATATCTGCATACCACCTGAATCATATTTTCGTACCACACCACCAGTTGGGAAACCCTTATCTATAGTATTTTAACTGATTTATAAATATTATAAGTACTTATAAATATAAGTAGTAAAAACTAGTACTTGATTAACCCTGGACAAAATTCAATTTTCTCAGAGTAAATCAACTACAACCGGGCAATAAGACATTTTCCGGCATTCAGAATTACCTTTATATTATATTATTAAAGGTAAATACTAATGACTGTCTCTCTTATAAAATAATCAGAACTAAAAGACCAATGAACCTGAAATTTTATATAGTTGTTCAACTTTTATAATAGTCTCTCTTAGATTATAAAATAATAACAAATATTTTCAACAACAAATTTGAATATTCAAATATATTATTCTTTAGTAATATATATATATATATATATATATATATATATATATATATATATATATATTACTAAAGAATAATATATTTGAATAATATAATATAAAGAATAATATATTGAATAATATATATTCATTCATATATATATATATATATATATATATATATATATATATATATATATATATATAATATATATAATATATTATATATATATAATATATATACTTCAAAATATAGTGAAGTATATATATATATATATATACTTCAGCATTAGCTAAGTTGACAAATGTTTCATTAGCCATGAGCAAAATATCCTTAAAATAAATGTTTTGAAACTTTTTCAATTTATAAACAAAAAGAGAACTACTGCATTTCATTATCTCATGCTCATAGATGTATATTTTTTCACGGTCAACGCCTTGCGGGTACTGCTAGTACAGAATAAATAAAATTATAAAAAGCAATTGTATGTGTATATATTATTGATTAGATACTGTAATTTAAAACTTTTAGAATTTTACAATTTCAAAATTAATACGATTAGTTTAAATAAATATGGTTAAAATAGTTAAAAACTGTTTAAAATTTATTTATGACAAATTTGTATTACCAATTTTTCAAAACAGAAAAACATATTTTAACATACATTTTTGATTGTCTGTTACCGCCGAAAAAAATGGATATTATTACGGTGGTTAATATGATACTATTTTATACAAAAAATCCAAAATATTAAAAATTTTGGCCTCCAGTTTATAGGCCAATCAAGTTTTTAATGTATAAAAATTCCTAGATTTTTTGGTAACACTGTAAATGTTTAGTGTTGGCAGGGAAATAAGCACAACCATCACATTGAAATAACATATTACAAAATTGTCAGTTGTGTTTAAAGACTTTAAAAATGAAACTGTAATGTAATGAGAAGAAACTGTTGGTTATTAATTAATTAATTGTAATAAACTTTGGCTACCAAAATGAGAGTTATTTGTAAATACAGGCAAAGACTATTAACCTTGGAATGTCATTCTTAAGCATAACAAAACATTAAGAGAGGATATTTTTGTCAACAAAAATATTTGTGAAAAACTACCGACAAAATGATGTTTAGAATTTAAAATTATTTCTATAGCCTTAAATGAAAATGCAAAAAAATTTAATGAAATCAACACCATATAGACATGTTACTTGATGCTCTACATTTGTTTGGTTTAGCGTTGCTGATCGAGGCGAGGGGAACCGACGTAATTGGTTCAGTTACGGATAAGTTTCCGCATCTCGGAACACCAAGTTAGCGAGGTCACAAGTTTGAGGCCAGTTACAGCCGCTTTTCCGTGCGTTACGATAATTTCAGTATTCATTAGTGAAATCACTATGAACTCGGAAAAAATCTCAACAGTAGTGACAATATTTAATTTTTAAAGCAAACATTTTTCATTTCACTTTGAAAACTTGGATATTTTTTGCGTTAGTTACTCGAATCAGCAAAGACAAAAATTAAGTATTTAACTTGGATAATTTACTCAAAAATAAATCCCTCCAAGTTTCAGTTATCGTGGATGGTTTAACGAACGTGTTGGTGGTTTAAGTGCTCCAGACATAGCCTACGATATTCGTTGAGTGGCGAAACACTTCTCTAGGTATTAACGTAATAACGAGAAGGCTTATAAATACAAACGGGATTTCCGAGCACCCAGTTTATCTCTAAAATTGCAAATAATCTTCAAGTATAGTTTTGCGCGAGTGCTATCCGTTATAAGTAGCAACTGCGTACATAACCCTCTTATAAGCCTGTCCATTTCTTTAAAGTTAAACTTTGTCTACCCGTTTCAAACTTTCCATGATTAATTTTTGAACGAATCTTGGAAACTTGACAGCAGTAAGATAGTTGAACAAATTTATAATATCGATAAAGCGATATAAAATGAGCTCACAAAAACATTTTTTTACTTAATGCAATGTGCAAAACAAACAAGGTTTTTCCAGTTTTCGTACTGCTTTCAGGTTTCCAAAATTCGTTCAAAAATACACCATGAAAAAGTCTGAAACTGGCTTTCAACTAGTTTAAACAAATATAACTTTAATGGACAATGAATATAATATTACTATATACGGAGCATATATAGTTGGTTTATACAACGAATAACATTTAGCGATTATACGCTATTCCCGTGATTAACTGTGCTTAGAAGACCTTTCATATGTGTAATGTCTGCTCTTTATTCGGTGAATATGAAAATAAGTGCCTCACCACTCAGTAAATGTTCGTTACTCAGCGAATACCGCATGTCTAGCGCCGTCTTTAGCATTGCTAGTGACGTATTTAGAGTAACTAGCGACATCTTTCGAATAACAAGTGATGACTTTAGAATAACTAGTGATGTTTTTGGAATAACTAGTGACGTCTTTAGAATAAGTAGTGACGTCTTTAGATTAACTAGTGACATCTTTAGAATAAGTAGTGACTTCTTTAGCTTAACTAGTGACATCTTTAGAATAAGTAGTGACTTCTTTAGATTAACTAGTGACATCTTTAGAATAACTAGTGACAGTATATATATTTCACAGTAAAAAAAAAAAAAAAAAAATATATATATATATATATATATATATATATATATATATATATATATATATATATATATATATATATATTTAATGCAAGCTATATATTTATATACCTCATGAAATCTCATATTCAGTTATGTTTTGTCAGATAGTATTTTCGACCCATAAAATTCAAATTATAGAAAAGTTCTATCTTTTCGTTTTTTTTTTTTTTTTTTTTTTTTTTTAGACTACTATAATTCACAAAACAAAAACGATTTGTTTTTAACTAATACTATTGTAGAAACAAAAAGTATTTCACAGAACGTATTTTCAGTTGCAAAAAGAGTATACAATTGTTCTTCGAGGCGTAGACTACCGTACAACCAACACTCAATACTGAACTAAAAAGGGAAAGTAATCGTACAGGCTTGCTAAGTTTGGCAAGTCCTTACTCCACTTGAATTACTATATCGTATTTGTAATGCGGTTACTTGCTTACTGGCACTGGAATAATAGTGAAAGTGTCTACTTACTAAGAGTAGGAAGGAAGACAGAGTAGGAAGGACACAGATTATACATTAAAGTAACACATACACATACACATACACATACACATACGAGGTACAGTCAGATTAACATTTCTGTGTTTACAAACACGCTGTGTTATTTAATTATTTTACTAAAAAAATCCTTTAAGAATAAATTCTGAAACAAATATCAAATGTTTAGTAGCATAATTTGAGAGAGCACTATAGAATATAGATACAGCATATTGATAGAGCATTTCTTATAACATGTACTACGTAATTCAAATCAACATTTCTGTATTTAAAACACGCTATGTTATTTAATTACTTTACTAAATAAATCCTTTAAGATAAACACTAAAAAATATATCAAGGCTCTCTTAGCTTATTGTAGGAGAGAATTATAGAATATAGTCTAGATACAGTAGATTCATTAGGCATTTCCTATAACATGTACTGCGTACATTCAAATCAATATTTCTATATTTAAAACACGCTGTGTTATTTAATTACTTTACTAAATAAATCCTTTAAGATAAACACTAAAAAATATATCAAGGCTCTCTTAGCTTATTGTAGGAGAGAATTATAGAATATAGTCTAGATACAGTAGATTCATTAGGCATTTCTATAACATGTACTGCGTACATTCAAATCAATATTTCTATATTTAAAACACGCTATGTTATTTAATTACTTTACTAAATAAATCCTTTAAGATAAACACTAAAAAATATATCAAGGCTCTCTTAGCTTATTGTAGGAGAGAATTATAGAATATAGTCTAGATACAGTAGATTCATTAGGCATTTCCTATAACATGTACTGCGTACATTCAAATCAATATTTCTATATTTAAAACACGCTGTGTTATTTAATTACTTTACTAAATAAATCCTTTAAGATAAACACTAAAAAAAATATATCAAGGCTCTCTTAGCTTATTGTAGGATAGAATTATAGAATATAGTCTAGATACAGTAGATTCATTAGGCATTTCCTATAACATGTACTGCGTACATTCAAATCAATATTTCTATATTTAAAACACGCTGTGTTATTTAATTACTTTACTAAATAAATCCTTTAAGATAAACACTAAAAAATATATCAAGGCTCTCTTAGCTTATTGTAGGAGAGAATTATAGAATATAGTCTAGATACAGTAGATTCATTAGGCATTTCCTATAACATGTACTGCGTACATTCAAATCAATATTTCTATATTTAAAACACGCTGTGTTATTTAATTACTTTACTAAATAAATCCTTTAAGATAAACACTAAAAAATATATCAAGGCTCTCTTAGCTTATTGTAGGATAGAATTATAGAATATAGTCTAGATACAGTAGATTCATTAGGCATTTCCTATAACATGTACTGCGTACATTCAAATCAATATTTCTATATTTAAAACACGCTGTGTTATTTAATTACTTTACTAAATAAATCCTTTAAGATAAACACTAAAAAATATATCAAGGCTCTCTTAGCTTATTGTAGGAGAGAATTATAGAATATAGTCTAGATACAGTAGATTCATTAGGCATTTCCTATAACATGTACTGCGTACATTCAAATCAATATTTCTATATTTAAAACACGCTGTGTTATTTAATTACTTTACTAAATAAATCCTTTAAGATAAACACTAAAAAATATATCAAGGCTCTCTTAGCTTATTGTAGGAGAGAATTATAGAATATAGTCTAGATACAGTAGATTCATTAGGCATTTCCTATAACATGTACTGCGTACATTCAAATCAATATTTCTATATTTAAAACACGCTGTGTTATTTAATTACTTTACTAAATAAATCCTTTAAGATAAACACTAAAAATATATCAAGGCTCTCTTAGCTTATTGTAGGAGAGAATTATAGAATATAGTCTAGATACAGTAGATTCATTAGGCATTTCTATAACATGTACTGCGTACATTCAAATCAATATTTCTATATTTAAAACACGCTGTGTTATTTAATTACTTTACTAAATAAATCCTTTAAGATAAACACTAAAAAAATATATCAAGGCTCTCTTAGCTTATTGTAGGAGAGAATTATAGAATATAGTCTAGATACAGTAGATTCATTAGGCATTTCCTATAACATGTACTGCGTACATTCAAATCAATATTTCTATATTTAAAACACGCTGTGTTATTTAATTACTTTACTAAATAAATCCTTTAAGATAAACACTAAAAAATATATCAAGGCTCTCTTAGCTTATTGTAGGAGAGAATTATAGAATATAGTCTAGATACAGTAGATTCATTAGGCATTTCTATAACATGTACTGCGTACATTCAAATCAATATTTCTATATTTAAAACACGCTGTGTTATTTAATTACTTTACTAAATAAATCCTTTAAGATAAACACTAAAAATATATCAAGGCTCTCTTAGCTTATTGTAGGAGAGAATTATAGAATATAGTCTAGATACAGTAGATTCATTAGGCATTTCTATAACATGTACTGCGTACATTCAAATCAATATTTCTATATTTAAAACACGCTGTGTTATTTAATTACTTTACTAAATAAATCCTTTAAGATAAACACTAAAAAATATATCAAGGCTCTCTTAGCTTATTGTAGGAGAGAATTATAGAATATAGTCTAGATACAGTAGATTCATTAGGCATTTCCTATAACATGTACTGCGTACATTCAAATCAATATTTCTATATTTAAAACACGCTGTTATTTAATTACTTTATTAAATAAATCCTTTAAGATAAACACTAAAAAATATATCAAGGCTCTCTTAGCTTATTGTAGGAGAGAATTATAGAATATAGTCTAGATACAGTAGATTCATTAGGCATTTCCTATAACATGTACTGCGTATATTCAAATCAACAGTTCTATATTTAAAACACGCTGTGTTGTATAATTACTTTAATAAACAAATCATTTAAGAATAAATTCAGAAATATATATATATATATATATATATATATATATATATATATATATATATAAAGGGTTTCTTAGCATAATTTGAGAGAGCACTGTAGAATATAAACACAGCATATTGACTATAACATATACTACGTAATTCAAATCGACATTTCTATATTTAAAAACACGCTGTGTTATTTAATTACTTTACCAAACAAATTCTTTAAGATAAATACTGAAAAATATATCAAGGCTCTCTTAGCGTATTGTGAGAGAGAATTATAGAATATAGACAGAGCAGCTTCATATGAACCTTTCTTTAAATGAATATATATATTCATATATAAGCACTTCGTATAACATGTACTACGTAAAGTCAAATCAAAATTTTGTATTTAAAAACACGCTGTGTTATTTAATAACTTTACTAAATAAACATTTTTTGAATAAATATTGAACGTATCTTACTGTGAACGTACTGTGAGAGAGCACTATAGAATATTAAGGGACACAGCATTATCATTAAGCATCTCCACAACACGTACTACGTACTGTCGAATCAACATTTCTGTGTTTAAAAACACGCTGTGTTTACTTTAGTAAACATATCATTTAAGAATAAATATTAAAATATTGCTTTCTTTATATTGAAACATTGTACTGAAAAACAAGAGAGGATGAAAGTGTGGTTTAACAGCACACGTTCTTCTTTCAATTAACATAAACTGCTTGGCACTTGCTTATAAAGTAAGTTAAGCATTTTACGTTATTCAGTAGTTCAAAGAACAGTAGAGCTCGCAGTAATATCCAGTCTGCTCTATGACAGCACTCAATTTTTCCTCCAGTTAAACCGGTAACCAAAATTATGACGGGTTTCGCCATTTAGTCAGTATTACAGGAAGTAACCAGCAACGTTGAAGCAACACTCTCAACGTTGAATCAAAGCCGGCCATCTTGAAACGGAAGTGAATGGGAAAACTTATATATATGTGTCTTTTGGGCTTTATACAAGGCTTCTTACCAACTTTCAAAACAATCGGCCAAAGCATTTCATTAAAATCGCGTACACTCGCCTTTGTTAAATCTTGGACCGCCATCTTGAAGCAAAAGAAATAGGAAAAAATGTTACTTATACGTCATTTGGGGTTTATACAAAATAATTTCTTACCAAATTTCAAAACAATTGGTCAATTTGTTTGGCCAAAACTCCGTTTACTCGTTTTTCGAAATCAAATGTCGCCATATTGAAACGGAAATGAATGGAAAGAAGTCTTACAGACACATCTTTCGGGGTTTATTCGAGGTACCTTAGTACCAAATTTTTAAGCAATCAGCCAACGCGTTTGATTAAAATTGTTTACAATCGCCATCATTAAATTAGATTCCGCCATCTTGAAACGTAAGCAAATATGAAAAAATGTTATACATATGTTATTTAAGCTCTATACAAGATATCTTTTGCCAACTTTCAAAACAATCATTCAATGCGTTGGGCCAAAACGTCGTATACTCGTCATTGTTCAATCAGAGGCCACTATCTTGAAACAGAAGTAAATGGGGAAAATATCTTACACATATACAAATTACAAATATATGGGGAAAAATCTTCAGGCCTTATACAAGGTATCTCCATACCAAATTAAAAAAAAAAAAAAAAAAAAAAAAAAAAAAAAAAAAAAAAAAAAAAACTGTCGATGGGTTTGGCCAAAAATGCGTAACAATCAAAAGAAACACAAACCAAATGCCGAAAGGTTGAGTTCAAACATACATAGCTTCGTTCGGTCAATTATTAAAATAGTTTAAGGATATATTTATTATAAAATAATGTCAAGTATAAAATATTCGTTTGTAATATTTTAATATTTTCAATGCGTTACAAAACTTATTTTTTTAATTATTTATTGTAAAAGAAAACCATATACAAAAAACTTGCATACGACATTATATTTATATAGTTAAATTCCCAGAAGAACTAATACTCTAGAAGTTTTTACATGGGAGAATGGAAGGAAGAAGAGGATGTGGAAGGTAGAGGAGCTGGATAAAGGATGTGGATGGCATGTCATGAGGATTATGTGCGTTGGAGAATGGTGGGAGAAAGACCAGTCTAGACAAGAATGAGACGAGTTTTAAGGGAGACAAAAGTCCTCTAAGGGCTGTAGAGCCAAAGAAAAAACTAATTAAATTACCAACAATTAAAAAAATTTACTCTACGGCCAATATGGAAGCGATTTTCGGAAAATAGTTTTTCGCCAATTTACCCTCCTGTCTTAAGTTGTCGACCACCATCGATGGCGATAACGTGCTTTTTTTTACAGCCAACCTCTTGAAAGAGGTGTACACACTCAACGCAGGCATTTTATTTCTTTTCCCTCTTTTTCTGAACATCCATGATTTATTTTATGTCAGTTAGACTAATGAGGACGAGGGATCGGCGTTAACGGCAAGGGTAACCAGTTACTTCTTAGTAATTGCAGTCTCGAACCTAGAACTTTGAGGTGCGCGGTTCAGAGGCGCAGCAGACTGGCATGTGTCCAGCCACCTTGACCACCGAGCCCTTCAACTTAAGGAAACGCCTGGTCTAAAACACGCAGTAAAAGTTTCTTTCCACATCGTACACTACGTCACCAACTACAAAAATGTCCAGCCGCATTACGTACTTGCAGCTAAATGAACACTTCCGTGTTTCAAAACACTTCAGGCTTCAAAAGTAAAGTGTCCTTTTTTATTGTGTATCTTATAAGTGAACGTATTTTATATTCAAATATCATTTTTACACTGTGAACCAGAAAGCTGTAAAGAATTTGAACAGAATACAAACGGAAAACGCAGGTATAATTATTTTACATTATACATTATCCTACTTTGTAACGATTCGATTTATTAATTTACCTAAATCAAATTTGTAACTATTTCAGTCATTAATTTACTATATTATCTAAGTCAACTTTGTAACGATTCCAGTTATTAATTTACTATATTACCTAAACCAACTTTGTAAAGATTTCAGTTATTAATTTACTGTATTACCTAAACCAAATTTGTAAAGATTTCAGTCATTAATTTACTATATTACCTAAACCAACTTTGTAAAAGATTTCAGTTATTAATTTACTATATTATCTAAGTCAACTTTGTAACGATTCCAGCTATTAATTTACTATATTATCTAAGTCAACTTTGTAACGATTCCAGCTATTAATTTACTATATTACCTAAACCAACTTTGTAACGATTCCAGCTATTAATTTACTATATTACCTAAACCAAATTTGTAAAGATTTCAGTCATTAATTTACTATATTACCTAAGTCAACTTTGTAACGATTCCAGCTATTAATTTACTATATTACCTAAACCAACTTTGTAAAGATTTCAGTTATTAATTTACTGTATTACCTAAACCAACTTTGTAAAAATTTCAGTTATTAATTTACTATATTATCTAAGTCAACTTTGTAACGATTCCAGCTATTAATTTACTATATTACCTAAACCAACTTTGTAACGATTCCAGCTATTAATTTACTATATTACCTAAACCAAATTTGTAAAGATTTCAGTCATTAATTTACTATATTACCTAAGTCAACTTTGTAACGATTCCAGCTATTAATTTACTATATTACCTAAACCAACTTTGTAAAGATTTCAGTTATTAATTTACTATATTACCTAAACCAACTTTGTAAAAATTTCAGTTATTAATTTACTATATTATCTAAGTCAACTTTGTAACGATTCCAGCTATTAATTTACTATATTATCTAAGTCAACTTTGTAACGATTCCAGCTATTAATTTACTATATTACCTAAACCAACTTTGTAAAGATTTCAGTTATTAATTTACTATATTACCTAAACCAAATTTGTAAAGATTTCAGTCATTAATTTACTATATTATCTAAGTCAACTTTGTAACGATTCCAGCTATTAATTTACTATATTACCTAAACCAACTATGTAAAGATTTCAGTTATTAATTTACTATATTACCTAAACCAAATTTGTAAAGATTTCAGTCATTAATTTACTATATTATCTACGTCAACTTTGTAACGATTCCAGCTATTAATTTACTATATTACCTAAACCAAATTTGTAAAGATTTCAGTCATTAATTTACTACATTATCTAAGTCAACTTTGTAACGTTTCCAGCTATTAATTTATTATATTACCTAAACCAACTTTGTAAAGATTTCAGTTATTAATTTACTATATTACCTAAACCAAATTTGTAAAGTTTCAGTCATTAATTTACTATATTATCTAAGTCAACTTTGTAACGATTCCAGCTATTAATTTACTATATTACCTAAACCAACTTTGTAAAGATTTCAGTTATTAATTTACTATATTACCTAAACCAAATTTGTAAAGTTTCAGTCATTAATTTACTATATTATCTAAGTCAACTTTGTAACGATTCCAGCTATTAATTTACTATATTATCTAAGTCAACTTTGTAACGATTCCAGCTATTAATTTACTATATTATCTAAGTCAACTTTGTAACGATTCCAGCTATTAATTTACTATATTACCTAAACCAACTTTGTAAAGATTTCAGTTATTAATTTACTATATTACCTAAACCAAATTTGTAAAGATTTCAGTCATTAATTTACTATATTATCTAAGTCAACTTTGTAACGATTCCAGCTATTAATTTACTATATTACCAAAATCAACTTTGTAAAGATTGCAGTTATTAATTTACTGTATTATCTAAATCAACTTTGTAAAGATTGCAGTTATTAATTTACTATATTACCAAAATCAAATTTGTAACTATTCCAGTCATTAATTTACTATATTATCTAAGTCAACTTTGTAACGATTCCAGCTATTAATTTACTGTATTACCTAAACCAACTTTGTAAAGATTTCAGTTATTAATTTACTATATTACCTAAACCAACTTTGTAAAGATTTCAGTTATTAATTTACTATATTACCAAAATCAACTTTGTAAAGATTGCAGTTATTAATTTACTGTATTACCTAAATCAAATTTGTAAAGATTGCAGTTATTAATTTACTATATTACCAAAATCAAATTTGTAACTATTCCAGTCATTAATTTACTATATTATCTAAGTCAACTTTGAAACGATTCCAGTTTTTAATTTACTATATTACCAAAATCAAATTTGTAACTATTCCAGTCATTAATTTACTATATTATCTAAGTCAACTTTGAAACGATTCCAGTTTTTAATTTACTATATTACCTAAATCAATCTTTCAATAAATAATTCAACATTCATCGAATTTCAAACGTCTTTCAAACCAATTAAAGAACAGTTTTTTTTCAACAACCATTTAAGAAGCTTAAAAGCCAAATTTTTGGTTTTTAAGAAATTAATTGCAAAATATATATTATTTAGAGTAGTTATTCTCATACTGTTTTACAAAACCTAATCTTAATTCACCTACGTTCATGATATTTCTATTTTTTCTTAATATTCACACTTTATGGCAGTTAAAGTAATGAGGACGAGGGGTCGGCGTTAACGGCAAGGAAAAAGTTTACTGCAGTAACTTTAGTATCAAACCTAAGAACTTAAGGTGCGCAAGTGCGGAAACTAACTGGAATTTTAACTACCTCGGACACGAAGGCCCTAATAAGCAAAAGTAATGACACCCCTTTTTTGTCCTTGAGTGTTGTGAATGAGAATTATTTTTGCTTAACGTTTTCCATGTAAGACAGGAGAACTTATACCAAAAAATTCTCAGTGAGCACTTTAAAGTGTGTAAGAAGAACATTTCAGCTACCTTACTGTTCTTAAAAACTGTAATTTCAGTTTTACGCTTGAAATAATCAGTATATTTTGTAAAATTCAATAAAAATTAACTGGATTCCGTGCCTTAGGCATTATTCACTTATTGATCGAGCGAAGCGAGGTCTCTGTTTCAACTACTTTTCGGCAGAGTTAAGTTCACGTGTTTGTTTGTTACGCAGTTTCGGTCAAACGCATTGATCGATTCTTTTTCATTTAAGAAGGCACCTTCTATAAAATCCAAATGATGTATGTTTAAGATTTTCCCCCATTTATTTCCATTTCAAGATGTCGGACTTTGATGTAAAGTTGAGAGTAGTTACTGGTTATTTTCTGTAATACTGAATGAACGGCAAGATTTACAATAATTTCATGGATAAAGAGCATAAAATCTCCAATAAAGTTGATTCAGTAACATTTTGCGTAAATATTACGGTTACCGGTTAAATTGGCAGAAAAAGTTACGCGCGCTGTCGTTGATCACACTGAATATTAGCAAATAATATTGTGTGAGGTCTACTGTTCTTTGAATTACTAGTATTTGGATAGCGAGCAGTAATTCACTACGTATAGCCTACGTTTGTATGCATTGGCGTATCCAGGGGGTTTTAGGGGTTGTAAACCCCTCCCATTGATAAAAAATAGGAATTTTTAAACACATGTTTCAAAGATGAGTTGCAATCCTAGAACTCAGAACTCTGAACATTATTATTGCTTTGTAATTTTGAAAACATTTCAAATTCAGGTTTGAAATAATTAGTGTATTTCGGAAAATCCCAGAAAAATTACCTGGAATTTTTTACTATATTATATCATTGGGTAGCGAGCTGCACTCTTCTGCGATCCCGGAAAAGAGGATTTGCTATTCTGCGATCCGGCTCTACAGGATTTGGAGGATCCTGCTTATACGTTGAACTGTATCGCTTAGTTCAGAGTTCAGTTTAGCAAATTTTATTGTATTTTGTCAGGCAACAAACAAACAAATAAAACAAAAATACTGAACTACTGCACTATATGTTTGTACCAGGCAACTATAACAGGAAACAGAGCAGACAGTGCGGCACAGCACAGGACTTGTGCTGAATCATTTTTAGTCTTCTTTTTTGTTTAAAAATCTAAATATAAGTATTATTGTTTAAAAATAAGTAAAATTGTAATCGGTGTTGTAAATGGACTTCAAGTTCACTACTACTCTCCCCCAAAGTATGTTTGTGTAGCCTATACTACATACAAACATTTTTTAAATATTTAGTCAAATGAATTTCTTTTGCAAGCCAAGTTAAATTACCGTAACTCATAAGGTTATAATATAAATAACCTAAAAGGTATTAAAAAAACATCTTCATTTATAACTGATCGCTGATGTTATATCAGATTCTCTTAGAAAATAATGTAAGAATAAAGTTGCCCGCGGAGGGCCTTGAAATTCGCAATTTTGTGTCTAAATTTACAAAATTGTACGCTTAACTTATCACCCATTACGCTTCCATATCCCAGACCCCCCCAGTATTGATAACCCCCTCCCCATTTAACCATCCTAGATATGCCCACCATGTTTTGTGTATGTTGTACGAAGCCTTAGTGTAATTAGGACAACTACCGGCAGCAGAGGGGAACGCTGTGCAGTCAGAACAAAGCTGGGAATTTCCAACTGCGACGTGATATTGTACTTTTGTTTGAATGTGAAATCTGGAAGGTCGATGGGGACTTCAAGGAAAAACTTTTTAAACCATTGCCAAAGAAAAGTACGCTACTAAAAACATATTTTTATTTTCTGATTTTATTTACTACACTATTTCTCGTGAAAAATAAATCAATAAAATATACTTATAATAGTGTAATACTCATTATTCCCATTTCTCAATCACTTTTCAGTTCATTACATTTCATATGGACTTAATAATAATTTGGATTACTGACTAATTATACATTCACAATTTACCAAATGTTGTAATGATATAATGTAATAATAATGTTTTATAATTGCGAATACATTTCAGATTTATGCTTGAGATAGCCTATATAATGTATTTCGGAAAATTCAAAAAAAAATTACATGAAATTCCGTACTGTTATTACATTTGGGTAGCGGGCAGCACTCCACTGCAATCCCGGTAGGCTAAATCCTGCCTATACGTAAGCTACCGATCCACTTCTATCTCCAACCCTCGGGAGGACCAGAACTAAATCCATCATCCCACCCACTACCTTCTTTTTCTTATCTCCATCCCAAGCCAAGGTGCAACAGCATAAGACGAAGGCTACATGGTTAAGGGGTGGCTTAGCTATAAATATATGGACTTTGGATAACAGGCGACATACAGTTTAAATCGAGCTTTACCTATTCATGCGGGGCTCTGTATGGGTAGACTTTTCACTTCCCTAGCAAACAGCTAAAAATTCGTAAGGCTGTACACAAATGTCTATCGAAACAAAAAAATTGAGAAGAGAAGAGGTTTAGAAAAGGTGCTTCAAATTAAATCTAATACCAGAAAATATCCTTGGTAAAAAGCCTGAGGGGTGAGAAACGCAACCATTAAGAGGGAAAGCTCTAGAGTCACTGACAACTATGCGAGTTCCTCAAGCAGTAAGAGGCTGGCTGTGATCTTGTGGGTTTACCTCAGAGATAAAGACAAAAAAGCCTTGCGTGTGACGACACAGCTGACGGGAAACCTTAGGCGAATGAAGGATGAAGGACTATGAACCAGGAACGTCTATTAAAAGATATTCCTTTAGATGAACTTATTGGGGACAGTAGGGACAACTCAAAAGAACCGTGGGACTCATTACCGAGCACTGTGGTATGGAAGGTGGGGTTGAACATGATAGGAATTTATCATGAAACTGCATGTAGGCTAAGTAGGGCGAATGAGGAAACTACAGGTCACGTAAACTGTGATTGTGATAATATTTTCAGCAGGAGACTAAGAATTTTGGTTTCCAGGACACCAAAGACCTCGTAATGAATGATATAGTCAGTGCACTGCTCAAACACATTGAGGAAACCAGTCTACTGGACTAGTACCTAAGAGCTTTAGTAGCACAATAGATCTTTTTATCGCCGTTCCAGGGACTACAAAACCCCGTAAGCTCTATCAACAAATCTCATCATTTTATTACATTTCCCTGTAAAGGCTCCAAACCACTCGATCGTGTTCTCCTGGAGCAATCTGGTTGTTAAACTACAAAATAACAATAATCCGATTGTTGCTGAACAAAATAACATTGATTATTTGATCATTGATCACGTATACAATCCCTAAAAGTGTGCTATTTGTATCGAGGGACAACAGCAGTGTGCAGGTCTCTAGATACGCTGTTATTTCTTAGAATAACATTGATCAATAATGTTCATGTATACAATCTCCCAAAAAGGCTATTAAGGAAATATTATATTTGATTAGGAATCACGTATATAATCTCCGAAAGTGTGTCTTTTATCTCCAAAAATCATGCTACTTGTATCGAGGGACAGCCAGCAGTGTGTGCAGTGTCCCTAGTTACGCTGTTGTTTAACGGTATAAATGATCGAGGAATATTGCAATTTTTCGTGATCGTGTGTTGCAAGAAATGCAACTTCTCTTTGCTGTGCCGTTATAAAAGAACTTAAAAAGTTCGAATACATATCATCAAGGATTTTTGCAATTCCTCGTGATCGTGTGTTGCAAGAAATGCAACTGCTCTTTGCTGTGCCGTTATAAAAGAACTTAAAAGTTCGAATACATATCATCAAGGATTTTGCAATTCCTCGTGATCGTGTGTTGCAAGAAATGCAACTGCTCTTTGCTGTGCCGTTATAAAAGAACTTAAAAGTTCGAATACATATCATCAAGGATTTTTGCAATTCCTCGTGATCGTGTGTTGCAAGAAATGCAACTGCTCTTTGCTGTGCCGTTATAAAAGAACTTAAAAGTTCGAATACATATCATCAAGGATTTTTGCAATTCCTCGTGATCGTGTGTTGCAAGAAATACAACTTTTTTGCTAATCGCTCAAACCTCGCCTTGAAATGTTCTATAGAACCTCAAAGTTCGAAGTATATCGTCAAAGATTATTGCATTTCTTGTGATCGTGTGATAGAAGTGCAACCGTTTTCATCTATTGCTATCCAGCAGTAACTCAAATCTATCCTTGGAATGGTTCTGCCTACGGTGAAAGAACTTCCAAGTTCGAATGCATATCATGAAGGATTTTTGCAATTTCTCGTGATTGTGTGTTGCAAGAAATACAACTTCTCTTGCCAATAGCTGAATACTCAAACCTGGCCTTGAAATAGTTCTACCTTCACTAACAGAAATTCCAAGGTCGAATGTACATCAGTAGGTTCATTGTGATATATTGTGTTGCAATTTACAACAGTACTATCCGTTATGCTGGATTCTCAAATCTTAAATAGTTATAATTTAAGTAACAGAACGTCCAAGGTCGAATGTACATCATCTGTTTGAAATGAGTGTTGCAATAAATACAATTTCTTTCAGCTCTTACTAGAAGAAATATAGTGATAGTACATTTCACTATCTCATTAAAGAGTTTTTCTTGAAAATATGGTGAGAGTAAAAAAAATCTTATTTTTTTTTAATTTATCAAATTTCAGTTTATTAAGATTTTCAGAAACGTGTACGTAGCTGGAGACGAATCTAATTTTTCTATTTTGATGAATTAGTATGTAAAGTTGATCGCTTATATTCGGGACGGTTTTTAATTTTTCAAAAATTATTTCCTTTAATTTTTTTAAACAAAAATTAAACCAACCCAAAAACAAATTTTCAGAATTTGATAAAATTTAGCGAAAAACCGTAACGGTCACCATCGTCTTTAAAGCACCCAAACTGAAGGTATGGTGCTTTAATTTTGCCGGAAATCTTAAAAAACACACCGGAAATACATTGTGGCCAAACTTCTCAAGATTGCCTTATCAGGTTTTATTCAAATGTCGGTAAGAAATAAAGATTAAGTTACTATAAAGTCATGTCCATATATTTCTTTCTAGTGTTTGGGACATTCAAATAAGTACACTTTTTATTTACATTCGAAAGGCGAAGTAAAAACTTAATGTTTCTATAAAAAATAATATCTGTCATATTTGGTTTTGTATAAAACGTTGCTACTTTCGAATACGTAGGTCTTCTTCTTTTCGTTTCACCCTCTTTGGGGTACGCTGAATCAATCATTTCTTGCGCGCTGTACTTTTCTTTGTTCCCAGTAGCTCTTCATTCTTTCTGATCTTCTTTTCCTCTCATCTTCCGAAATGACAGGTTTAGATCTTATTTTGGTTTTATCTTGGAATCTTATTCTTTCGTCCTTGGTACTTATCTGAGCAGTTTGGTCAAGCAGTGAATTTTCTGTAATTTTTAATTCTATTAGGTCTTTTTCAATTTCTTTAAACCAATTCGGTTTTGTTTTACGATTATGGAAAAAATCAAACACCTGTTTCGTCAATCTATTGGAGTTCATTCTAAGAAGATGGCCGTAAAAATTTATTCTCCTTTTTCTCACAGTATCTGACAGTTTTTCAATTTTCTTATAGAGAGCTTCATTTTTTATATATACTACCTTATTATCCTGAAATATATGTAGGTCTATTTTGTAAGCTGCGGACAGTTCGGAACCGAGTTATAGAACCATTTTTGAAGGAGCGAAGCGAGTTTTCAGTTTTAACTCGGTCTCATGGATGACCATGGGATTTTACGTTTAAACGAATTATCCGATTACCTTAATATATAAACTTACCAGCCGTTACCCGTCGCGGCTTCGCCCGCAATTGTAATACGTAGGTAATAAAATTTATAATCCATTTTCAAAATTAGAATAGGTTTATTTCAATTTAATATATTTTTATATACAATATTATAAGATTTATGGTTGTCGGCCAAGACATATAGATTTTTCTATTCGACACTCTAGAACAGGTGACAAATAACTGACCGTGGGAGAAGTACAGACCAAATGTAATCCTGCTACTTTTTACGTCTGACAGCAGAATTTTGAATAATTTTCAACTAAAATCATTAAAAATATATGCGTATAAACAATAATTTTGCAATAATTAACAACACGGATTAAGATTTTTAAAACAGGAGTAGGTCTGTGTCCATCTCAGGTATCTAATGCACTAGAGATTAATTAATTAATTGTCATTGTAAATGTCAACTTTAATGGAAACTGCAATCTTTTAAATTGGAAAGGCAGGTTGTTTGGAGATGCGATGATTCAAAACTTCTTCTTTAGATATTCCTGCGAGTACATTGGCTTTTATGTTTTGTCCTGAGTGAAACGTAAAATAATAGATATGCAAACAAATGAAAAAAGCATATCCACAGGGAAAACACAAAAGGGAAAAAACAAGCAAAAAAACACAAAAGGGAAAATCGCAGGAAACGATATTTTTTCGTACCATATTACAAAATACTACCTTACAATTAATCGTATCGTAATACAATTATATATTTTGTATATTATGCATTCTGCGTCGAAAACGTTGAGAAGTCTTAAGTGAAAAATACCAGATTGAGTTATTATTCAATCTAATGACAGTTAAAATAACTAAACTGCAAGCAATAAAGCAAACCACACTTTTGCACAGAAAACATTGGTACGGTAGGTAATTGTATGATATATATTTTTTATATGCTATCATTAATAAAATACCCCGCAGGGGGTACAGACTAGCTGCAACTATTGAGAGGATTTAGACGTCCCTCGCGGTACCCAAGTCTAACACACACTTACACTTACAACACTACACTTACGACTTTAACATTTTACACTCACACTTACATTTAGGGAGGCGATAATAGCATCACTGTGCTTTTCGCTTTAAAATACAAAAAAAAAAACATAAAAAAATATATACCACACTTACAATTATCGTAATTTTTAACTTATCGTAATAAAATTGTATATGTTATATATTCTGCACTCTGAGTAAGGATTTTTTTACATTCAACACCAAATATTGAACCCAAAATAACAAATTAGAGCTAGTTTTGAATCATTTTCAACTAAAATCATTGAAAATATAAGCTTATAAACAATAATGTTTCCATAATTATTACAAGGATTAAGATTTTTAAAACGGAAGTAGGTCTTTGTCCATCTCAGGTACCTAAACCATTTACATACCGTCTCAATCGGTCCAGTAGTTAACGCGTGATTGAGTAAGTTACATACAACTTTCAGATTTGTAATATGATTATAGATGTGTTATTTAGGCTACACCAAGCAATTCTTCCTTAAATCCGACAACCAAATTGGTATTGAGGGCGGAGGCAGCTGAAGTGAACAGCTGATGGGCTTAGCAATCCCACCGTACCTCTAGCTCATACTACTCTCACTCATCAGCTCAAGACACACATTCACTATTCTACACAGCTTGGCTAACTCTGAAGTGTTAAGTGGCCCGTGCCGATGGAGTGAATGGCACCAGCCTAATGGTGTAATGGTGTATCAAACCATTCCATGAAATACCAGACCTACCAGTATACAATGCATGCAGGCTTCTGTATGGTTGGATCTCATCCCCCTACTTGTGATTGTTCTCATGTATAATAATGTAAAATAGAACGAGAGGTATCTCACTACACAACAAAAACCTGGTCAAATGTAGCAAAACCTCTATAACAAGAGTCAGGACAAAACATCTGCAAGCACCTCAACAACTGCGAAGTCATCAGAGTTGGGGGAATTACCCACTTCGAATACTGTCAAAATTCTAGACGTTATGACGACACCAGAACTAGAGAAGGCCGTACTGAGCATCTAAGGAATGTAGAAAAGGGGCACAATGGACTACAAACAACAGCAACAATGTTTTTTTTTTTTAAGTTCGTTGCACCAGCTCCAAATTCAGCTTCTTTTCTTTTCTATGAATTTCCCCCTGCTTGTAACTTTTTACCAAATCAATATCAAATTTTTGATAAACAGAACCTCTCAGGCAATTCATAATCTATATTTGATAGAATATTGGGCGTATAATCTGCTATTCAAAACTGTGTGGAGCAGTATTACAGTTTTTCACCGAGGGTTAAACCCACCCGCCTCATGGGTTAGGTTAGAATAGGTCTGGCCTTCGTGATTCTTGTTTTTGCTTTTATAATACAGGTGTACAAATATTTCAGTCATGTTTATTCTTTGTCCAATGTTCAACTGCATCACCGACTCCCGAAAAAAGTAAAACAATAAATAAAAACAGGTGGAGATTATAAATAAATAAATAGACCTATAATAGGTCAATAAATAAATAAATAAAAATCATTGGCGGCTGGCTATCAAAGAAAACAACCAAAACCAACACGCCAGCACAACTACCAAAAGTTGTTGGTAAAACTGAGCAAAACCTTTTTTTGAAATACAACTAACCGAAAGTTATTAGTTGAAGTGAACAGAATTGTTTAAAAAACACAACTAACCGCAAGTTATTGGTAGCATTGAGCAGAAATGTTTTGAAACACAACTAACCGAAAGTTATTAGTTGAAGTGAACAGAATTGTTTAAAAAACACAACTAACCGCAAGTTATTGGTAGCATTGAGCAGAAATGTTTTGAAACACAACTAACCGAAAGTTATTAGTTGAAGTGAACAGAATTGTTTAAAAAACACAACTAACCGCAAGTTATTGGTAGCATTGAGCAGAAATGTTTTGAAACACAACTAACCGAATGTTATTAGTTGAAGTGAACAGAATTGTTTAAAAAACACAACTAACCGCAAGTTATTGGTAGCATTGAGCAGAAATGTTTTGAAACACAACTAACCGAATGTTATTAGTTGAAGTGAACAGAATTGTTTAAAAAACACAACTAACCGCAAGTTATTGGTAGCATTGAGCAGAAATGTTTTGAAACACAACTAACCGAATGTTATTAGTTGAAGTGAACAGAATTGTTTAAAAAACACAACTAACCGCAAGTTATTGGTAGCATTGAGCAGAAATGTTTTGAAACACAACTAACCGAAAGTTATTAGTTGAAGTGAACAGAATTGTTTAAAAAACACAACTAACCGCAAGTTATTGGTAGCATTGAGCAGAAATGTTTTGAAACACAACTAACCGAATGTTATTAGTTGAAGTGAACAGAATTGTTTAAAAAACACAACTAACCGCAAGTTATTGGTAGCATTGAGCAGAAATGTTTTGAAACACAACTAACCGAATGTTATTAGTTGAAGTGAACAGAATTGTTTAAAAAACACAACTAACCGCAAGTTATTGGTAGCATTGAGCAGAAATGTTTTGGAACACAACTAACCGAATGTTATTAGTTGAAGTGAACAGAATTGTTTAAAAAACACAACTAACCGCAAGTTATTGGTAGCATTGAGCAGAAATGTTTTGGAACACAACTAACCGAATGTTATTAGTTGAAGTGAACAGAATTGTTTAAAAAACACAACTAACCGCAAGTTATTGCTAGCATTGAGCAGAAATGTTTTGAAATACAACTAACCGAATGTTATTAGTTGAAGTGAACAGAATTGTTTAAAAAACACAACTAACCGCAAGTTATTGGTAGCATTGAGCAGAAATGTTTTGAAATACAACTAACCGAATGTTATTAGTTGAAGTGAACAGAATTGTTTAAAAAACACAACTAACCGCAAGTTATTGGTAGCATTGAGCAGAAATGTTTTGAAATACAACTAAACGAAATTTATTGGTAAAACTGAGCGGAAGTGTTTAGAAACACCATTTAAATTTTGTACTTCTAAAAGGTTTAACTGTGTTTTAAACAAATTTTAATCTTCGCGTCTTTTTACGAGGAAAAGAAATACTGTTTATAAAGGTAGTGTTTACGAATAGTGTTTCTAAACATTTCAAGAATACCAATTATTTCTTTCGAGGGACATTATTCCTAAGCAATGTTTCTAAACATGTTTTGTTGCAAGTGCAAGCTCGGATAGGGGCCGAGTGCACGGAACTCCTGATTGTTGAGACGTTAGTCCAACCCAGTTAAGTTTATAAGAACATTACAGTAGGGAAAACGAAAAATAATTAACGTTTTTCTGCTTGCAAGGAACTGATTCCGTTTTAAACAGTAATAATTAGGCTTACTGAATACGAAACAGAATAGGCCTACACTACTTGCGCTGTTAGGATAGCGAGTGCTATTATCAAATAATAACCTGAGAGATTTAGGAAAAAAGAGTTCCAAGTTCATTTTGGTAAAGTATAGCCTAACCAATGAGTCATTTTAGCCATATGGATATTTTTGTTACAATTTACGTTGATAACGTGCATATTCTGGATACAAATGTAAATATATGGTATAAAACATTAGAACATGGTGACATTCCACACTGTAAATATTCTGGATTGCCCTTACATTAACAGTCGGCGTAGCTACAGGAGAACGAAGCTTTTTGAAACTCATCTGATAAAAAATGAAATAAAATGTACATTATCTCAAGAGCGGTTGTATTTTTATCAATAACATACTCTATTTAACAAATATTCTACTTTTAAGAAAGCTCTATAACTTGTATGGACTTAATGGTATTTATAAAATGTGAAAATATTTCCCTAATCCACTAATTCGTTTGTTTATTTGAAGTTAAATGAATTTAGCTAGCTTACTTTTTAGCCTACATTGTTCTTTGTTGTTTTCCTTTGTATAATCTTACACAGAATTGCACTTTCTTATTTGTTATTCTTAAGCAGTAAATAATTTACCTTCAACTAAAAATTACAGTTCATTTACTAACGAATGTAGTGATAAACTCAAGGTTAAGTTATTTAACTGTAAAAATATTTCAAAAATAAAATGTAAACTAAACATTGTCTAAATAACAAATTGTGAAACTTTGGAAAACGAAGAGGAAAGGATCCTGAAAATGTCATTAACATGGGTGAAAATTTTGTATCAGGCCGTTTCCAAACAGAAGGGCTGAAAAGCACGATTCAACAATAAGTAAAACAACAAGTGTTTAATCTTTTTAAGTATATCTGCAAACCTTGGATCTGTTTTGTAAGCAATTTCTTAAACCATTGATTTCTTTAGACTGATCTCTTTATAGCATTCACTTCTCTATATTGTGCAGCAAACACTTCTACATAGCCTACTGTACAGTTTTCACTTCTACATATTGTGAAACATTCACTTCTGTATACTTTATAGCATTCACTTCTCTATATTGTGCAGCAAACACTTCTACATAGCCTACTGTACAGTTTTCACTTCTACATATTGTGAAACATTCACTTCTGTATACTTTATAGCATTCACTTCTCTATATTGTGCAGCAAACACTTCTACATAGCCTACTGTACAGTTTTCATTTCTACATATTGTGAAACATTCACTTCTGTATACTTTATAGCATTCACTTCTCTATATTGTGCAGCAAACACTTCTATATAGCCTACTGTACAGTTTTCACTTCTACATATTGTGAAACATTCACTTCTGTATACTTTATAGCATTCACTTCTCTATATTGTGCAGCAAACACTTCTACATAGCCTACTGTACAGTTTTCACTTCTACATATTGTGAAACATTCACTTCTGTATACTTTATAGCATTCACTTCTCTATATTGTGCAGCAAACACTTCTATATAGCCTACTGTACAGTTTTCACTTCTACATATTGTGAAACATTCACTTCTGTATACTTTATAGCATTCACTTCTCTATATTGTGCAGCAAACACTTCTATATAGCCTACTGTACAGTTTTCACTTCTACATACTGTGAAACATTCACTCCAATCACTTCTGTACAATTTATAGAATTTAGTTTTGTAAATTATAAAGGCCTATGCAAGGCCTATAAAGGCCTACTGCACAACATTCATAATAAACATTTCTGGTAGAAATAATATAACCAGCAACCTGCTATTTCGTCTGCAGCAAATACCAAGGTCATTGTACTGTACCTTCCCGCGGTGAGTTGTGTTGTGTGCAGTGTTCTGCGAGATACAAGGATGTTCTAGTCCGGTGGCTCGTAAAGTCTAGGCACGTATTTAAAACTCCAATGAGATCAATATTATGCACATACAGAATGACACGATAGTTCTTTGCCAGTGAAAAAACATGTTTACAATAATCAATGTTTTCCTTACCAAAATAAAACACTCTATAAATCGAACTGTAAAAACAATAACTATAAAGACGCAAAGTAAAAGACTTCAAAAAATATAAAGACGCAAACTATAACGGTACGCTTACGAACCCGTGAAGTAGCAGACCTACTTTGGGTGTAATATGAATTATTTCATTCGATCCATGTTAGTGGAATGAAATGTCTAGAAACAATGCGTTTTAATAACCATTGTAAATTACCATGTAAATTTCACTGTAGTGGTCAAGATGTCAATGGGTAAAAGCTTTGTATATGTCCAAACCCTTTATTGAAAAATACAAACTATGAATTTGCGAACTATAAAGACGCAAAGTATAAAGTTTCTAACTGTAACATGAACTATAAAATCTGAAAATCTGAAATTATAGACCTACACACGGAAATTATAAAAAAACAAAGTATTAAGACGCAAAGTAAGAGCTATAAAGTCTCAATCTATAGGGCTAAACACGCGAAGTACTAAAATACAGAGTATAAAGACACACACTGAAGACTCAAACCATAAAGATATAAAGCAAACTGTAAAGACGCGAACTATAAAGACTCAAAACATAAAAACGCAAGTTGTATGTACGTGAACTATAAAGCCTCAAACTATAACGACGCAAACTATAAAGACGAGAACCATAAAGTCTCAAACTATAAAGACTCAAACTTTGGAGTTACATGAACTACAACCATAAACAGGCAAATTGTATAGACGCGAACTATAAAGTCTCAAACTATAAAGATACGCAAACAAAAGCTCAAAGTATAAAGGCTTAAGCTATAAAGACTTAAGATGTTAAGAAGCGAACAAAAAGAAGACTAAAACAATAAAAACGCAAATCAGTGGATAGTTATAGAGACAGACTACAGTATGTTACATCTCACTTTTAAACTTTAACTAATGGTGACTGTATGTTCCATGTAATGTAAAATTCCTACAAAGTCTGAGGATAGAAGTAGTAACACTGTCTGTCTTTAGGTAACCATTTGGTTACCTAGAGTCTAATTATGAAACTAGACTTTTGTTTGTTGTGTCCTATGAAAAATTGTGTAAAAAATAATTTTAAAAATTATAGTTTTAATTATAGTTTTTAAAATGATATGAGCTTAAAAACAAAATTCAACGAATCGGCGTTTGGCATAGTATAAAAAACATTTTTCACGAGCAGATTTAAGGGAGGACATGGGGACATTCCCCCCCCCCCAATTGTATAAAAATAATGAAAATATTTTATAAAGAAACAAAATGTTGTATTTAAGTATTTGTTTTATTTCAATCCAACTGTCCAACATACTTTAACTACATAGTTAAAACTAACTTGAAGTAAAACAAAGTAAATAAAGATCTGTTATGTTGTTTTTAAATATTAATACCGTTTTAGCTTCACATGTTCTAAACGTTACTTTTAAGTTATAATAGCATTAACGACGTTACAATTACCATAAGCTAGTTATTTTTATAATAAAAATTAATAAACTTTCTCATTTAAATTATTTACAATATACGAGTATCATACAATAAATAGTAACAGTAATTAATAATCTGAATCAGTTTGATGTTATTTAATATAAATTATGACAGACCTAATTAAACTAAAAATATTAATGAAACGCAATAAGAAAGTTTTATTTGTTATTATTATAAAAGCAACATAGTTATCACCTCATTAATTACTTAAAAGTCATGTTTTTAAACACATTTTTTAATACATAAATTTTAGTCTAAAAGTATATTAAAACCCAGTTTTTGAGTGTGAAATTTAAAAAAAAATTCCGAGATAGGACCCACTGGAGTAGCTTCCACCCTTATTGCCCCTTCCACAGAACCCTCTTAAATCCGCCCTTAATAACGTATAATTTTAAAAACTACCAAAGCTATGTTGCGTGTATTATTTTTTTATTACGAATAATGAATGAAAATTATCGTGGTCACTGGAATTTGCTACTGTGTTCATAGACCTATTTTTTACGAGAAGAAACAATAACAAACAAACAAAAATAATCCGACACAGATTCCATTGCAATGTCACACCATGGATTTTGACTCTTTATGTACTGCAAAAAATAAATGGTAAAAAAGTTACAAAAAACTTCCTCACTTAAATTTTTTTCCAAAAAATCCAGTTAAGTAGTTACCTAATAAGGAAAATCAGGCCAAGTCGGACAGTCAGGTTTTGCTCAAATGTTTTTACATATAAAGATTCCATACTCAAGCCAGTGCGTCAAATTTTGAGCGTATATGCAAATTCGTAACTCAAGCCAGTGTGTAAAATTTTGATCATATATGAAGATTCATTTCTGAAACCTGTGCGTTAAATTTTGATCATATATGGAAATTCATAATTCAAGTCAACGTGTCAAATTTAGACCATATATGGAGATTCATAAGTCAAGTCAGGGTTTCAAATTTTGATCATATATAGTTCCACATGAAGTAAGACTATATAAGAGGTTATACTATATGCACTGATTGACTCAAATCAGTGCGTCAAATTTTTATCATACACGGAAATTCATAACTGAAGTCAGTGTGTCAAAAATTTGATCAAATATGAAGATTTTTAACTCAAGTCCTTGCGTCATATTTTTATAATATATGGAGATTCATTACTGAAGCCAGTGCGTCTAATTTTGATTATATAAAGAGAATCATAACTGAAGTCAGTGTGTCAAAATTTGATTGTATGTGGAGATTCATAATTTAAGTAATTCCGTGAAATTTTGATCTTATATGGAGATTTACAACTCAAGTTTTTACGCCAAATTTTGATTATATATGGAGATTCGTAACGCAAGTCGGTGCGTCACATTTTGATCATATATGAAGATTTATAACTCAAGTCCTTGCGTCAAATTTTTGTTATATATGAAGATTCATAAGTCAAGTCAGTGCGTCAAATTTTGAACATATAGTCTATGGAGATTCATAAGTCAAGTCCTTGCGTCATATTTTTTATCACATAGGCTATGGATATTCATAACTCTAGCCAATTTGTCAAATTTTAATCATTTTAATCATATATGAAGATTCATTAGTGAAATAAATGTGTCAATTTTTAAAGGAGACAAATTTACTGTTCTTAAATAAATCGATCAAAGTTGTTCCTTAATTTTTTTTCGATGTATCGTAAATTTTTTTTATGTGCTACAATAACTTGAGATATGAATTTTCGACTAATATTTGAGCACAGTCTGATGAAGCAATTTTGAAAAAATAAGCCAATTTTTCAGTTTTTTTTTTTTTTTTTTGATAACTGGCGAACTATTTTTTTTCGGGAATACAGCGACCCGAAAACTATGTATTGTTTTTTAACTTAAGGACTACTTTCGATCCAAATCGTTATAGCCGATTTTAAGGAAATCCTATTTTTAAAAGTTTTTTTGATAAAAAATATCTTCAAAACCAAT
>CM040182.1:875000-877500 GCA_022606455.1 Callitettix versicolor
TTTGTTTGTTCAGCACGTGACTTAATAGCTGTAACGACGCTACGAGTACCTTATGATAAGTTGTTTTTTCATAATAATAATAATAAGTAATAAAATGTTTTTATTTGATTTTATAATATTTTTTAATTATTCATAATTTATAATAAATCATATAATCTGATTATAGAATTTTAGAAACGGAATGAGACAGTTTTATAATTTATAAAAACAACTGTCATAAGGTAAACAAACGCACGTCTTACGTAAACAGTTCCAGCCACAGCGATATTAATATTTGATAATAACACAGCAGGCATTCTCATTGTATTTCCGCGTCTTAGTTTTAAGTAACTGTAAGTTGAAAGAATAAACAAATATTTAAAAAATATCTTTAATTTTGTATACAGTTATTTTATTATTTCCGTGGCCCCCACGCATAAACTTAAATCCGCCCATGGTAAGAACAGGAAAAAATGTTATGCAAATATTACTGCATCACAACAAATGCAGAGAGAGAGAGAGAGAGAGAGAGAGAGAGAGAGAGAGAGAGAGAGAGAGAGAGAGAGAGACAACACATTCTCTCCGATAGGGGAACTGCTGGCCAGCTGATATACCATAAATTTGATTCAAGATAGGCACAAAAATCGATACTGATAATAGCTTTTAAGCGACTTTGTTTACAAATTCGTAGCCCAGTAAAATCCGTTAAACACTTACAAAATTGCAGCCACTTCAAAAATTCAAAGTTTTTTTGGTTTATCTCATTTGTTAAATCTCATTTCACCATCGTAACCAGCGTAATTCCTTAATTATAACTTTAAATTTTCAAATTTCATTGAAAATAAGAAAATTAATCTAACTTTTGCCAGAATTCATTTCGTATTTCCAAAGTAATTTTATATTTTAAAACGATAATTTTTGCAGATATTAATTATGACGGTGAAACGATTATTATGGTGGTAAAAATAATAACACACCACCAAATTATAACACCAAATTAATAATAACACCAAATTATTATCGTGTTGATTATGATGGTAAAAGCAAATTTTCAAAAAACTAACTTTTTTTTTATATTCGATATTGTCACTTCAGCGAGACAGCTGCGTAAAAGATATTGCTAAGAATAAGGTTACAGGAGATATATTGGCTATCATCACTTCAGCAAGACAGCTGCGTAAAAGATATTGCTAAAAGGTTACAGGAGATGATTCTGTAGTTTGTTTTATATTGGCTATCATCACTTCAGCGAGACACCTACGTAAAATCATATTGCAGTCGTGGAATTGACCGACGGATATGAAAACTTAATTAAATGTTATCAATTGTGAAGGCTTAAAGTGGACATGCAATTCAGTGGCGTTCTTTAATAATCTAAATAATTAATGAACTTATTTATATAAACAATGTTAAAGTACAATATTGTATAAAGTTATGTGCAAGATATATTTAACTGTTAAAAATTTAACTGTAAAAAATGTGTGCTTGTTGAACTGGTATATAGTACAATGGCGTTAATTATAATTTAATATTTATTATTGAACTTATTTATGTAAATAATAATATTTATGTTAACATTGTATTAAAATATTAAAAGTAAATACGTTATGCAAAATATATTTAACTGTAAACACTTAAAAAAAATTGTTGTACTAGATGGGTCGGCTATGTAAATGTAATAGGTTAATTATAAATGAAATGTTTATTATTCAACTTTTTTATATTTATGCAATTGTAAATAAATAAATATCTAATGTAAAAAACTTACTGCGTAACCGTGACGGCCAAAATCTTACACGTCAGCTTGATTTATCACCATCACCCGATCAAAACAGACTGTGTAACCGTGACGGCCAATGCCAGCTATATTTATCACCATCAAAAACCGTTAAATTCTCTAGCTGGTCAGGAGCGCCTATAAAAGTTTTTACTTCAAAAATATATTATGTGGGTTCATGTAGTTTTGTCCGCTCATCACCACTACTGACCGCCCGCTGGACTTTGCCTGCCAGTTGTGACGAGCGTTGGTAATGTAAGACAACGAAACGTCATATCTGCGTGGTATTTTTTGTCGTGTGATTTTAAATTGTAAAATTCGCTAAAATTGTTCATGGTCATAAGAAAATATTGTCAGAATTTCACGTCGTATTTTAGAAGATATAGAAATAAGGTTTGACATTCTCCGTCTTCCTTTACAAAAAAAAAAACTATCTTTTTTTCCTTGTATTTTGTTGCCTATTTTCTTCAACAAGAACCAAACAACTTATGAAGTATGTCCTGTGGTCCTTTTCTTATCTGCTTAGTTGGGTGTAGAAGGTGTAATATTTTGCACAGTTGGATTTTAGGCTAAAAGATTAAATATATCATGTTATATCATGTGACCTTTGTCTTTCCTGTTCAGTTGGGTGTAGAAGATGGAATATTTCGCGCGTTTGAATTTTTAAGTAGGAAATGTTCTTCGCATTATAAATTTTTAATTTTCCTTCTTTTTGTGTAAACTAGAAAATTTATAACTACATCT
>CM040182.1:882500-1010766 GCA_022606455.1 Callitettix versicolor
GCTTAATTTACTTCAGGCAAAGTAAGAAGAGCTGGTTTTCTCTTTCACTTCACCATTACACAAAACTCAATTTACAACAAAATAATATACAGTAAGTGGAATGACTTGAAACATAATAAAAAAATTTAACAGGTATTTCAACACAGAACAAACACATACTGTAAAAAAAAT
Source organism: Callitettix versicolor (assembly GCA_022606455.1). Classification (NCBI taxonomy): domain Eukaryota; kingdom Metazoa; phylum Arthropoda; class Insecta; order Hemiptera; family Cercopidae; genus Callitettix; species Callitettix versicolor. The sequence continues at coordinate 882,672 of CM040182.1, forward strand.
GAAATTAGCATAGTCTATCTATTTATGAAAATTTACAAATAATATGACATGTATCATTACTGTACAACAAAAATATATGGACTGGGCATATTTACTATACATACATACATACATATAAATTACATAAATAGGCTATAACTGTACAACAAAAATAATTAAGTATGATTACTTGTAAATATCTCACTACCTACTGTACAATAAGAATTTCATTTGGGCAAAGTTACATCCAGAGCACAAAAATACCTTATAATTTCTAGGAACAAAAAATATTTTAGGAATATGTTGAAATAATGTACATATTAATAAAGACTATACAATATACTTGTTTGGATTAGCATTTTTCAATCATATCTTTATACGAATACTTGAATTTTTAAGTCACATTTACATAGATATTTGTTGGACTGTTCTGCTGATTTTCATGTGTCCACACTATGCATCAACTAGCAAGGGGATTTTAAACTACAGTATTTTGGTGTAGATACATAAACATCAACTCTTACAGCAAGACTTTGCACTTTTTTGTTTGAAGTTGAAAATTACAAGTAGGTTTCAAAAGTATTAATTTTTGATTTATGTTTGGTAATGCATTCAAGTCACCAATGTAGAAAATTGAATCTATTTTTTTCCACCTGTGATTTAATTTCTTACATCTCATGACATATTTTGGGATTACAATCCTATCTTCAGATGTTTCACTCCTAGGAGGTCCCGCAGTGCATACCCGGCATTATTTAATATATTTGTTGTGTAGTACTTCATTTAAATTTTAATGTAATAATAACTTTCTAGGCGTGTTAGTTAAATGTAAAGGCTATGCCCCTATTAAATACTACAGATGGTTTAACCACATTTACAAAAAATTCTTTAAATCAAAGCTAACACAACTATGTTGTTTTGGTTTAACCCTTTACACTCGGTTACAGTTTTTAAAATATGTCCTCTGGGGTCAGATGGCTAACGTTACTGGCCACAGCCATTTTTTTGACAGGCCAGAGTCTTTGTGTGCAATGTTCCTTTCAAATCGCATGGCCAAGTTAAAAAGCGTGGCTGGCCAACAGGACTGGCCAAATGAAATGCTACGCTTTTATATTAATTTAGTTGCTTTTGTTAGGTTTGTATTGTAACCTATCAGTTAACTCTTCAATTAAGTTATTCCCACTTTATTTCCATTCTGTGTATTGTCAATACAAGGCAAATTTTACTGTACTGTATCAGCTGCATTTGACTTTTTAGTGTCAATATAATCACATGTAGTGTTTTCAACATGAACGAGGTTCAGATCTGTTCTGGCTACTTTGCATATTCAGTTTGAATAAGAAGTTTTTGCATGAATACCTTGCACGAGTACATATTTGTGCCTTAGACCTCCTTCTTCTCTCTTTGAGGAGGGAGATCATGCGTTGGGAAACTCTGGAGACCTAGTATGGTATACCGATCGCTCCGACACAGACAGGCAAGGGTGCTGGTGTGTATTGCTTGAGACAGGAGTTGACAAAAGTTTATTATCCCAGGACAGCACGCAACAGTCTTGTAGGCTGAAGATATGACTGTGTTTGGGAGAATTTGAAATGGGATTTCAAGAAGGTATTCTATTTGAATACGTTGCACATTTATACCGATAGTCAGGCAGCAATAAAAGCACTTATGGATCCTATAATTCAGTGCAAGCTGGTCTGGGAGTGCAGGGAGAACCTCAACGCTCTGTCCCTGGGTAACTGAGTTCCGAAGTATAAGGGGTTAAGGGTAATGAGGAGGCAGACCAACTGGATGGATTGGGATCTGCATCTGTGTGTCATTGGATGGGTCTGCTATTAATAGGATTACTAATCAACACCAGGCAAGATGGAATAACCTACATGGCATTCCCATAGTAAGCTTCTCTTAAGCAAAGTTTTTTTTTTAGAGCTTGAAGGGGCAGCAGATGTCCTGGGCCAGGCACAACTCAGGAAGATCATGGTACTCATTAGAGGGCACTGCGGTCTGAGTGTGGACATGAACAGGAAAGATATGTACAATGGAGAAACCGTGTGTAGGTTGTGCAGGAACAAGGAGGAGACTGCAGGACACATAATTCATGATTGTGAGGCTCTAGCTAGTAGGAAGCTAGGGGTTTTTGGATACCAGGACCCTAATGATCTTCAACAGAGTGAGATAGTCAGTGGTTTGCTGGAACTTGTTACAGGCAACCAATCTGCTGAATTAATATTTAAGAGGTTTAATTGCACAATAGGTCTCGATCGCAGTGCCTGCAGTTTTACTATGCCATCCTCTAGGTTTTAATATAATCTAATCTAGACATACTTCTAGGGAGCATTGGTTTTCCTCTTTTAGAGTTTGATGTAGTTGTTAAAGGAGGGTGCTGGTCGCCCATCCGTCTGTAAATAAAGTTAGGGAGGCAATGCTAAACATAGATCCTTTAAAATCAAATTAATATATACTAAATTGAAAAAGAATATTTACTACATATTTTTTTATATCTAATTCTGATCAGGTTGTTCTTTAAAAACAAAATACTTAAAAGATATTCTTCCAAGGACAGTGTTGCAGTGGAGGACGAATCTTTGCATGAAAACATTAGGTGTTTCATCAATCCCCTCCAAATATAAAAGTTTTGAGACAAATCGGGTTATAGAAAGTGTCAAAACTCACAAAACTCCGTTTAACTGGCAAAAGTAGACCTGGGTAGTAAAAACAGAATGTTGGTGAAGGAAACTAGGGTTGTATCTTAACCCCATGGAATCCATAAACAGTGAGTTGTTAACAGACTGTGGGGACATTAGGCAGACCTACCCAACCTGCAATGGATAGAGTAAGAGGTGGAGTTGAATGCCTCAAATCAGAAAGGTCACCTACAAATGTTAATCAGGAGCATACACTGAGAAGAGAGGAGGTAGTAGCATCTTAGTAAGAAGTAGTAGGCTTTCAATTAACCTAGAAGCAGAAGACCTCTGATGGATCAAACCTTGTGGGTGAGAAATCCAATCCTTATAGATCTGTTACAACAGGGATGATGGGAAACCATAAGACTGAAGAGTTGTCAGCCAGTAAGGTTAATTGAAAGAGGTTCCTCTAGGTGGACAGTAGAGACTCTGTGTAGTACACGGCAACTCAAAAGAATCATGTGACTCATTCCATTGCACTGTGGTTTGAAAGTGGATCTAGAGATGGGGGAAAACTGCTTAAATTACACAACGGTTATGTTCTAAATGGTTGTCCATCTACAACCATTTTATTAAGTGGTTGTCAACAACATTTAGACTTGGACGCCGTGCCAAGGTTAACTCGGGCGGTAAAGTAGTTGTAATGTTGTAGCTGCAGGTTAAGGAGTAATCATTTACTTAACAGTATAAATTGAAACTACACACAACACACTTGATGACTATGATTTGGAGCTTATTGGTATAGCAGCAGCACATCACGTGCTTGACAGTCAATCTATCAGTGCAACTACAACTGTCCGTTTTACACAACCACTGTTTTCATCAACAGTTGTGTCTTTGCAACAGCTGTGAAATAACCGTTGCATTGTCTTTGATCCATCCTTAGGTACATCCGAACAGAGTAAGAATTTACCATGGACTAACTGTATGTAGGCTATGCAGGATGAATGATGAAACTGCATGTCACATAATCTATGATTGTGAGTCTATTTCTAGCAAGAGGCAAAGGATGTTTGGTTTCCAGTATGCAAGGACCTCCTACTGAATAAGCCAATCAATGGACTGCTCAAACTTAATGCGTGAACCAGTATAATGAACCTGAGGTTTAGTTACACAAAATAAATCCTTTGATTGTGATGTTCTGGAAACAAATTTCTAAATATACACCTATAGGTGTACAACTATATCACCTATAGGTGATGAATAAAGAAGGCAACACAGAGTACACTAACTATAAGAAAGATGTAACTGTTCAGTGTGTTAAGTGCTACATATGAAGATGCAGTGATCAGTGAAACAGTGTTTACAACACACAACTGACAACAGACATTAAGTTATATCTTCTTATTACACAATGCTTCTCCTTACTATACATGTTCATTGTAGTGCTTTATGAATTATTTTTATTACACATTTATAAATAAATAAAAACTATTTAGGTAGTTTATTTAAACACAACATATTATTGGTGTTTAACAAAATAATATATGGCAGTTTGCAATATCCCTTGACTGTAACAGTTTATGATACTAACCTAATCTAAACTAGGTGGCAATGAGTAAACATGATTTCCAAGAATGAAATATATACTCTATACTCTAGATCTACCACATAACAAATATAAACTACCAAATTTAAATATTTTATGTTTTTTTTTCTACTAAATATTTTGTATTATAAATTTTGTTTTAAACCAGAATAAAATGAATTATTATAGACTAAGTTTAAAAGGTAAAATGTATTTTACAAGTTACTATTTTAATCATCCAGTATTACGCGACACATTTTTAGTTCACTGTTCTCGAACACAATTCTCACAAAATGTTTTTCTAAACTGACAGCACTATTAATTAACTAAACTTATCATACAGGCTATAAAAATAAGATTCAAATTAATTAACACAGAGAAATTAATTCAAAAACTGTACAGTGTGCTCCATAAGTAACACATATATAACAAATAAACAGTTTACAATAAATAACAAACCTGAGTAATAATTGACAATAATCACTTCAAAGAAAACTTTACAAAATTATGTTTTATTACTTACAACTCAATACCATAATTGTTATGATTATGTTAAAACAATAATTTATATAAATTGACCCATTTAAGACACAAACCATATCTCTAAGAAATTGTGCTTAAAGAAACACTACACAATTAATATATACAATACTTCAATTAACTGGACTCTTCAATAATTCAAACACTTAATAAATAAGGTTAAACATAGACACTAAATAAAACAACTGAAAATATAACGACTCCACATTTACTGGGAGGACTTTATGTTTATTATTAAGCGGCCCATAGACATCCAATATTATTGCGCAATATTTTGGTTTGTGCAATATAATTGATTGTGTGTGAGTAATATTGAAATGTTGTGCAACATATTGTGATTATCAAAATCTTGAAAATATACTGTGTAAACGGGAAAATATTGTGCCGCCTGTTGGCAACATTGTGCAATATCCCGTATCTTATAGTGTCCAGGCCTAGTACTAAGAAGGTCTTCAAAACTATTCCCGGTTGCGAGATATCATAGGGTTATGGACAACTGTTGACTTGCAGGAATTACATCGTGTATGATAGTATTCCTTTTACCGATTTCAGGAGTAACCAACATGAGTTCATCAAATAATTCTCTGCCCATCCAAAAAAAAATTGCGGAAATCATTTGGTTCAATTACTCTCGGTTCATTAAGTAATTTTTCGTGGGTATACTTCTCCCTATCAATAAACTACTGTTTGGCCCATTTTCTATCTTTCTGCGAGCCCTTTTTCTTTTCTTTTTTCGCACTTGCAGCCACAGCAATTATTATGCAAAACAATTCACTTTCGCACAACATGTTGACTTTCATGAAAGTTTGGTGGGGACTGTTTGCACAATGTGGTTGTATGTCTGTGCTCGTGATTGCACAAACTTCAATATTGCCTCCATACGGTAAAATTTTTTGCACAAAGCAAAATATTGTACAATAATTTTGACCGTCTAGGGGCCACTATGTGGACAAACTATAAATAACTGAAATTATAACTGTATTATTATAACATTATTATTATAAACATCGAGATAAGAGGAGGGGCAGGAAAGTGTCTCATTAACTAGAGTGTTGCAGTATGTAAAGAACAACACAATCAAACAATTGACAAGAGAGCTAGCATTTTAAGGTTAATATACTCTTTTTCAGTTTTATAACTTTGTTTTTTTTTAAATATATTACAATCACTAGGGAGAAGGTTTTTTGCTTTATACCCATAATGTGTGCAAGTTAAACTAATGAGGACGAGAGATCAGCATTACAGTAAGGGTAAAGCAGTAACTGTGTCTCGAACTCACAACCTTGAGGTACACAGTTCAGAGATACAGTAGGTGACTTTGTCACATCGACCACCAAGTCTTCGTAGAGGAAAGGACCCAGATATGTTAATATACATCATGTATACATATACACTCTTTGTGTCTTTGTAAACAGACGAATTTCTACAAAATTGTAATATTTTTTTTATTACAATCGATTGATTTGAGTGATTAGTCCAGTTAACTGATGTTTTAACAAAGTAATATTAATCTAAATAATAAAAATTAACACCGATTTCATTAATGAACTTAACCTTAAAATAACTTAAACTAGTAGACATGTTGAGATATTTACATTTCGGTTCATGATGTGGTAACACTTTTTTCATTAATATTGCAATGTCATCGTTTGTAAAATATATTTCATAAATTTCGTTTTACAGACACTACACTAATGATCATAAGCAAAATGATACTGCATGCAAGGTTATCAATAGCAACAAGATATTGTATGTACTGATTTACTAATGATCACTAAGTGTAAGATTTACACTGTCAGTGGTGACTTGTCAGAAGAAGCAATACAGGCTTAAAACTTCAGAAATTATATAATATTAAGCATAAATAAAATATCAAATCTCTAAATAATATTACTTAACATATTCTTGAAAAAAGCAATAATATATATTTTTAATAACATTTGAATATTAGTTGAGCAATGCATCAACAATAATAAGTGTTGGTGGCCAAGTTTCCACTGAATGAAAGGGAGACATGTAGGTTATATCGTCTGTGCAAATCAAACATCTATAAGTCTCTTGTTCAAAGCCCTTTAATTATTTGTTGTTGTTCTGTGATATGTCACCTGTGATTCTTGTTTTTAGATTATTCCCAGAACTCAAACAGATTTTTAATATGTGCCATGTACTATTTATTCAATAAAATTTTCATGGTGTAACAATATTTGAGAAAAATGAAATTTTGAAACCAAGAATTGCTGTACTGTGTAAACAAAAATAATACATTTAAATTAAAGACTTTCTAGATAATCTCACTGGTTGTGAGAACACAAAGTTTGATTGTTAAAAATCTTTTTTAGTCCTGTTTTTCTTTCTTTCATGATTCACAAGCCACCACTGTATATGATTTTTGTATTTATGCATACAATTACATTAAATTTATTATATTAATAATTAATTTTTCACATAAAAAAATTAAAAAAAAACGATACAAATAAAATCAGATGATGATATTTTTTTATAAAATATAAAATAAACACAATATAATATTTAAATTACGTCCTATGCTTAAAATTAAAACAATTCATACAGAGTCAGAGATTAAAAAAACAAAGTTAAAAAACTGATTTCAATATTGAAGCAATTTTCCTCTTAAAATATAGAGAAAAGATTTAATATATAACAATTACAATATTATATCTCCAAATAATCAATTATTGATAGATGTTGGATACTAACAAGAGACTGAATGACCAAACATTACAATGCATACTTCAAGTCACTGCCCATTTTCTATAAAGAATACTGTACTCAGTCCCCCAAGTCAAAAACGATTAAGAAAAGGTAGGGATTAGGTTACTACTATCCAGCAGCAAAGTAGAACATTCCAGATCACTCCCAGCAATTTAGTAGCAGCACACCCGCAAAAGCATCCTAGCCAATTTGTGAGAGGACTGGATGAAACCAGTCCTGGAGGACAGATACAACCTCACTAAGAAGGCCAGCTGTCAAATTTACTCTGTTCAACGACCCTCTGTCAGACGTGACCGGAAGCCCCAAACTGCTCAAGTTGAGGTCCACAACGCCTCTTCTGTCAATGGAGACCTGATTATTACACTGTCTGGGGATCAGTACTAATAGTGAATAATCCACTACTCTTTCCACCATTGTGACATAACTCATATATATAGAAGAACAGAAAAAAATCTACTCGGGTGACATACCCATAATACATTTCTACATAGAAGCCATAAAAGGACAGCTTCAAATCAATAACCATTAAACTCTTGCTAGGTAAGCTAGAGTATGTCAAGGGTAGTGTATAGAATATCATTGCCTAAGAATATATTGGGCACCTTGGGAATTAGGACCACCAGAAACGGTAACCACTGTACCAAATGGGACCCAAGTACTTTAGTTGAATTTTGATGTACAAATATGAATGACACGAAGAAAATTATTGTAAAACATCAAATAAGTATTTTTTTAAAATTATTATGCATAACTTTCAGCGGAGGCAGCGAAAGTGAGCAGCCCAACAGGCTTAGCAATGCTACTGTGCCTCTAGCTCATATTGCTGAATTGTCTCATAAACTGAAGACATACACATATTCACTACACAGCTTGGCTAACTAAAGTGTAAAGCGACCCATGTTGATGGGGTGAATGACACTGGCCTAATGGTGTATCAAACGGAGCCCTGGAAGACCTGGTAACCACCCAATATACCTTCACTTTACCCATGCATGCAGGGCTTTGTATGTGTGGACCTCATTTCTTTAGCTACTTGTAAGCGTTCCCATAAGTAGGAATGTAAAATAGAGTGCGCGGGATTTCATCGTGCAACAGAAAGGTTGTCCAAACAGAGCAAAACCTTTGCAATAGGAGAAAGAGAAATTAAAAGGGAACTAACAGAACAAACATCTGCAAGCATCTCAATAAGAAACTGAGTAGTCACCAATTAAAAGGTGGGAGAGGGAAGTACTCACCTTGAATCCTCTCCAAATCCTAGATGTTATGAAGGGTCTAGTACTGGAGAAGGCATAGTAACAGAGTATCTCAGAAATATATGAAGGGTGCGCAATAGATCTACAAAGGTTGCAGTGTAATAGTAACCCTACAAATTCATTCATTATACATAACTTTAGTAATATCTAGGCCTACAATATGTTTTAAAAGTATGAGCAATTCACTTTAATAATAATAAATAAACATTATATTTGTGAGTGAATTTTGTAGCAAAATATGAAAGGTTTGATTTTTTTTAATTTTTCAAACGGATTCAGTGTTGTATCCGTTTTAAGTATGTTAAGCTTATGTTATTTATATAAACAATATACTGTTGTATAACTGAATTTAAAAAAAAATTATTGCTATTACTAAATTTAAATATGATATAATTGTTATTGCCATCAATATTTTTTTCATGTATCTTTACTTGTTCTATTGTATGTAATTTTGTTTAAACTTTGTAATATATTTTTTTAGCATTGACTTTTGAAATTCACTGCCTGTTCTGCTAATTTAAATTCTTGACACTAATTTTGAGTGTGGTTATTCACATATAATTTGTTGCCTGAAAAAACTAAGTAATATTTTACGACCACATATGTGTTACCTAATATTGCACGTATTTTTTACTTAAAACTAATGATAAAAATGAACAAGTTATTGCATTTACTATCAAAAACCAAAACAAAACCAGTATGCTACTAAACATATTATCTCAGACTACCAGTATAAATTATACACTATATATATATATATATATATATATATATATATGTGTGTGTGTGTGTGTGTGTGTGTGTGTGTGTGTGTGTGTGTGTGTGTGTGTGTGTGTGTGTGTGTGTGTGCGTGCGTGAGTGCGTGTGTGTGTGTTCTCTGAATTTTGAAAACTAAATAAAACCAATAACAATAATTGTGCATATTCTCCAAAAATAATGGTCACAATAAATAAATCTATAGCAGAATATGATACATACGCATACTCTATATGAAACTAATGATTGAAGTAAATAACTCATTACAATATTTTTGAAACCAATGATTAAAGTAAATAAATTATTGCTTAAACTGTTTGAAACTACAGTAATGATAAATAAATAAATTATAAAAAAGTACTGCATGTACTACCTATTTCCAATAATCAAAATAAATTATTGTGTGTATTATATTATATCAACTAACGATCAACAGCTGACCTAAACTATATTCTCGCAAGATCTGAACTTAATCAAAGGCATTAATTTATTGCATACTATTCACATAATATTGCAACTTTTGCAGACACATTTATGTAGTTTTTTTAAAACTATGTGGTTTTACCACTGTTTATGTCATCATTAGGTCTTAAAAATTTTAATTAAATAAACACACAATAACACATAAAAACCACATTTAAAATTACTTATTTAAATCGTCTTTCACATTAATTTAAAATAAGAATTATTTTGAAATTTGAAACATCAGGTATGCGGAAGTTAAACATAATGAGGTTTAAAAATTATTACACAGTTTTAATCTAAAGTAGATATGAAGTTAGTTTCAAGAACATCACATTACAGAAAATATTTCACATCCCCAACCATGTTTACGCAAGCAGACCTACTATTCACAAACTCAGAGATAAATAAAACCAAGATCATCCAAGAAAACCAAAAATCCCAAACAAACATAGCCCAAGGTTAATAAAAAATGGTCAAGCACATGCTTTTTTCCTTGTTACAGAAGAACATAACAGCAGTACTGTTGCATGCACTGCTGCAACACAGATTGTACTGCTAGTAGTATAAAAATTAGGTTATTTTTAAATGTATTTGATGCCCTAACATAAAAATGACTTTCAAATCGTATTCTACTTAGTTTCTAACACCACATAAAAAAAACCTTACAAAGTTCTTGGTGAATTTTTCAAGACACTTTTGTTGAGGTCCTTAATAAATAAATACAAAAATATGTAAAATATCAAGAAACCATTAAAAAGTATTTTTTTAATGCAAAACATTTTTCAAGATTTTTCTGACCTAACACATATGCTATCACAATTAGAGGAGGGGACATGTAGATTTGAATTTTTGAAAACGTCTAGTGGCTCTTTGTGTGAACATATATATAATTTAAAACAGTATCTTTCTAGCTTTAACTGATCCCCACAATAGGTAAATAAAAATTAAAAACATTTATTCCCTTCAGATTTTACCTCAAAATATATTACAAGTAAGAGGTCCATACTCATCCAAATTGGATTCCCTCCACTCTCTCTGTAACCTGTCAAATGCTAACATGGTATGCTTGGGATGGGTACCTAGGCACTGCAGGATTGAGGGAAATGGGCAACAAGAGAGTAGCTATGGTGACCAAAAAAAAAGCTGCTACTCAACTTATGGGACCAAAGCCCACATGCGGGATCAGTCGCGCAACTGTAAGAGGTGTAGTGAGAAAGTGGGTAAGGGAAGATCACTTCCAACAAGGAGGCAATTCCCTGCCCAACAATTAGGAAAAAGTCTTCTCTTGGGACCAGACCCTGTACTGTTCAACAGGAGGTCACTGAAACAAATCGTTGACAATCTCGCCTGATTGTCATATATGGGCAGGAACCTGAAGCCGCATCGTAAATATTTCTTGAGGTGAAAGGCCCTGGAGTCCAAAAGGAGACTCTTTGAACTGCAACAACTAGACGAGAGTTTTACAGGAACACTACATAAGATTCTGGAGCTTCTTAAAAGCACTGGGGTCTGTTTAAGGTGAAGAATACAGGGAACACAAAACCCTTATAGCTGATGTGTTGGGAGGCCAGTAGAACCTCAGCAGTACCCCAAATAAGAAAAAAATGAGGTGTGTTACTGATAGACAAACAGATATACACACAAATTTATAAGACTCGGCTTTGCTAACCGACTCTAAAAATTCATTAGCTAATGTAACTAAAAAAGATATCTTATTTGAGAAATACTCCTAACCTAATAACCATGGCTGCTTAAGTTAATAAAAACAAACTTCCAACTTAAGAACCAAGGGTTAGTAACATTAATGTCAATAGCAGTCTTAGTCATACCCTTGTATCTGTCTCACAAGTCAAAATGTAAAAAAAAATTATTATATTCAGTAAGCATAGTTTGTCTATTATTTTCAATATAATAATCTGCCTTCCCTAGCTTCGTCAATTCTTTCGTTGACGCGTTTCAAAGAACCTCCATCTTGAAAAACTATTTCTATAATAATTGATGAAGCTAGGGAAGGCAGATTATTATACTGAACATAGTGACAATAATCCTAGCAGAAAAGAAGAAGAATATAAAAAGAATAGTTTGTCCATTTATATGACCTTATCAGAGTAATACTGTATCTTTTCACATCTTCTACGACAGAAAGTTGCACTGCATAATTCAAAATTATTACAAATATAGTAAAAAATTATTATTGGAAAAATACAGGTTATAATGTTGCAAATAATATAATAAATTTTTGATATAATGAACATTTTAAAATTATTTGTATAATAAATCTATAATAAAAACGTTTATATTTTTTAACTTGCAGTTTTCTTACACTCTACAGTCGTCCATATATTTTTTTTTAACATATGTATTTTATACCAGTTAAACTAATTAAAATGAGGGATCAGCGTAACGGTAATAATAACGCAAGAGTAATTGTGGCTCAAAATAAGAAATGTAAGTGCACAATTCAGAAATGCAGCAGATTAACCGGTGCTTTAGCCACATTATTAGCTAACCTGGAAATCGTTCATTAGTTGGTTGTGGATATTATTAAACTTAGACAACTCAAATTATATTGGTTTAGAGTTTGGTATGTCAGTTAAAAAAAGATTTTCATAAATTAGCTATTGCTTTGGGGTAATTAGTTCTATCACTCTCTTGTTTAGGCCCTTGCTTCAAGATTTATGAAATACCAAAGAAAAAGAAAAATGGTACTGTTAATGGAAAAAAATGATATCTTTCGTTTGAGTATAAATACTGGCAACTATCTTGATTTGTGAATGCACACAACTAAAGTTTTTTGAGAAGTACAATTCCAATTTTTTTAAGGTTTCAAAAGTTTGTTAAAAATTTTAATATTTGATATTCTGAAAATTCTTTCATACATTTGTTTGTACAAAGGTTTTGTAACATGTATGCGCATAAGACCTGATGATGCCAAGTGGATACAACTAGACATTACAATCTAATATTCATAGTTGTGCTTTTTCTCATTATTAAAGCTCCTAAATCTAAGCAGTAACAATTAAGAACTAAAGTCTAGATGTCCCAAGGAAAACTTGATTAAGTGCTAAAGCTCGCATTCCAATATTTCTGCATCAATTAGTTTCAATGGGAAATTTTCTCATATTCTAGACTGCACAATTATATTCTGTGTAACACGTTTGATAGTGTCTAACATTCTAATAAACTAGTCATGCATCTTTTAGTATTTTGCATATACAATTTTATTTAACGAGGCCTAACCCATAGAACTACGTTTCTAAAAAAACTTGTAAAGTTTTTGGATTACAGTCAAGTCTCGATTATCCATAGGCTTGGGTAGTGTGATTACCATGGATAAGTAAATTTTGTGGATAACCCATAAGGGAAAAATTTTCAAACCGGTAAAAACACATTATTTCATTACTGACGCAATAAGTACAGTACTTTAAAATTACAATATCATTTAAAAATTAATTAGAAGAATAATAAATAATAACAAATATTAACCATGAATCGCATAGGCCAGATAGAAAAGCTTGAAATAACGGAAAGGAAAATCTTAAGAAAAATTATAGGAACAAAATTTCAGGATAATAAGGTAGTATATATAAGAAATGAAGCTCTCTACAAGAAAATTGAAAAACTGTCAGATACTATGAGAAAAAGGAGAATAAATTTTTATGGCAATCTTCTTAGAATGAACTCTAATAGATTAACGAAACAAGTGTTTGATTTTTTCCATAATCGTAAAACAAAACCGAACTGGTTTAAAGAAATTGAAAAAGACCTAATAGAATTTAAAATTACAGAAAATTCACTGCTTGACCAAACTGCTAAGATAATTACCAAAGAGGAAAGAATAAGATTCCAAGATAAAACCAAAATAAAACCTAAACCTATCATTTCAGAAGAGGAGAGGAAAAGAAGATCAGAAAGAATGAAGAGCTACTGGGAACAAAGAAAAGTGCAGCGCGCAAGAAATGATTAATTCAGCGTACCCCAAAGAGGGTGAAACGAAAAGAAGAAGAAATAATAACAAACTGTTTACAGAGATGCCAACCATTACAGTTTGTCTGTAATTGGTACGGATTTAAAAGACAAAATACTGAGTTACAATGAAACCCCAGAAAAGTATATTTTGCTGGTTTAATTGCATTTCTAGCATTTCCAGAGTGTTGACACTGAATAGGTGGAACTGTTACAGTTTCAGTTCCAGTTGAATCCGAGACTGAATACATAGAACAGTTCCAGTTCAAGTTCCAGTTACAGAGCGGCCATTTAGTAATTTATCTATAGCAGTGGCAACTATTTTAAAGACCTATTTTTATCAATCATAACTGCTCCACATAGAATCTAAAAGAACCAGATGCAGTCCAATTCCATTTCTTCCCACCATCTTAAGCCCTTATAATGTTATTTAGTCTACGTACTTTGTACTTGGGTTAGCCTGTCAGTTCATTTATACATTTTCTTACAATAATAAATGGATATTAACATAGTTTGTGATATCCGGAGATACGCGGATTGTTGGCTGAGGCTGGTGTGGTTAGAAGGCTACGAAGAACAAAGCCACTGGACCTTATGGTTTTTGCTGGTCCGGATGGACATTAGTTTCTAAGGGAATATATCCAATGGGATATATCCCTTCAAAGTGTAAAAATCTGTTAAATGTAAATTACTAGATGGGTATTTCTACTCAGTTGTAAATAAAATTAAATTAAAAAAAAAAAATAAATAGTTTGTGATATATGTTATGTAAAATCAATATGACCTACCCTAATTTGTTATATATATAAACCATTTTCATAATTTTTAAAAAATAATGTCCTTACATATAAATCATGTTTGTTATATCACAAACAATAACATCTGGGGCAACTAGACTGAACCTATATGATGATAATCTATCCTGTTTACTGCATTGATATCATACAGGCCTACTATTATTCTTTAAAATTTGTTATTGACAGATTTTCCTACATATTGGCACCTCTGTTTGAATGAAAAAGAATGATTTAAAGTACTGAGATGCATGACTCATCTGCTAGGCAGTGAAGAGACAACCCTAACACCTCAGCTATATCACTGACCTGTCTACTATGTGAAGTTAAATTCTGATTATTTATTGTGAACACCAAATTTAATTCTTTATACTATAACTTGTTAAGGTGTACAGACTTACTGTAGAACAGTATGTGTGTGTGCATTATTTAGCAACATTTTATTTACCATTATTGTATTCAAAACCTAGAATTGTATTATTTTAAAGAAAAAACATAGTTTTTTTGTTGATTCCAACTTTTCCTGGAATACTATTTGCATAAATAAAAATTACATTTATTATATTTGAAACTTACTTTGTTTTTAAAAACAAAGTACACATTTTGTTTGTTTCACTGTTTAAAATATATTTGTTTTAAATTTTTGTTGCAGCAATAAGCCACTTTTTGGATAATCAAACCTTCGGATAATCGTAAGTTGACTGTATAAAGTTTTTTTAGCTCATAAAAGTACTGTCAATCTAAAAACATTATAGCTTTCTGTGTATACATTCAGATTATCAAATATCTACGTTGAATAAAAATATTTAAAACAATATTATAACTAATAAATACAATTTTACTAATATTTTTGGATTAAGGCATCATTCCAAAATGCGTAAGATATAATTAAAACCTTTCTTATAATTATGCTCATATTTTTTAACATTAAATATATACTTTATATTTATATATGACCAAAATAAATAATTTTAACAATTTAAGCTTTGCTGATTAGCTAAATTCTTAAATAACTTATAAATATATTACAACAAACAATATATACACAATGCATAACAGACAGATTCTTGGCCTAGGAGTCAATGGTTTGTGACTACAATGGAGGGGCGGGACCTAAGACGAGGACGATCTACTAGCCAAGGTGGATGGTTGGAAGGGGACGTAGGTGACTCTAACTTTCAGGACTTAATTGCTTCATACATCTTGCGCGACTGGATTCGAATATCTTCATTACTGTGTTGATTCATTAAAACAAAAGATTTGCTACGAATCTTTTCCAATGTGTTGACACCAAATAATGCTGCATACCTGTCATTACAAAGGTTACTTAATAAAATGAAAAGGCCTGATAAAAAAACTGATGAAAGTTAAACAAGATGTAATTATATTTGCACTGAATGTGATTTAATTTTAAATAATTTAAAACTAAATATAACAACAATTATATAAATAAGTTTAACACGGAGGTAAGCACCTATAGGGATTTTATTTAGGACATGTATTATAGTGATTTTCCCTTGGAAAAATCAGCTATTGGAGCAGCTATCATGGTAATATCGATATTTTGTATTTGAAGGGACCAAGAAAAATATGAATTATCAAGAGTGGTGAAATATACAGCAAAATATATGAGCTAATAGAAAAAAAATTTAAAAATCAAATGTGTATTTTTTTAACAACAATTTACAGTACAGTTAATACCTAAAATACATATTTCGTCTGTGAGAGAAAAAACTTATATCTTGACACACTCATTATCATAAGTAACACGTAACAACAGCTCTACATAAACGATATTACACTGGAATATATATATGAACTGGCTTGACATCTGACAATGTCCAATAAATAGGCCTCTTATCATCATTTATTATTTAAACATTTACTGTCTCATTCTGTTTAGTTTGTACTGCCAGGTATAATGTTGTTTCTGTTTAACAGAACAGTTTGTGTACCAGCTCTGTGGTGCTGACACCTGACATTCTTAAGGCATTGCTTTTCCATTTTATAATGACAAATGAGCCATATTTTATTAGTTAAGTAAATGTGTTTGCAATGAGTTTAATTAATTAAAACAGTCGTTGATTACAGTACAACAAAAAACAACAAATGGATCAGTCGTTGATATGATCCAACAAATAAATAATGTTGTGCCTACACCATAAAAATGAGAAATCAACCAAGTTAGTATGAATTATAAGAGTAAACTTTAAGTTTCCTCAGTATAAAATAAGCAAAGGACAAAAAATCATTGTTTTATACAACTTATTATGAGTTTTTCACGGATCCAGAGTTTCAGTATGAATTATAGAGGTGTGAATTATCGAGTGAAGACTACTTATTTCTCACTTGAGTGAAACTCTGTATCAGTGCAAATTAATCTTTGTCTTATTTTACAATTCTATAACTCAATAATGGAAATAAACCTTTTCATTGCAGCATATTAATAAGAGTTTATATAGCTCTTTCCCTGCTTCCATTTATAAAACCTCACAGTATAAATATTACACTTTTTTTAAGACAAAATACAGATACAATGATGATACAATGCTGCATATATGTAAATACAATTATCTCTACAGTTTTTATAATGTATATATATATATATACACATATTTATAAAAATTATATTACTTACATTGTGTCAGGAGAAGCTGCTTTATCTTCTGCAGGAAGGTCTACGGTTGGATCCAAATTTAATTCCTGTGAAGTCTTCATTAAGTTAGCCAAAAGTGTTACCACCCTCAGGAGAATAGTTTCATTAGTTGATGGGTCCAAAAGGTAAATCAGTCTACGAGGAGCCTTTTCAAGTACATTAATAATAAATTTTTTATTAGGCTACTTTATTTTTATGATCCATAGAAACTGGAATTTTATGCTAGCACTTGTCTGTCGGTAAGGACCAACAATTAAATTTACATTAACTAAACTGCCAAGTTACTAAAGTACTTTTTTAAACAGTCCTTACAATAATCCTTAAATTTATAATATTGTTTCTTTAGATCTTCAACCATCTTCAAATCAATCCACCTTGAGTTTTGTTATATAAATTTAAAAAACAAATATATTTTACCTTTACCAAATGTTTATGAAAATTTTACATTTTATCAAATGCAAGATGCCTTTTATGTATATAGAAGAACACTAAACACTCAACTGAATCTGCACTCCTGAACTCTTTATTTATTTTGTTGATAACATTTTTAATCTTGTAAAGAAATATAAGATGAAGATTAAATTTACAATTAAGAATGCGGTTATTTTTTTCCTGTGGATTTAGGGATTGAAAACCACTCTACGGTTGTCTTTATAAATAATACTTATGATTTCCTATATATTTTTAAACAAGTGATTATAGTTCAAAATATTTTGCAGAGTTAGATTTCTGTTCAGCCATTTTGTACTAACTACTTATTTGAGGGTTATATTATTTAACTATTTACTTAATAAGAGGGCAATACTGAGTGGCACAAATTGCCTACAGGTTTTAGATTGGACAGTCACTAGACAAGTAGAAACTATGTCAGAAGATTTTACTTCTCAATTACACACACACACACACACACACACACACACACACACACACACACACGCACACACGCACACACACACACACACACACACACACACACACACACACACACACACACACACACACACACACACACACACACACATATGCATGCACGCACGCACGCACAACCATACATATAAATGTACTATAATATTATGAGATATGTGAGTGCTCTGCTGGTGGCACCTTATGGCAAAGTGTTTAACTATAGTTAAATAGACAATATTACTGCCTATTTACTTAAAAGTCTCCACTCCCTGTTCTTGTAACTTGCAATGTTCGTAATGTCAGATAATCCAGTTACTGAGACTTGAGCAGCTATTATTGGGCATGCTTTTTATAATAGTGGCTATACTTCTACTCCATTTATATTCAGTGGTAAAAAAGATTAGGTCCCTTATATTTCCATATTTTTTTTAAATTTTACAACTTTATAATTATTGCAACTTGATAATATTTTTTTGATCCAATAAAAGAAAATAATAAAAGAAAAAGTCCAGAGAAGATAATTAATTGCACAATAAAAAACAACTCCACGTAAACAGACAATAAATCATAGTATTAGTACAATTAATGTGTTTAGCTTACCTGAGCAGCCAATAAACTGGGCACCATGTCTTCATTGCAGGATAAATTTACCAATAGCTTGAGCGCTTGAAGCTTGATCTGAGGAGAAGCTGAATCTACGAGGTTGTACAAATTATGCAGAACCGGAAAGAACTCATCATGCCACTCTGTCAATACAGCAATGTTTGTCAAAGTCACCAATGCACACAAAACTAACTTCTCTGTTGGTTGGCCTTTATTTATAAATGACAACAGCACTGGAATAGCGTCCTTAAAAATACAAAACAAATTGCCAATAGAAAATATTAAATAATAAAAAAGGTAATTTGCAAGAGGTACTAAAAAAATAATTGAAATTTAGGACTATGTCAGCAATCCGTCCTTCTAAATTAATACCTCTCTTTATCTCTGGTTTTATCAATTCAGATATAATTTGTTTATTACATTAATCAGATGTAGAAAACAGGCTATTAAAATCAAATTTATATATTTTTTTTTCAAATATAATTTTAATTTAAAATGTTTTTAACAACTGTCATCGGTTGTATGAAGTCTACATTTGTAAAAAAATGGTATTCTTAAAATGCTTACTAGTAACAAAAAATGAATTAACTACAACGGTGACAATAATAAAGAAAATTAGTGCTTTCCTGTCAAAATTGGTCTGCTTATAAATATTTCAACATTTTTAATATTTTAAAATATTTCATTCAGTAGAATTCACATTTATCATGATAAAATAACGAGCATTTCATGATTAAGTTATTTTTAATCAAAATCGGTCTAGTAGTTTTAAATATATTTAAATATTTTTTAGCCTTTTGTTTTAAACTGTAGAAATATTTTTATTGATTTCTATACAAAAAACACTATCTACTATTATAACAAACAAAACGTTCAGTTAAGTTCTAGTAAAACTGTTTTAGCAGTTCTACAGACTTCCATTTTTTCTACATATTTAAAATATTAAAATTTTTCATTTAGCTTTTTCTAAATTTCATTTAGTAGAATAAATGTTTCTCATGGTATTTATACAAAAAGGCACTACCTGCAATGATAACAGAGTGATTTATTCTACTCAAAATCTGGTAATACATGCTGTAGCCAAGTGAATTTTCAAGAACAAGAAAAGGGAAGATGGAAAATCTAAAAGAATACCATTTTCAAATCCTTGTTTTTTCACTTTCACTAAACACATTTCAGAAAATAAATATTTGGTTTTTATTCTACTTGTGGCATCCTTTGCACAAGTTATAAAAATAATCCCATGGTTTCTTTTATTTTCAAGCCATTAAGTAGGCAGCATGGAACACAGCAATTTAAAAACGTTATTAAGAAAATGGAATTACACAATACTGTTAACTTACCTTCAATTCTTTCTGATTATCTTCATTTAAGGCCAAATTTCCTAATGCCTTTATAGCTGCTAACTGAACACGAGGTTTTGGATAGGTTAAAAGTTTTGTCAACCGAAATAAACATCCTGCTTCACGCAAAATATCCTACAAAAAGGTAAAAAAATGTATTTATTAAATTACTTAAATTGAGTTTTGGGACACATTAAAACAAATTAAGATTTTGAGCACCAGTTTCAGTTGATATTTTTTACTCTAATTTGTTTATCCTCAACTTAGAAAGTGATTTTACTGAAAGAGCATGCAACACTATTTGATTATTTATTTAACCAGAAATTAACATGAAAGCTAACCTCATTCTCAACAAATTTAACTATATTTATAACAATTTAACAAATTTAAATTTCTTAATTAGAGTCTCGATTAACCATTATCCTTTTAAACTTCAGTTTATTTTTTTTATTAGTATTATTTTAAGGCGAAAAGCACATTGAGGCCACTATCGCCTCCCTAAATATAAGTGTGAGAGTAAAATGTTAAAGTCGTAAGTGTAGTGTTGCTAGTGTAAGTGTGTGTTAGACTCAAGTGTGTGGGGAACTTCAGTTTCTATTAACTGCCATATAAATTCTGTTATCCGTCATTTTTAAACAGTCTTTCACAGTAAATTATTGATAATAAATAATAAAATTAGACAAAAAAATTAAATTAAAAAAAATAACTAGACCCAACTTTTTTATAGCATAGGCGAAGGCAGCTGATACTAATTACTACCCTAAGCAAATACTGATAATCAAAAATTAAACGATCCTCTCATCCACAGGAATGAGAGAGACTCTTCAAATAGTGTAAACATATTCCAAAAGCGTGCATGAATGTTTCTACTGAAAGATAAACACTCACACTATTTATAATACCATTCAAGATATAAGTTTATCACATAAGAGTCATATGAGTATTCAAAGTGCATAGCGCTCTAGCATATGTTGTGTGAATACTTGAGAAAGCTTAAGTATGGCTCACTTACTGTATTAAAGAGCTATGTATGTAAAATTTGTGTAATACATAATTGGAGTTAAATAGATAATTTAAGAGTTTTATCATAATTTCCAAAATAATAAAACATTTTGTGCCGAAAGTACAGGTGGTCTATTCCTGTTATCCCTCTATTCTGTCATTCGTCACCCCATGGTCCCAAGAATGAGTGTTAATCAAGGTTCCAGTGTAATTATATTATTAGTGGTGACAGAACTTAGTATTCCTACTAAAAACTCTTCACTGCTGAGTAAAAGAAGTAAATTTAACTTGCACAGAAATGCAGTGGATGCCTTCTTACCCGTATTCTCATTAACTCTCAGTTGGATTAACCACCATGCACTATCAGAAATTGCATTCATCGCCTGTTGCTTCTCATGACAATAAGAAGAAAACAAAATGTGATTATATAATATGTAGCTTACTGTATCAGTTTCCTTATGTATTTTTGCATGCTAACAAAAAGTGTGATAACAGCAATACTTCTGTTTAGCTGGTATTAGGACAGGTTGATCAATTGTTTTCTTCCTGTTATTGCATGAGGTTTGCTGTGAATATTGTAAGGCCTACATATTTGTTTTTTAGATATTTAGAACTACAGGAAGTTCTGAGCAGGCTAAAATAAAAACGTAATGTATTTATTGACTAGGGAACAGAAATTTAAAAGCAATAGAACAGTTATATAATGGTAAATCAATGAAACTGATAGGTGCTGAGTTGAGTGTCGGGATAACATTTAAGGACTGGTGCTAAAATAAGAATTTCATTCAAAATTATTACACAAAAATTGAATCAGAATTAATACCACAGAATGTGTATAACTTTTACTTTAGTATTTGGGAAATTTTTGGTTTAACTGACTTTTTCATTATCCGGCTAATGGTCGATCCTGAGAGGGTCAGTTAATCCCACTGTATTACAAAAAAACGATCAGCTCAATAATTTAGCAATGTATTCTTTAATTTTGATTAGTCTATGTTATTATAAAATAGGTTGTATGAAAATAGACTAAAATTTTATATTAAAACATTCTCTGAAGCCATTATACTTTTTACATTAGTGTTTGAACTTATTAATCTCTTGCCATAATCATTAAAAAGGTGGATTGTCTAGTAGTCATACCTGATTTCCTGCAAAAGTACTGCAGTTTGCAATAGTAACTAGCGTTCTTTCTAATAATAACTCATCGTTACTGTGCAACAGTGCGATCAGGCTCTTAGCTTCATGAGGAGACATGACTCTATAACAAAAACAACAAAGTTAAGCTAATTAATGAGCAATGAGCTGTTCTATTGAAGATTGTCCTTTCAGATCTTATGGCTAAAATCACTGTACATGAGTAGTGTATTCTAACATTCTACTGTTCTATGTAACAAGCCAAATAAAGAAAATCAAATTTAATAATCAGCCAATTTAATAATTGATAATAATAACAAATGCAATAATTTGTTGAGATATCTAATAATCCCACATTACCCACAGTTTTAATTATTCATGAAGGCTTCTATTTTTTGTGAAAAACACAACAGTTGTTAAACTATGTTCATTAAATATAAAAAAATGTTATATCTTTTAATTTTGGGGGAATGCTGATTATAACTGAGTAATGAAATTTGAAGATGAGATGTGCGGCATTTTTATTAACTAAGTGAAGCAAGGATTTTGTTTCAACTTGACTCTTCGACTTTTAGTCCGTGTGCATTTGTTTTTATACGCAATTTTAGCCAAATGCGTTGCTTGAAATTCTGCATTAATTAAATGTCTAAAATTAAATGCTGTATCACAATAATTCACACAAATAACAGCACAATAAACCACAAAAAAAGAATTTTGTTGGGGACACTTCTTGTTATCCACAATTTTAATTATTCATGAAAGCTTCTATTTTTTTTGTGAAAAATATTTTTTAGGTAATTATTGCTTGAAATTGTGCATTAATTAAATGTCTAAAATTAAATACTGTATAGTACAAAATCATTAAAAACACATGCGTGCATGCAATTTTTCAAACTTAAATATTAAATTTTGAAACTTTCCAACAGATTTTGCTGTTTAACGAACTTATCAAAGTTGTTATAAAAATTTATTTTTGTGCCAACTTTAAGTCAAATTGGACTAAATTTGTGAATGAGAACATGCTAAGCACACGCACGCGCGCACACACACACACACACACACACACACACACACACACACACACACACACACACACACACACACACACACACACACACACACACACACACACACACACACACACACGATAGGAAATGTAATATGCACTTAATTAGGATCTGTGTTCATTCATAAAATTAAATAATACTACAAGGAAAGTTAAAGGTTTGAAAAGAATAATGAATAATTACCATATCTCGCCTACTGGTAAAATGTAATTATAACTTTAAATATTATAAAAACGATAAGAAAAAAATGGAGAAGAGGATTTGAAGAAAATGTTAATTAAAAATGTGTTTTCAATTTTTAACTAAACATGTGTTTTTATTCTGAAAGGCTAAAACACTTCTATCTTTCAGACATAAATACAAACTTTTTAGAAGAAAAATAATATATAATTTAACATGGTTATTTTATTAAACTCTAAAGTAGAATTTACTTTAAAACCATTTAAGACTACTGTTAGAAGGGTCTACATTATTTTAATTTCAGAAAAATTACTAATTTAATGGCACCATTGGTCAAGACCATGCAAATATTCTACAATTTAATTACAAAAAACTCTTCAGATATTAAATATTACAGTAATACCTGCTAAATAGATATATTTATTTCAATCAACTGTCTTTATAATTCATAAGGAGTATCTTAATCATATTGTAATTGTGAAAGTTTGTGTTTGTTTATTATTCAATCATGCTTAATTACTGGACCAATTGAAATATGGTATGAACTAGGTTTAGGTACCTGAGATGAACACAGACCCATTCCTGTTTAAAAAAAAAACACCACTGTACTACTTACCCAGTCCAACTTATTTATTTAGTATTTAGTTTTATGGCATGTGTTAACTCTATATCAGTGACATTTTATACATTTATTGGGAGGTGTGAATAATAAATATTTAAATTATTTTAAATGACATTTTACTACTTACCCAGTCCAACTGATTTATTTAGTTTTTTGACAAGTGTTAACTACATAACAGTGATGTTTTACACGTTTATATATATATATATATATATATATATATATATATATATATTATTATTATTATTATCTGCGCATAGACCCTGTTGGATCACGCAAAGCACTCCGACTCATGTCTTGTTCCTTCTAATCCTCCACACCTCCCTCATCCTGTCCCCATGGATCCTCTTCCGCTCCTCCGTCCATTTTACCCCTGCTCTCTTTGGGATTTCATTCTCTGGGACCTTCCAACCGAGCATCTTTCTCCTGTATGCGTGTCTATCTTCAACATCTGTTGAGTCTATTCCTGCGTCATGTAAGTCTATTCTGATTTGTGCGATCCATGACGTTGTTGATTTGACACCTTGTATATACTTAAGGATTCTGTTGGCAAGTCTCGTTGTTGGGAGTCTACTGATGTGTGTATATATATATTGGCAGATGTGAATAATAAATATTAAAATAATTTCAAACCCAGTTCAAATTAATTATTTAGCATTTAGTTTTGTGATATGTGTTAATTGTATAAAATGACGTTTTATAATATTTTATACTTATTAATATAATATTATAAATCTGAAAGTTTGTGTGTACGTTTGTTTGCTATTTAATCACACATTAACTACTGGACCGATTGTGATGAAATTTGGAATGAACATGGTACCTGAGTGGACAAAGATGTATTCCCATTTTAAAAACCTCAATCCCTGTTATTATTTATTACAAAATTATTGTTTATAAGCTTACATTTGCAATTACTTGATTTTTTTAAAAATCCCTACAATTTTATCCCAATAATTCCAAACAACCTGCCCTTTCAATTTAAAAGATTGCAGTTTCTATGAAGTTGGCATTTACAAATGACAATTAATAAGTCACAGAGTCAGATGTTAAAGAATAACAGGAATACATTTGGGAACTCCGTGTTTCTCCCATGGTCAGTTATATGTCACCTATAGCAAAAGTCAATGTCTTGGCCAAAAACCATAAATTGTACAATACTGTATATGAAATATATTAAACTGAAATGAACCTATTCTGATTTTGAAAATCGACAATAAATTTTATTACCTACATTATAATTACAGGTGAAACCACAACGGATAACAGTTAGATTGCTCATAAATAACAAATCATGGAAATATCTACTAGGTTAATATCCAAAACATCAAATACAACAATACAACCAGAAGACTTTTAAACACTGTATTTAATTAAAACCATATACTTCTTATTACTAAATGCTTACTAAAAAATGTTACTAAAAAAATAACTTTTTTACGGACTTATATTATGAATTTAAAAAGCTAAATCCTAAAAATTTATTTATTTATATAAAAAAACTTGTGCAACTATTAAATATTTGAAGCCCCATATTTTTTTTATTAATTAATAAATAAATTATAAGATTAGACTTGCCTTATTGTTATTATAATTTTACATTTCATCTCTAATTTTCAAAAATTATAAAAAAGAAAAC
This sequence comes from Callitettix versicolor, assembly GCA_022606455.1. Lineage (NCBI taxonomy): Eukaryota > Metazoa > Arthropoda > Insecta > Hemiptera > Cercopidae > Callitettix > Callitettix versicolor. The sequence continues at coordinate 908,522 of CM040182.1, forward strand.
CAAAATAATATAAATGATTAACTTCTAAGTAAGTAGTTACATTATTCGTATGTCTTTAAGTTGAATATATATTTCTTTAGTATTTAAAAGGTGCATTAACAATAGACAGTATTTTTTACATAATTTATAAATGAAGTCAATGAAGTACAAGCTGTTAGTTCTTTATATGATTTATAAAACAACAGGATAAGGCATATTTAACAGAACAAAGATTCTAAGAGCAACCTTATTCTGGAAAATCAGGTCTGTAAATCAAAAAAGTCTAACCTTTGTCTATTGGATAAAGTCTCCAATCTCAATCTTAATTCATCTTCTGTATCTCTTAGCAGTTTTTCAGCTTCTTCTTCTTGACAAGCTCTTATTTGAGCATAAGATTTTGAATTTAACTGTGCCTGAGCACCAGAAGCTGATCGTGATTGTCGCAAAGAACGCCTGGTCCACCTTTGCTTCGCTGGAGAACCCAATCCCAACATGACCAAATTTTCAGATGAACGACTAGATAGAATGTGCCTAACATCAACTGGACTTAAAATCTTTGGCGATCCCCAGGGAGAACACTAGAAACAAAATATTAATAGCATATTTTAATAGATTTCATTTAACAAAAACTGTATCATACAATTACTGTTTTAAAAGAACTTCTGTCAAAAAATATATTTACTAGATTAAATTTATGTTTACAAACCATTACCGAACTCAATTTACAACATAAAATATTATTATTATTTTTAATATAATAATTAATATAATAAAATACAAACTTGTAAGCTGCGAGGGCCTGGTAAAGAGCTGTGTTTAGGTGAAAGACTTGTATTTGCTTGAATAGCTAACATTGTATCAGTAAACATTCTTGCTTTTAAATTAAGTTCTCGAATACGTTCTTGGACAGTCAATGGCCTGAGCACAACTTTTCCAGTACCTGTGCCTGTTAAATCTAGATTACCCAGAAGTATGTCCGTCTGTGTGGTTTGGGAAAGACGACGAAAATATATCTTATGTTCTTCAGGATAGCCTGAAAAGTCATATGAATTACCAACAATCTACAAATAACTGATGTAGTTTCATGGACAAGTAGTACACGATTTTCATAACAAAAAAAAAACTAAAATAGGTTTTCATTAGTTCAATATAACAGAACAGAGATAAAAATGTAGTGTGTTTAATAAAAGTATTAAAATATAGTGTAGAATAATTGTGTATTAAAATTTCAATTGGATTATTTTTTTTTTTTTTTTTTTTAATAATAAAACTACTGTTTTGCTAAACATGGTTTACTATGCAATTTATTACCATAACACACCTTCAAATAAAAAAAAGGTGTAAAATGATTACTTAAAGAAAAAATATAGTGACTGCCAGTTATAACACACATTTTCACAGATAAACCAGACTTATGTTATATTGCTAAATTGGACCTAAAAAAGTATATTTGATGAAAAAATAGATAAACTTGTAGTGCTACGTAGTCTAGACAAAAATGTGTAAGTTGTACACTTACCACAGTAGTCTACATTGTTTATCTCTATTCCTCTTAAGTAATAACATGGAATAACAGCAAAAGTACTGTTCATGAGGCAATAGATGCGATCTAGCATGTTTACATGCTACACTAGATAACAGAAACTTATTAAACTGTATGTTTATATTACATGAATAGGGGGAGGGGAGGGAGAGGGGAAGGAAAGAAGGAGGGAGAGTAAGAGAGGAAGGATCTGTTATCAGCTTATCAGTTGTAATATTGCTTTGGAAGCAATATTTTCAAAAGAACTTGTCTGCAAAAATTTGACATGTGAGTTATTTATAATCATGTGAATCATCATATGTTAAGAAGGGGAGACATGACAGGCCCACTTTAGTGGTGATCACTGAACATTATAACAAAAATGTAGGCTAGTATATATAAAATAATAAAAGTTTTACAGAGTAGTGTATAAATGAAAATGGAATTTGGTTAATGAAATCACTTTTTTTTATAACTATCACACAGAACAATACAAACCATTTTTAAGGGAATGGTTTGCGAAGAAACTTTTTTCACAATTTTATTCTGGAAATCATATATTTTTAAGAAAAAGAGACCTTTTCAGATATCGTTGGTCATGCTAATCTTGACTTTTTTGACCATTTTGAATAACAGGTACGAAAAAACATTTTTTAATCAATTACATAAAATGCATAAAGGCATAAAACTATATTAAGTTTGGCTGTTTTTTCCCTTTTTAATCTGAAAACATTTTAATCTGTATTTACAAATATAGTACTTATTATCAGCATAAATGGTAAGGGTAAAGCAATGGGAGATAACTGAAGCTCAAACTAAAAAACATAAGGTGCACAATGTAGAGCACCAGCAACATCAATCACTAAGAACAAGATAAGGAAACTATATATATATATAAATATATATATATAAATATATAAATATATATATATATATATATATATATATATATATATATATATATCAATACAATGAACAGCCATGACAAGAAATGTGTAATATAGTGCCTTAGTACAGCAACAAGAAATATCACCTGGCTGAATTTATCTCACCTTTTTTTTTGTTTTTCTGACTTTTTATACATGTTATCTACTGTTATAAAGCAAAAATAAATCAGAAAGTACTAAATATGTATTTTTACGCACCATGCTTTTGAAACATGTCAATTTGTTGTTAATGAACAAAAATGAGTAGCATACATAATACAAAAAAAAAGTTGCTCCCTTGTAACTGCTAAGTAGTACACAATTACCAAAGTGTATGTCCAATGTGTATAATAAATGTGCTAAAATATAGTGTACCTATCTATTAAAAATGCAATTTGGATTATTAATTTCTTCTTTTTTTTAACTAGGCTACTGTAATGCTTCATACAGGGAGAAGTTCATAAACCCTAATGCATATTTAATAACACAAGAAGACTGATTTGCAAAAAGTAATTATAACATTAGTTTTGATAGCACCAAAATATCTGTTTAGACTACCTACCTCTTTACTCAGAAAACAAGTACTTTCTGTACAAGAAAATTATTAAAAATTCAGATATCCTTAGTCATGCTATTTTAGAGTTTTACCAATTAAAAGATGTATTTGTAAAGGCTGACTTTAAAATAAATACCATAATTCAAATAGGTCTGCTTGTAGTATTACCTTGAGTCTCTATGAAAGCCGAAAAAACCTGTAGGCCTAATATTTAGCCTATATCTTAAAAACATATTAGTGTTTGTAAATTTATAGAATTTTAAAGTCACAGCAAAGCAAAAGTATGCAGATGGTATTTACTATAAGAGGGTAAAATTTAATAGTTTGTGCTAGTTGAATATAATTTGTGTAAAATTCATGTTACACACATATAAGATTGTCCACACCTTATATACACTGGGCTAGTATCATATATGAAAATAATAAATTAGTCCACCCTAAATATTAAAAATATCTTACCATCACCATCTCTTCTGCCTAACTTTCTGCAAAAGGCTGTACGTACTACTGAATATCCTACATATGCAAAACCTGCAAATATTGCTGAACACAAAGCTACTTTATTTACAGTTTTATCACCGGTAGCTGAGCTAGCCATAGTTAAGAGATGTTACAAAAATTAATTTGATACTCTTCTGGAAATGTTTAACCACACCAAATAACTCCTTTATGCTCTAAATAAGAATATAATATCATTCTTTTAGAAGTAGCCTATTCTTCTTTTCTTGAGAAAGTTTTACACCATTTTCTCATAATAAATAAAACAATTAACATACAAGCATGTAGTATACTACGTTCTCTTTTTAAAAAATAACCATTAACATTTATATGTCACTTAATTTTTATAATACATCAACCACTTTAATATAAATACATCCCTAAAACTGACTTAGCAGACGACACGATGAAAAGATTGAAGCGAACACTGAGCAGCTATTTACGCAGATAATGGTCATAACGTCTAAACATAATACTCAGCAGTCCGACGGAGCAGCTTCCTAATGCTGGGAAACAACAAAATGTATATAGTATCGTATGTATTTCATACGTCCTGTAATAGTTCTTTGTTTTTAAGCTACCGGTACTGTATGTAGTTTTGTTGAAAGATGTTTTTGATGGTCTTGTTTCTTAAATAGCATTTACTTAATGAAGCTATAAAAGTTAATAGTTTAAAAAAATTAAAATATAATTTGTAATTAAATAATTTATGCTTTATAATGAAAATTATAATTTCATGTTTACAAACGACGTAAATTAATTGTTTTTTTAAGAAGGTATTTCCTTCTCCTTCTTTTCTTCTTCTTCTTCTTCTTCTTCTTCTTCTTCTTATTATTATTATTATTATTATTATTATTATTATTATTATTATTATTATTATTATTATTATTATTATTATTATTATTATTATTATTATTATTATTATTACTATACCCCGCAGGGGAGTCCAGACTAGCTGCACCTATTGAGAGGATTTAGACGTCCCTCGCAGTACCCGATTCTAACACACATTTACATTTGCAACACTACACTTACGACTTTAACACTTCACTCTCACACTTACATTTTGGAGGCGATAATAGCTTGAATGTGCTTTTCGCTTTATAAAAAAAATATATTACTACTATAATTAATTATAATACATATTAGTATAATTTTTAATAGTTTTCAATTTACAATATTTGAATTAATACAACACATTCTAAAATTATATAAACAAATATATAATAATGCATTTTTTAAAGAATAAGATAACATTTTGCAAGTGATAAAAATTAAGTAATTACATTATAAAAGACATTTTTTATACTAAGTGAGTATTATTAGTGCAATATATACTAAACTCTCAATGAAGGCTAGTACTTTTGAAAAGTTGCCATTGTTAATTTTAAAAGAATATTTGAAAGAGAAAGGAAAAGTAATATATGTTGAACTTTGTAAACAATTAATACAAATTTTCAAAAGTTAATTTGTCAAATTTTCAAAAAAAAACAATTACGAAAATGGAAGCTCCCCCCTCTCTCTCTCTCTCTCTCTCTCTCTCTCTCTCTCTCTCTCTCTCTCTCTCTTCTGTTAATATACATTCGATAAAGTCAAATTGATAGCCGAAAAAAAAGCTTTCAATAAAGTTGTTTTAACAATTTTTTCCAGAATTAAAAAAAACTGTTAAAATGTAGATAAACCTACAGTTACTCAAAAGATTAATTCCCTTTTGTAAAAAAAAGATTAAAGTTACACAAGTCAGTAAAAATGAGGAAAGTAAGAAAAATTGCATGTTTTATATGTATATATATATATATATATATATATATATATATATATATATATATATATATATGTATACACACACACACACACACACACACACACCTTAAAATTGGGGAAATTTTATGTATTATTTGGTAGGGAAAATACGTTTAAGCATTAGGCAACACTGGGTACGACCACAGATTATAAAATAACGACCAATACGATAATAAGATAAATGTCTACAGCTACAACTATAATCAGTAATCAGTAGGTTGTAGGTTCAGTTGTTCAGTACAATCTGGTAAGCAAATTGTATAATGCACTCCGCAGTCTGCAAATTTAAGATCACTCGTTGATCTGTAGGAATAGTATTGTCTTTCCATTTCTTTCTTTTTTTTTAATAGAAATTTTTGTTGTCAAAGAACTACAAGAGAAGTATAACAGTATGATGTTGTAAATGTGAACTAGAAGAAATACAATGTCAACATAAATACACAACATTTAATTACTTAAGCTTTAAAACCAAACATAGGCTTCATTGTTTCAAGAAAAGTGTTTACCTTTTTCTAACCTGACAATGGCTATGGGAAAATCCTTCCGAGTATTTGAAAAAGTGAATCCTCCAAATCCTTACAGTGTATTACTTGAACAGAGGAATAAAGATGAATCCATTTTATTTGAATCACAAGCAGTAGCAGTTTTATGTAAGTAACTTTCTAGATATTTGTCCCATTTTTTAGCAAGCATTTAATTTATTAATTATAAATTTTTATTTAATTTAGGATCCTCATAATAAATTTATGCAGTTCCTTTTTTGTAAGGTGCTGATTATGATCCTAATTAATAAAAGGAAAAAATAGCTACATAAATTCCTAATTTAGTATCGCCAAGATTATTGTAAATAACACATTCAGTTCAACATTTTATTAACCTCAAAAATCACTGTTAAATGATTAAATGTCATATTTCACATTAGTATGAGATTTAGTTATTGTAAAACACAAGATTTATTAAAATCATTGTTCAATGAGTAAAATATTTGGCTCCTGTTGCTACAGATAATCTGCTGTGAGATGTTGAATATGCCCCTGTAATTTCTGACATCAATTTCAATGTCTTGTAATACCATTGTTTGACCTGGGAGGTCAAATTTTTTAAATTATAAATTGGTAACTCAGCACAAAACTACATTGGGTCAGGTTTGTAAGTATTTCCCCCCAAAGGGAAGTATAATTTTTTATTAAAAGGAACTTGCAAACCTAACCCAACATAGTTTTAGTGGAATAAATTATAGACTATGTATGAAAGGTTTTTTATTGAATTAGGTCTACATATAGTAGATCCTGCTAATTAGAACTTGATAAGATATGAAATGAAAAATCATTTAGTTGTTTACAAACAGTGATGATAAACTACTGTAAGTTGTTTACTATACCCTCATAATTTCTGATTTCATTCATTTCAAAAATCATTTAAATGGTAAATGTACAACTTAACCTAAAAACTATTGGATTAAATTTGTAAATATTTTCCTTTTTTAATAGAATATTTTAATTCTTTACAATTTTAATTTCTTGCAATAATTTTTTTTATTTTGAAAAATATATTAATTATAATTTTTTAAATTTTTAATAATTTAAAAAAAGTACTTGCTCACATGGTTTCAGATAGAAAAAAGGTATATTTAGGTCTTATATCATATTACATGAGTCCTGCTAGTTTGAATTTCTTTCTTTATGAAAACTAAAGACATCTTTCCCATTATTTACAAATTGACAGTTGAGGTTAAGAAAATGCTCAAAACTTTCATACTAGTTTACACTGGTGTATAGCTTGTCTAGGCATGGTCTGGAATGCGCAGAAACATTCTTTCTTTGCTTTCACGCAGGATGTTAACACTCCTAAGAGACAGCAAAGTAACTAATCATAACACACCATGTCAAAGCAGTAGACACAGTCGGTCTGTATTGTATACAGTTTTTGTCATAGGCCTACCTCATATGCATTTATGTGAGTCAGATATTTCTGTCAAAAACTATCATTGTTTTTATTTGTTTAATTTTGTGTTTTACCTTTTAGTGTTTTTTATTACGTATTTATATTTTACTTAATAAGTGACTGAGCTTTACTTAAATTTTTATACAAACTATAATATTATAAATTAGTAGTAGTGTATTTTTTTTAAAAAATGGCATCTAACTCATCTTCCAGTGATTCCATCAGTAAGAAATCTAGGCTAAGTTCAGGGAAATCCTTACGTGGACAATTATTTACAACATTGCAACTCATTTTTAAAAAATGAATATAAATTAAATATTAACATTGTTCAGTCTGTAAGCGAAGCAACAGGAGTTTCTGCAGCAACGATTTATAAAATTTAAAAGAAGGAAGAGCATCCTAAAGGAGAATTAATTTTTTCTACTCCTACTGGAAAAGTCATCCTATAAAAATAATTATTGACGATCCCCAAAAAGCGGCTGTATAGTATAAAGAAAAGTCCAAGAATTTTATTGTGTAAGAAAAAAATCCCTACTTTATGAAAACTTGAATGAGCATTATCAGATGATGGCTTGGTAGACTGCAGTGTAAAATATTTACGTCAACTTTTGAGATTATTAGGGTTTCGTGGGAAAAAGTATCAATCCAGGCATAAAATTCTTATAGAGAAGCCAGATATAGCTGCATGGAGGTTTTGTTACCTACGGGAAGTTCAAGAATATAAGCGATTAAATAGAAATTTAGTATATTTAGATGAAAGTTATGTTCATACATCACATTCTGCTTCAGCTTTTTGGCAATCTGATGATGGTTCAGGGGTGTTCGAACCAGTAAGTAAAGGCCAGAGATTAATTCATATCAGTGTTCCTGCTGCAGGTGAGAATGGATTTGTAAATAATGCATTTTTAATTTTTCAATCTGGGCATAAAACCAGCAAATATCACAGTGATATGAACAATACAAACTTTTTGTTTGAAATGGATTACATTATAACTGATTCCAAATTTACTCCCACGAAGTGTAATAGTTATGGACAATGCAAGCAACTATTGTACACCATTAAATAAAAGACCAAATGTCACATCGCTTAAACAAAGTATTAAAAATTAGCTCAAAATCAACAACATCTCTTTTAGCGAAACAATGACAAAACCAGAACTGCTTCTTTTGGTAAAAAATGTACCGTTTACTAAAAGTTTATAAGTAGATAAACTCCTACAGGATTCCCAACACACTGTTCTACGGCTGCCCCCATATCATTACTACTTAAATCCAATTGAACTTCTTTGGGGATATGTAAAAGAAAGAATAAGAGAAGACTTATTGGACTCGCTCGAAGAAAAGAAAAAACTGTCAAAAACTTTCTTTTGAATACACAAAGGAATAGTGGATGAAATGTTGTGAACATGTAAAGAGGATTGAAAAAGAATATATTAAAAACGACGGAATTTTAGATGGTGACTTTGTAATAAGCTTACATCTGAACTCAGAATCTGATTCAGATTGTAGTATTGACTCAGATTCAGATTAACTACGCCATACTAAGTTAAGATTTTTATAAATATTTTAAACAAATTTTGCTTTCAAGTCAAAAATTCCTGTTGTACAATATAAACTTGTTTTATAAGTTAGTGATAAAAAAGTATTTACTTACTGTTATTATTTCTTTTTTTTTTATTTTTTGTGTAAACTGTATAAGTATAACAAACTATTTTATAGAAATAATTCATAATGGAGACAATACATTTCCCGTGTTTAGATTAGGCTACTATGAAAGTTATGCGTTAGCTGTCATTGTAAGAAAGAGACAAGTTTAGAGTGTGCATGTAGGAGGGGCCAAGCATAGTGAGAACTGCGTAGCGCCAAATCATCTAACTATTTTATATGCATTGACAAGCTATAACTGAGTATGTGCTAGGTTAAACAACATGCCAAATATGTGACACAACCAGATCATTAAATTATGTTTGACATATAGTACTTTCTAATTTAAAAAAATGTTTTTTACTTATTTTATTAATCATGATTTGAGTTCGTCAGCAAATATCCATAAAATCATTAGTAATGTAAATCATTCATCAATAATAAAATAATTAAATACATTTCAATTGTCTATTGGGCTATTCCTCTAAACTTTGTTAAATTTTACCTAACTACGGTTAATTTAACTGTAGTTAAAATAATTAACCAAGGTTAAATATTGTGTGTTCCACCAACAATAATTTGCAAAAATTTAATTGTGCTTAAAAATAACCAGTCATATCAAGATTTTTAGTTTAGATGATGTAACAAAAAATAAAACTAGCTGTTATTGGCTAAGGCAGTGTTTTCTTTATAATCTCTTCCTACATTTACAATCACTTCGTTCAAAATCTTCAACTAAAATTTGTTCTGTTGGAGTCGAGGGATTGTTTTTGTTATTTGGGTATTCTTAACATTTATCATTTTCATTAGGTATAGTAATTTGAAAAAAACTGCTCTTGATATAGTGTATATATAAGTATAAATTGCATGTTATTTAAAGATGTTCAGTTTATCTGTCTAAATAAATAGCCCCACTCTCTCGGGTCTAATGTTTCAGCAGTTTCTATATATTAAATTTCATATGTATAAGCCTACTGTATAGTCTGGATATCATATTCATGCAAAATTAAGGTCATACTGGGAGTAGGTTTACGGGTGTAAATCAATAACTACCATGAGGAAAATATTGAAACATGTTCTTTAAATTAAAAAAAATAACAAAAAATTACAAACTGATAAATATTATTTACACAGTTCAGTTTATTACAGAAAATTCTTTATAAATTAAGATGTAACCATAAGAACTTTCAGTTTTACTATACTATCAAAGTACAGCAATCTGTAGTTTTTAAATATAACCATAATTAACTCATATTTAACCATGGTTATTTCTAAGCATTGTTGATGAAACAAAAAATATAGCTGCTCTGGTTATTACGGGTAACTGTTTTTAAAACCTACTAATCATGTTTGGTGAAACAGGCTGTGTGTATTGTTTGTATTCAACAATGAGGTTGTTTTTTATATAATAAAACTTTTCTACAAGATGAGACCTGTATAATCGTTAGACTTAAAGATCTTAGGAATCACTTAGTAATTATATATCAACAGTTGTCAGTAAAAACCAAATATCTGCCAGAAGTAAAATCTAAGACAATATTCTCATAAGTGATGTGCGGATTCACACTACAATTTTCAACTAAACCTGAATATTAAAATACTCAGAAAAGTACAATTATTGAATTCGGTCACTCATATAGTAAACGGGTATAGAATTTGAAGCAGAGTATTTAAAACAATATTCCATATGAACAACATTATTCTTTTGATTATAACATCATCATCGTATTGGCATTATGGCATTGGAAATTACTATAGTGTTCAGATTTAATAAAGAATTTGATATTGTAGCTTATTAATTTTTTAATAGTTGTGATTAATAGTTTATATTTTGTTTGATGAAAAGTTAAAAGTATACTAACATTTCGTTAATGCACAGATAATAAACAATAAAAAGTACTTTATTAGGTTTGGATTGTTTGAAATAATTATGCGCATGCGTAGATTGTTCACAATAACAATAATATTATTCTGAATGTATTCAGAATCAGTTTCCACTGAATGCACAAAAGTTTTCGCACAACTGATTCCAATTTCAAATTATTATTCCAAATAGCCAAATCATTAGATTCCGACCATTCAGAGTATCTTTATCATGTGAATAGCAGCATTATTACTGAAAATCTACAGCTCTTTATAGATTTTAATCTTATTTTAAAGGAGCTGTAGGCCTATTGGAATTAGGAAACACAGCTTTTCTTCTTGACAGTAATTAATATCCGAAAGTTAAAAGACTTAATTTTTTGTGAAACTTATTATTTTGTTTTTTATTACTTTCCATAAGTACATTTCCGTAAGTATGGATTTTCAAAAACTGACTATTGTTACTGTAAGCTGACTAGTCTTTAAACAAAATTATTGATTATTTAAATGAATTGATTGTAGTTTTATTCAAACTGAATTGAAACATTGCAGTAAATATATTTATTGTGAGTTAATAACTATTTTAAATTATTCCACAACCATTTAGCATACCTGTAATTTAATTCAGTAGTTCTTGATCTGATTATGCTTGAGATAAACTTGCAAGTTACATTCTAACTTTCCTGGAAATCTACTGTTGTTCAAATTTATAAAAACCTGATGTACTTCTGGTTTCATGATTACAATGTATCATTTTATTACAGCTATAAAAAAATATTTTTTGATTATATCACTATATGTATATTTGTTAGGTAACCTACACTCTTCTTATGAATTTTTAATGCATCATTTTTAAAAAGTTACATAATAAAAAAAAAAATTGTCGGTTGATTGTTTGAAATACACTTTTTGAAAGAATGATGCAAATCCTAAATATAGTCAGTTAATTTGAAGAGGCAATGAAAAAAATACAAATATTGTTGAAAAATAATAAAATAAGTAAAAACAATACATTTTTAATGAGAAGTGTAACTAAATAATACCATATAGCAGCAAAAGATTTATAAATTTATATAGTTTAAAAGAAAAAAATAGATAACTGAAAAACTGTGTAGTCTTTAACACTTTTTCAAGAAATACCATTGTAAAAATCAAAAGAGTTGGCCAAAAAATAAGGATCTTTATTTATTATTATTATTATTATTTTTTAATCAGGAAAACATTATTTTTATAAAGAAAGTGTATCACTGCTACATTGATGTAGTCACTGACATGATGGATGCACTTGCTGAGCTGTAGCTCAAGCTTCTTAGTTCCTCTGTTGTAGAACTTGTGTGCCACCATTATCAACCATGTTCCCACCTCTTTTTCTGTGCCCTCATTAGCCTAAAAATGTTTTCTGTCCAAATGTTTCTTCAAATTAAGAAAAAGATGAAAATATGTGAGCACAATGATAGAGGACATTCTATGTGAATCATTCTAAAAGTGTTTTAGTGGCATTGGCTACGTGGGGCCTAGCATTGTTGTGAAGTAATTACACCCTTGGTCAGCATTCGTTGTCGGTTGTTTTTGATAGCTTTTTTGGAGGGTTATTAATATTTGGCTATAACAGTTGAACAGTTGGTATTAATCATTGTCTGTTTATGCAAACATTGGCATGAATTTTTTCAACCTCAAGACACGGTTGCCATGAATTTCTTGCTTGAAATTGCATGATGAAAGTTTCATACTAAGGGTGCCATGTCCTTGTCTTTTTTATTCCAAGATTAGGTGGTAAACTATGTTTTGTGCCTGTGACAATACAGTTCAAAAAGTATCCCCTTCATTAGCAAAATGCTTAGAAAATTCCTGAGATCTTTCTCCGTGATTTTGCTTGTAAGGCCAAAGGAATTTTTTGCACCTATTTTGTACAAGCACATATCTTTGTATATAACCAAATTTTTCTGTCAAAATGTTTTTTATAGCAGAATTACTGAACTTGGAATAAAAACTGTGAACTTACACATTCATTGTAAGTGAAATTTTTCAAACTATATCTTTTGTTTTTCTTCAAAAAAGCATTGTCACATGAGGACATTCTATCCCCTCCTCATTACAAGCACTTACTTTGTCCCTTGAAAACTTAGTACACCACTTCCTAATATTCCACGGGAATATCACTTTGCCATAAGTGGATTGATAAACAGATAATGGATGAGTTTCAACAGGGTAGACTCATCCATTGATCACACATCACAGGTAGTGCGATTCAACAGCTGGACCTCCATCTTAAATAGATGTTCAGGTTACACTAAAGCAGCTGTTGTGTCGGCTCACTTGCCTACTTGTCGAGGGAAAAGTTTGCACTTAATGCTAGTGTTCCCATTTTTTTTTAAAATGCACCTACATTGCATATTACACCCATATTGCATAAAATACACCCATTTTATAATACACCCATATTGCAGAAAATGAGTATGGTTTTTAGTTCTTGAACAACTGTGTGGATTATCTTTAACACTTTTTATGTGTTTGTTATTTAGCCTTTCAGGAAACAGATTCTGTTAAGCGGCAATATACCAGACTCTTGGATGGATACGGATGCCTAGGTGTACTCCAACTTAATGCAGGTAATTATTTTTATATTAGAGTAGTAGTAGCAGAATAATTTAGATAAAAAATCTGATTATAGCTTATATTGATAGATCTGTGTTAGTCGATAAGTCACTAATTTTTAACCCCTTTTAACTCATTTCATAAGCCCACTGGCTTTAGAGTAGACCGAAAGCTCATTGTGTACTGAGCATGAAGGGGTAGTTTTATAATTTTACAGTTTTCACCGAACTTTCAAATAATATTTCTAGACAGTTATTTGGCCTCTTATCAGCTTGTTACACATTTAATGTTTGTAACTTATAATAGATTAATATCAATTGATAAAAGCTACTGGTTCACTTAAAGCGTGGCAAGCATGACATGGTTACCAATGTTCCCATTCGAAGTTTGAATACATATAGTATGGCATGAAGTACTGAAACAATTTATAGTTGTAAGTGCTCTGTTAAATAGATCTTCATTGGATTGAAGTAATACTATTTTCATTTGATTTTTACAAGACATTTGTTTACTGTTATTTTTGCGTTAAGTCAGTTAGGTCTATATATGTTAAGCTTTCTGGTCTTTTTAAATAGATAGTTATACTTTATACAGGTCCCACAGTATCAAATACATTTACAAATTGCCAAATTTCCTATGAATGTTCAAAAAATATCTGAAACATAATGAACCAATTATGTATTATTAAAAATTATTTATTAAGCCAAATTATATTTAAGATTGAACGAAAGATCGGCCAAATATACCACTTAAATATAGTTGTAAAATTAAAGGTTGAGATTTTTCTCCTTATTGGTGGTATGTTTTAAGAAAATTAAATATTTAACTGCTTTTTCTTATACTTTTGTCACATTTTCTATTTTTCTTAGTATCTCTGCTTGCATAGATCTGCTCCAGTGTTTTGCTGCACTGGCACTGTATCTTCTCACCAAGTACTTCTTTGCCTTAACTATAGTTATCTTCTTCCCTCAACTGTAATTTTCAATATTTACTTTGTTTTATGTTCTCTCTCTCACACGCACACGCGCACTCACACGTGCACACACACACACACACTTTCCTTTATTTTCATTTATTATCTTATCTGATCTGTTTATGTTATTAACTGCTATACTTAAGAGTGTAAAGCTCTTGTTTTAAAAGCATCTGTCTAGAAAAAGCTTTCTAAAGGATTTGAAAACGTGCCAATTTATAAATTTAAATTTTAGTGGTCTTTGCTAATACAGTAAAACCTGGCATATTTTACCTCTGAATATCCAACACCTGGGCATAACTATCTGAGTAGACATTTTTGAGAAATGCTGTATTTAGTTTACGGATTGTGTATTTCTTTCATCTTATGATAAATCAGTTGCCGCCTCTGTGGCCTAGTTGATAGCGTACTAAGCTTTTACCCCGAGGACCCGGGTTCGATTCCCGGCCAGGCCTTGGCATTTTCATACGCTATAAATCATCCCATCGTCTGCATTAGCCCAAGTGTGCACAATAGTCGGATGTAAAAAAAAAAAAATGATAAATCAGTCTTCTGTGATGATGTTGAAGTTTTATAGTAAAATCTTATAGTTTTTTTTTTAATCAACTTTGCGGTACACTAAATCAATCAATCACTTTTTAATGTTCTGTGCCTTCCTCGTAGCCCAGTATTGCTTCATTCGTTGTGATCTTGCTTTTCTTTCTTCGTCAGAGGTTTGGATCGTTCGCTTGGATTTGACTTTGCCTTGAAACTGTTGCTTCTTGTCCTTGGTTAATAGTTTTGGCTGTTTTGTCCATGAGCATAGTGTCAGTGATTTGTGGTTCTGTTATGTCTTTCTCTGATTCTCCAAACCAAAGTGGTTTGGCTCTTTTATTGCGAAAGTAGTCAAATATTTTTTTAATTAGTCTATTTTTGTCCATTCGGAGGATGTGCCCATAAAAATCAATTCTCCTTTTTCTTATTGTGTCTGATAGTGTTTCAGTTTTTTGGTAAAGAGTTTCATTTCTGATGTGGAGTAATTTGTTACGGAATTTGGGGCCTAAGATTTTTCGTAATATCTTTCTTTGATCTCCAGCCTTTCAAGTGGGCCCTGGGTTGTGATAGGTAATGTTTCAGCTGCATATAAGGCTTCTGGCTTAATTACCGTATGATAATGCCTTATCTTTGTATTCCAGGAAAGGGACTTCTTGTTGTATGTGTCTTTGGTAAGTTGGAAGGCTAATTCAACTTTATTTCTCCTAGATTCCATAGCTTTTTTCTCTAGGGCGTTCCAGCTGATCCATTCCCCAAGATATTTGAATTCTTTGACTATCTCAGTGTATTGTTCTCCCACTTGAAGCTTAGTCTTATAGTATTATAGTAAAATTTTATCGAAATATTTATATAACGTTGACCTGTACAGAGAATCCCATGTATGTAGAGAAGTTAATAATTGTAACCTTGTATTACGAGTATTTCTCTCTTGTGACTCCTTTACACCAGTACCCAAAACAAGTTGCTGACTAATAAATCTATCTATAGAACTGATACTGATAAAGCACACACTTCAAGCACTTATGTTTTGGTGTGGTATCAACTTGATAAACATGGCATACTTGTAATATGGAAATGTCAACATACAAGTAATAACCACCAATCACTTCCTTGAAGTGGGTATCTGTGTGACAGTAAATACAGTACATACAGATAAGCAGTTCCTTGTTTATGTTTTCACAATATGTTGTTGCTTCTTAGATTTAGTGTTGGTAGTTGGTAAGAGATTCTGTATTTTGTTTTAATTTTTTGCCCATGTAATGAAGTTGTATGTATTTCAAAATAATTATGATGTTCTTAAATGTGGCATAGTACTGTATTTTTATTTCTTTTATTAAAGTTTTTTGATTTCTGTCCAACCTATTCCCGGTCCCATGGGTGACGTATAATCGAAGATCTACTACACCTTCTGTTTTTCTTTTATAATTTTGAATTATAATTATAGCATTAATTTTAACTCTACCATTAGCATGAAATCCTTAATAACCAGTTTGGATAAATTGCTGATTTATTTTGCAAAATCTTATCCGAATTGTTGGCGTTCTTTTATGTTTTATCTTTAACATAAAATGTTTTGTTTAAAAATGGTTCTTGTAAACTACAGTTGTATGTTTTTGTTGCAGGTGAAAGTACTGTATTATATTTAGTGATTGTTACCGGATGTATATCTGTTGGTAAGATCGGTGACTCAGAAGTATTCCGCATCACACAGACAAATTTTATATCTTTGAGAAATCAAGTTCAAGATGAAGAACGCATATCAGAAGTGCGTAAACTTCTTAATTCAGGTACATTTTATTTCTCTTGGTCATCAGTCGGGGAAGCTCTGGACATTACATTATGCGCACAACGACAGAAGAAGACTTTGGCGACCGACAACAGGTTCTTTTGGTTAGTAAATTTTGTATTTTTAAGTAATATTATTTCAGAACCAAACAATAAAGTTAATATTTTAGTTATTTCATGAATTACCTTCAGAATTTATGCAAATAGAATTGACATATTGTAATTGTTTTAGGAATCGGATGCTGCATATTCATCTCTTGAGATTTGATATCAATTGTTCGCAGTGGTTGTTAAAAGCCATGTGTGGAAGTGTTGAAATAAGAACCGTGTATGTAGGTCATAGGCAAGGTCGAGCAGTTATCATCTCTAGATTGAGCTGTGAGAGAGCAGGCACAAGGTAAAATTAAAAAAAAACCATTAACCTTTTTTTTAGGATCTTTATTGTTTTTTTTTGTATATGTCTAAATGGATGTAATAAACCTTTTTTTTAGAATATCTGAGTTAAAATTAAGAGTTCTTTAATTTAAGGTAATTTAAAGGTAATTAGAGGTAATTTAAAGATAATTTACAATATTTAGGTTTAAATGTAAGAGCTATTTAAGTAATTGTCTCCATAAGAGTTGCTGATTGTTTATTTTGTATAGTCTCAATGATCATTCACGAAATTTACTGTGGATAACAAAATTTTCAGATAATCTGGTAATGGGGCATACCCATGGAAAAAAGAGATAAGAAAAAAAATTATAATAAGGTTGATGATCTATATTAGTGTTGTTAATTAGTTTTAGAATATTGACAGCACTGTTTTAATGCATTAGTTTAGTAATTTTTTAATAATTTTGAACATAATTTTCAAGTTTAATGCAATAATTTATTTTCTAATACCATACTCTACATTTAATCACAAACACTTAAAACTAATACAAAAAGAGATGAAGAAAACTATTCCATTTTTAAAGATGAATGTCAACATTGTTTTATAAATGTGGGGGAAAATTGGATGTTGTACTTAACTGATTTTAATTAAATTAATTTTATGAATAGACATAATGTAACATAAGTTACCGATCTGGAAGTAATATTTCTTTATCAAAATACTTTTCCATTAAATTTCAAAATTATAAGTTATGTATTCCTGTCAGATGTTATAGTAATCTGTTATACAAAAATATATTGTTTACATCTTTAAATATAGAACAGAAATGTAATGATAAATTACTACTAATCTTTGCAATGTCACTTTCTGTAACATGAATTACTAAATTTAAAAATCGAGTTTGTCATTAAGTTGTTAACAACCCAAATGCTTTTTAATTTGAAGAGATCTGTAGCAATTAGCTTGAGGATAATGGAAAGAAATTATTATGAGCTTTTGTACAGTTTGTATAAAGTTATAATAAAATAACTGAACTAATTAGAGTAGAAATGTAACATGAGTTACAGTGGACAAATCCTAACAGTAAATAGAAGGCATAAATAAATGTAAACTTAGTATGAAACCATCCAGTGACGGTATTATGACTTAAAAATAGTGAAAATTGCATAGGCCATCAAATATAAAAATAGGTTACAAAGTACAATTAAAGAAATTTGAAATTAGGTGCAACATTTTCTGCACATTGTATAAATTATTACATAGGGTATTGTAGAATGTATGTTCACATTTTTATAATAATTTTTCTGTTAATCAAATTTTAATTACTTATTAAAGAAATCTGTTAGTTTTTCTGTCTTTTATAGTAATGCGACATTTTGTGTAGAATTGTGATCCATGCTAATAAAATCAAGCTTGTACACAATTAACGCGTCATCTTTCCTCTCCAATATTCATTTAAACTCTTGATGTTTTAGTACTGATTTTTAATCAACAAAAAATCAACTTTTCATAATTGCAACGACTGTGTCTGTTGCAGGTTGTGTAACATGATAAATGACAAATAAATACAATAAATAAAAATAAAATAATTTACACTTATACCAAAATCTGTTTAATGGGCACAGGTTAATAGTTTAATTAAATGCCACCTCGATGAGTGGAATTGTATCATTGTTCAGAAATAGTTTTTGTACATTTATTGCATATAAAAGACTGTATTTTTAACATTTATTAAAAATAGAAATAATAAGCAAAAATCAGCTATGGACAGTCCACTCAAAGATACCATCGGGCATAGTGGATAACAGAAGTAGTTTGAATTCTGGTGTTTAAATTGTGTCATTTTGAAATGGTCAATGATGTTAAATTTAAAATAAATTTATGTTTAAATTCGGTACTTCAGCTTTGTCAGTATAAAAATTAAACATAATTGGAGTGTTGATTTTTTGTAATAATATTTTAAATACTATTTCATTTTTAAATAACAGGTTTTTCATCTATACAAATTATTTCTCCGTTCAAAAGATAGAAAAATGTATAGCAAATGTTAATTATCTAGTTTTCCTTTTGCACTAATTATAAGCCTAATTAATTTCTTATCATAATTGTGTGATTAATGATAACAGGTGTAAATAAGTCTACTAGCATTGTTAATTTTTTCTACTTCAATTTCATAAGTTGTCTCTTTTTTAATTGACTTTAAGCCAAAGGTTAACTGGAGTTTTATTCATATCTACTTTTTATAGATATTAAAGAAGAAAAAGAATTATAATATACATTTCATATAAAACAAATTTTTAATTGTTAAACTTGTTTTATCACAATTAGGCCCTGTAACAATAATTTTAAATTCAAAAATATAATTTCTAATTCTTTCAGTGTAAATGTTTAAATAAATTTCTTATGTATGTTGTATCATGTATTTTACTTAGGATTTTATAGATACACATCACAATAAACATTGGATCTTGGCAGTATGTATTCATATTTAATAATAAATTTATTACTAATAAAAATTTACATAATTAACTATGCAACTATCCCGTCCCTAAGTACAAAAATTGAGTGTTTTAAAATTTATTTTATATTTTTTAATACAGACTGAATTTGTTTTTGCTTGAAAATTTGCTTGTGAAATTTTTTTTAAAGAAGATAATGAAGAACAAAGGTAATGAACGAGTGTTACAAAATAATAGTAACATTGAGTAAAATAAATGAATCGAAGTTTTCAAATGAAGGAATTTTGTTCTTGCATTAGTGAATGAAAAATTGCAAAGTAATAATGAATTACACAGCGACTGTCACGGACCAGACTTTTGTTTAACAAACAGTACTCATTTATTTTTTTTTTAAAGTAATATTACCACGGATATACAAAAACTGTAGTTGGTGAGTTTGCATCTAGTAACGGATTATTGTAGATTGTTCTATAATTGCTAAAAGATAACAAAAAAATGTTAAAGTTCGAAGGGATGCATATATTTTTTGATTTTGGGATGTTGAGGCTATATATTTGTGTTCCTAAGCTAGATACATGAAGCTGGAGAAGATTTAATATAGGTTGTATTAATTTATTTTATTTTTTTTCCTGTATATCATTATTTTTGTCTTTCTTCAGGTTTAATGTCAGAGGTGTGAATGATGACGGTCATGTTGCAAACTTTGTGGAAACTGAACAAGTCATTTACATGGATAATGAAGTCACTTCCTACTTGCAAACAAGGGGTTCGGTACCTTTGTTCTGGGAACAGCCTGGTGTCCAGGTAATTGTAGTGTTTATACTTAAACATATAATGTTTTTAATAACCAATACATGGTCTTTGCTGATCTACCTGGCAAAATGTCCGAGATGTCCGTGCATACTGTACAGCCGGTGATCAGTCGCTGTGGTCAGGAAGGTTGTTGCCACTAAAACTACAGACTTCGACTGATTGAACTCTGAGAATGGGAAAGTGTTTTAGTTAGCATCGAACTAGTCAGATTTGGTTAGGTGCAGCTAGTCTGCACCCCCCGTTTCATATAAGGCTGTATGTAATTTTCTTTTAACTAATATAAATTAAATGCAAGAAATTTTGCTCAGTATTTTGCTATATTTATAAAATAAAATACAGTGGATTCTTGGTAATCCAGCGTATATTGGACATCACTGTTGCCAAATTCCTAAAAACGATGGGTTTTTTGGAAGGAAGAAAAATGATAGTAAATTAGTAAGTAAATTGAAAAAAGTAATTACAATACAATACAAACACTTTTATTTAAGAGTTTAAAATGGAATTATTATTGAAAAAAACATCAAAACAAACTGAAAAATTATTTTGAAATAACATTAAAATTATTGGTGTATATTAGAGTCTTCAATATATACTACCAGTTGAAACAATAATTTTAATTTCTTGTTCTTTGAAAATAATTTTGAATAATTGTCTTTCTTGTAGCTATAAATGAACTTTTAATTGGTGTTTTTTTCTGTTTTTTAATCACCAAAATATCGTGCTACAACATTGTTTTCTTCTGCCCTGTTTGTACATGTTATATGCACTTAACGTTTCATCATGTCAAGTTAGATCACATGTTTTTCAAGGGGGTGCAAACTAGCTACTGAGAGGATTTAGACGTCCTTCGCGGTACTCGAGTCTAACACACTTACACTTACGGCTTTAACAGCCGTACTCACATTTACATTTAGGGAGGCGATAATAGCCTCAATATGCTTTTCGCCTTAAAAAAAAAATTCAGGCTCGTCGTCATCATTTGTTTTTGTGTCATCACTGTTATTATATATATCATTAATTATTTCATTGTGAGTTAATTGGACAAGCTCTTTACGAATGCTTCAGATATCATATATGGCAGTACTATGGTGTCGAAATTATTCCAAGTGTAAATAACATTATACAGTAAAAGGTTTATGAATATATGAATTAGAATTAAGTAACAGATGGATTATTGGACATGCTGGATTATCTTGAGTATATTGTATTACCTAGTTAATGAAATAAAAATTTCAAGTTTATTGTTTAGGTTGGTTCACATAAAGTAAAGATGTCTAGAGGACCTGAAGCTTCTGACTCTGCTTTCGACAAACATCTGAATTTGATTAAAGAAAGATATGGTCATCAAGCCATCATAAATCTGCTCGGCACTAGCCTAATTGGAAGTAAGGAAGGAGAGGCAATGCTTAGCCATTTGTTCCAAGTAAGTAGAAAATGTCAGTATTGAAACTTTTCTCTTAGTATTCCATAGTCTTATTAGTACGGATACTCGCCACTCCAAAAATGATCGTTAATTATTTTTAAAACTTTAATTATGTACTAGGCATAATATAATCATGTTTTAAATGTTCCTAAGTATTTTAGTTTTAAGTTGTTTTATTCCTGTACATAATGTAAATAAACAGGGTAGTAATCCCTCACAAAAAACAGTAATTTGTCCGTTTTACTTTTATATTGTAACCATCCTTTTTAAAGACAAAAAATAATTTATTTAGTAAATTTCAGTAACGTATAGTACAATGGCCTTGTATACTAAGTTCTGCAGTCAGAAAAAAACAAGAGGGAATAGTTGTGTTTACAAACGTTCAAATAGAGTATATACAATGTATGTTTTTCTGTTGACTCTCTGTAATGTAGACGTTTACTGTAATCTGATCGGTGTCTGGTCCCACAGGTGTAGTATTAGAGAGATTATATTGCAGTTGAAAGTCTACATGGCACATGATTAGAATTAAGGAAGGTTTAGTTTGTTGTTTGTTTAAAGTAATTGAAAATATAAAAATGTTAACATTCTCTCGGCGCTTTATGGACATCACAAGTATGTGCTAACTATTAAAAGTGGGAAGTGATTTGATGTTTTCTAGCTACATTGGTTTATTTCATTCGTCATTGTTTATTCGGTCTTTTAAGATTTTTCATGTAGATTCACTTGTATAAGTTTTCACACAGTAGTACTACAAACCCTGTCTGTTAGTAGACAGCCTGATCTTGAAGCAACAAATAGGAACCACAACTTTTGGAACTTCTGGTATCACAATTTTTTTTTAGAGTTACATTCACTCACAGGTGGCCTCGCTCGATGGCTAGCTTCGAGTAGGGAGCTATTTTAATTCATAGCTATATTGCTGTCCTGTTGGCTATAACTCGGTGGACGAATGTTGAAGGGTATAGAAGTATTTCATCACAGTTTAGTTGGTATTTTTACTAAACAAAATAAGTATAGCAATGTACTGATCGTAATTCAACCATGAATGTCAAAATGTATATTTAAAAACCTTTAGGAACCTCAAGGCTCATCCAGGCTTGTAGTAGTTTCAGTTTCATGTCAGAATGTAACACAAATGTAAAAAAACCCAATTGATTTGAAGTAAATTTAAATGAAATTTGATTTTAAATAATACTAATGGACTTTTCAGTAGTCCTTGAATATTTTTATGCTTTATCTTCAAAACAATCCAATAATATTATTTTCAAATTTCCTGGAAACTTCTTATGACATGTATGCTTAGTTTTTCTAAATGTGTGTGATGTGCTATGCATGCACTATCAATGGCATGACCAGTGGTTGCTTAGTGAGAGTATGCGGGTAACAGGAGGCACTGTCTACCAAGCTTACGAGGAAGACCATAAACAAGGACCAAAAGATCTGCAGCCATATTTGTTATTTTGTTTGTTGTGTTCCCCGTTTTAGTAAATTTAATGGCAAGCATGTAAGTTACCCCTGGGGGAATTTGGCTTAAGGCCTTGGGGTGATAAGGGTGTAGCCAAGTTTCCCCCCACTATGTAGGGAGGTCTGTCGGTCGCAGTGCCTGGGGTTGTATAATCTCTTCCTCTAGTTTATAATTTTATGAAGGGTTCAGTTTTTTCTTAAAATGTCCGTAAGTGTAATGTTTTTCTTTTTGGTTGTGTGTTACAAGTATGTTGTATGTTCTTAAAAGGGAACAAACATTTGTTGTCCGTTAAACAAATGTAACTGTCGGAGAGCTTACAAAGGGGAAGATCGAACAATAAGCCCACCACATCCCATAAAAATACTAAATTTTAGCTCTCTACCTTTTTGAAAGTACAAAATTTTATGTTTATGTATTTGCAACCGCTTTTCAAAGATGCTAAGAAGCTTTTTTATATTTCACACTATTTATGAATTGAAGTACTAAATTTTGTTTTAAAAATTTTTAAATAAAATTTATTGTTTTTTCCATAGAATTAAATTTTACTGAAAGAATTTTTAGTTTCATGTTAAGGGTATTTATACTATATTTTATCTTCTAAAATTATTTTATCAAAATGCACCATCTTCAAAGTTCATATCTAGATGTTGAGGAACTACCCTGCCAAATTGCATTTTCCTGTCTTAATAGTTAGTGGGATGAATGATTTTCTAGGGTTACTATTGCGCTGTGATTTTTATAGATCTGTTGTGTACCCACAGTCCTGAGATGCTCAGTTATGGCACTTCTCCAGCACCAGTTTCTTAATAAAGTCTAGGATTTGGAGAGGATTCAAGGTGGGTAACTTTCCCACTTTTAATTGGTGACTTCCCAGTTCATTATTGAGGTGCTTGCTGATGCTTGCTTTGCTAATTTCCTTTTAATTTTTTTCTTCGTGACTATTTTTATCACTGAGCTTGTGCTCCATATAGCTTTTTGATGAGTGCAATGAGGTTCACTTATTCTATTTTCCATTCTTACTCATATTGTTCCCACAAGTAGCTAGGGAAAATGAGGTTCACATATACAGAGCCTCACATCTTGAGGCTAAAGTACACTGGGAAGTTGTCAGATGCCCCTAGGCTCTGTTTGATGCACTATTAGGCCAGTGTCATTCACTCCATCTGCATGGGTCGCTTTACACTTAAGAGTTAGCCATGTTGTTGTTGTGTGTGTGTGTGTGTGTGCGCGCGCGCGTACGTGCGTGCATGTTAAGTATGTGATTGGGAATTTCTAATTTAATATTATACAGTACATGCGTATTCCATATCTCAGCATTTGTATCATATTTAAAAATGGTCATGTTTTAAATAATTTTTTTCTTTTTTTTTCAGACACACCACACGAATTCAAGACATGAAGATATTCCTCATATTGTATTTGATTACCATCAAGAATGTAGAGGTGGAAACACAAAAAATCTCAGTAAATTAAAAGCAAAAATTGATCCTTATTTGAAGGCTTTTTCACTCTTCTGTTCAAAGAACGATGAAATAATTAGGTGACATAATCTATTTATATAATAACTTTGTGTGTGTGTGTGTGTGTGTGTGCAACCACAATTTTGTAATCAATGATATTTTTATACACTTTGTATCTGGCTTCCAGTATGAAATGACTCCAGTATTATTTATTTTTATGCTTTTCATTTAAGGAGAATATGTTCCAAAGTTGCATTCAGAGTTTTTTTCCACAAGTGTGACAGTGTGGTAATTTTAGTGAGCTTGAAAAGATAAAAATGCAGTAAACCCTTAATTTAATGGACCCCGATTTGATGGATACCGGACTTTGGAGTTAACGGACAACAAAAGCTAATTATTATTTTGCTAGTGGGTGATATTATTTTGAACTAAATTTTTTAAAATCACTGTTTCATATAATGAGTTGATAGTTCCAGTAGTTGATGATTGAATGTGTTGTAGTATAAATCTGTTCTTAAACATAATGTACTGTGTTCTAAGAAACCGATCCATTTAACAAAACATTTGATTTTATGCATACAACTAAATAAAAATATACTAAATTACGAATTAAAGCAGTTAAAATGATTACTATCAATAATCAGGGCATTTACAGATTGTGCCCTCACCTAAGTGTACAGTCAGCTTTAACATACTACCTCCAACCTTATATTGGAGGTTTCCCGGCCGATGCACCATTTGTTATGATTCCCGGCCGATGCACCATTTGTTAGGATTACGGGTTCCTTCGAATAATTTTCTATCGGTGGTTCATTATAAAAATTACCTTTAATCATTTGATATGTTCTACCTTACAAATATTGTTGGTGGCAACCCCAAGAATGAACACTACTGTCTTATGTAAAATGAAACGTTCCCCAAAATATATATTAATCCCTTTAAACCAAAATAATAAAAAGGGGAAGAAGTGTACGCTAAATAATCGTCTACTTACTTTTATCGCCGATTTGCCACTTCTCGGCACCGCCCAGTTGGAACAGAAAAGCCACACAGTCTTCACAGAAAAGTCACCGGGAGTAAACTGACTTTCCGGCCCCGCCGGAATCGACTGTCCTCGCCCTACCTCTTCCCCATGCTTTTGTTTCAACTGCTGTTCTACATACCGTGTTGCTTATTGCAACAGGCAGTACATCAGCAGTTTTGTAATTTCGCCTATGTTTCTTTTTGTCAATAGTGTTCATTCTTTGGCTGTGACCTCATTATCATATTCAAAACCAGCAGCCAAAAACTAATATTTTTTCTAAATCCTAACAGTCCATTGAACAGAGAGTTTACTGTACCACTGTGTGACATTGTGCTCTGTCTTTGCTCTCAACAAAATTAATGCTACTTTCAACATTTTTATTTAAATTCTAGCACATAGGATTTTTTTTTTTTGAGTTTAACATCCGACTATTGTGCACTCTTGGGCCAATGCAGACAATGGGGATGATTTATAGCGTATGAAAATGCCAAGCCCTCGCTGGGACTCGAACCCGGGTCCTCGGGGTGAAAGCCTAGTACGCTATCCACTAGACCACCGAGGCGGCTTAGCACATAGAAGTGTGTTGAATTTGTATTTCAAACAGCTGTTTATTATTATATCTTGATTTAATCAGTGATAATTTCTGCACTGCAACTAGTGAATGAAATTTGTGAAAATAGAGTGGGTCTCCAGTGTACTCATTCTCGAAAATTCTGCAGTGTTATAATGTTCATTGAAAAATAATCGTTTTTCCATTTTTATTAAGCCGCACTAGTAATTGTTTAATTTTTTCAATATTGGAAAGAAGTCATCCAGGCCAGATTTAACAATAGCTTCCAAGTTGCTACTGGAATCAATGAGGATATACATTTTCACATAATCTTTGCATCTAGACTTGGCATATTTATATAAAATGTAACATATTTTTCCAATATAAAAATCAAGATGGCTTTTCAGGCACACCGTTTGGCCTTTCATTCATTAACGGCATAAAATAAACATTAAAAAAATTGTCTATATTGTGATCCCTTGTTTAACACTTATGATCATTTCCCGAATATACAAGTGCTAAGGGAAACTGCACTAGAACAACTGTACAGTATATGAGCAAATAGCAAAGTGCACACTTTTATTAAAAAATACTTTGAAATAAGTTGAAATTTTTTAAAAAGCAGTAGGTAAAATAATTTAAAATTACAAACTTCAGTTTAAAGAAAGAGAAAACTGAAAATTATATGTTAAAATAAAAAAAAATCATATGAAATAACAACAGGTCTTCTCAGAGTGACCATTAATAAAGTTAAAATTGCTATGTTAATTGCATACATCTGCAACAGATAAGCACAAGAAGAAATTAATAAAAAACTAAAACTATATTAGACCTACTTTGCTCATTTTATTATGATTTAGAGACAAGTCCATTACACTACTAGCTTACTAAAAAAGCTTATTACTAGTATTACATTAAAGCTTATTACTAAAAAATAAGACTTTCAAGACAAAGATGGATCAGAAAAGATAGCTCTGATGATTTGATGTTCGAAATGCTGACAGCCTGATTGGACCGGATTATTCTGTGTTTTAGTGTTAATTTCAGTTAAGTGCCTCCAGTTCATAGTACTTTACCTGTGAACTGTCTTAGCCTTGTTATATTACCTGTGGACTACATATTGATGGGGTCTTAGTGCCAATAAGATTGATAAACAAACCAAAACAGTGTATCTTCGAATTTGAAGAGCATATCTTCAAATCAGTGCATATTGAACTATATAATAACTCTTTGGGATCATTGGACTATAAAATTTGAACATTGGAAAAAAAATTTAAACTAATTGGTTTATCATGAGGCAATTGTAATTAAAATACATTTTAAAATTTAAACAAGAACTGCTTTTTACATTTTTTAAAATAAAAAAAATGCATTTTATATTTAGCAAAAATAATAAAAATTATCTGTGGATAAACTGCAAAGAGGGTGATCTATCCATGGATAACCAGCTGTTGACTTTGCTATAATGTAAAAATTGAAATCGTGAATTAAATTCATATCAAAAGCCATAATAACTTCAAACATTTTGTCTTTGTTACAACACATTAGCTATAATATTTTGCACTTCAGAATTTTGAACAGCTATATTGAAACTGATTGGAATTTTAAATATGAATGGGAAAATTTAATATCGAATTTAACAGAAATTTCACTCCGACTTTAGATTATAAAATAATTGCTGCAGTTTGTTTTTTATCTTTTTTTCATAATTTCATCCAATTTTTATAATATAGTAGATCAACAATTGTCCGGCATAATGTAGCAGAAAGCTTAGCTGGATTATAATTAAGTTAGTGATAAGGCACTTTCTGTACTATCTGATGCATTGTTTTACCCTCAAACAGCCAAGTTTTGGTCTGTCCTCCCATTATGCCACCAACCACTCCCCCAAACCACATAACAGCACATCATCTCAATCACGTAAATGCACTTATCAGTTATGCAATAAGTGGGTTTAATACCTTTAAATATTGATGGCATTTGTATACAAAACTATTAGGAACAAATTTTACTGTATAGTGGCAGATTGTCTGCCTGATATAATCGCCAGTCTGCTGTTTACAAAAACATAATTTAGAATAACTGAATTTAAATTTCATTACTCTAAAATTATTCATTTAAATTTATTAAAATTAAGACTGTTGATTGAGCAAAGCTTGTTACCCCTCCATATTTATATCATAAGGATTACTAGATATATCAGTATTTCCGTAATACAAGGGTTGTTCGGAAAGTAAAGAACGTTTTGATCTGATAAGCCACTTAGTTCCCCTACTGCTGCCGCCATTGTGTCATTGACCTTCCCACTCCTTCGCACCAGTCTGACACTTAAAAGCAAGCTACTAAAGTCACTTACTGTTTACTTATCTGACTTTAAAATGTGTGACAAAATTATTGATCCTGCCAAGTGTGAAGTTTGTGAAGTAATATGCTTTTTGAATTTGAAAAAGTTCGCCCTGTCAAAATTTACTGACAAATAACCGAGGTTTATGGTGATCCCCATTAAAAACCAAAAAAAAGCTGACTTTATACCATCTTTTTCTGTAATTGAAGAATTTGTTGGGTGGAAACCACTGGACAACAAACTGATAGATAGCTTTAGTGAGAGGTTCAACAACTTGGCAGCAACTTAGTATACAGATAGCATAAAAAAGGTGGTGAAACACTGACAAATGTTTAAAGTTGAATGGTGATTACCTTACCTAAATAACCAAGGTATCGGATGTTTTGTAAAGTAAATTTTGTTTCATTATCTTGTTAAAAGTGTTGGCAGAAAAAACATTCTACAGTTTCCATTTGACCCTTGTATTATATTCAAACAGTTAAAAGTTAAAGACATCATTGAGCCCTACTAAATCAAACAAGTCTATAGTTTAGTATTAAACATATGCCTGAGAAGATGTGTAGTTTCACACCTTTTTAAATGTATTTTTTTTTATTTGTTTAGTGAACAAAAAGGAACATTGAGAACAAATTGTTTAGACTGTTTAGATCGTACAAACTGTGTTCAGACTTTTATTGGACTTCAGGTATGTAGTTCACACTGTTCATCTAGTTAACTTTCATTGATACTATGTCTCTCAAATCTTAAAAGCAATACTGTTTAGATCGTACAAACTGTGTTCAGACTTTTATTGGACTTCAGGTATGTAGTTCACACTGTTCATCTAGTTAACTTTCATTGATACTATGTCTCTCAAATCTTAAAAGCAATACTGTTTAGATCGTACAAACTGTGTTCAGACTTTTATTGGACTTCAGGTATGTAGTTCACACTGTTCATCTAGTTAACTTTCATTGATACTATGTCTCTCAAATCTTAAAAGCAATACTGTTTAGATCGTACAAACTGTGTTCAGACTTTTATTGGACTTCAGGTATGTAGTTCATACTGTTCATCTAGTTAACTTTCATTGATACTATGTCTCTCAAATCTTAAAAGCAATACTGTTTAGATCGTACAAACTGTGTTCAGACTTTTATTGGACTTCAGGTATGTAGTTCACACTGTTCATCTAGTTAACTTTCATTGATACTATCTAGGTATCATTTCATTGGTCATCAGGTATCCCAGGGATCCATTTGATGCACCATTAGGCCAGTGTCATTCATTCTGTCAGTTTGGGTTGTTTTAAACTTTAAATTTAGCCAAGCTATGTATAGTAGCGAGTGATGAATGTGTGTGTGCATGCGTGCGTGCATGCATATGTGTGAGTGTGTTGAGTAGATGAGTGAGAGTTGTACGAGCTAGTGGTACGGTGGGCTGCTCACTTGAGCCATCACTGTTGGGCACTAAAATTATTAAACATATTTAAATCACAAAATAAATGTAGTTAATCTAGTATTAGAAGATTGTTTTAATGATGTTTTTAAATACTGGTATAGTTTTTAATATATTAAAATTTTGTGCTCTTGTATAAAAATATTTTGTTTTCCAGATCTTATCTAAACAACTTCAGCTTATAAATTTATCTGAAAAACAACAAACAGTATCCAGGTTTGAAGAAGTGTTTAGACAAATGTGGATAAATAATGGAAATGAAGTCAGTAAAATATATGCTGGAACAGGTGCAATACAAGGAGGATCAAAGGTATGACAGATGTTCATAACTCTTGGTAAAGTATTTTGAATTTCTGAAAAATTCAATGTGACTATGACTATACAAGCTCAAGAATGTATTTGTTCACATTTCTAATAATTGTTTTGCATGTTCACATTTCTAATAATTATTTTGTGTGTATAAAATAAACACATAGGTCTGTTATTTTTCAATTTACTACTAAACTGTTAATTTAGTTTATTTGAAATTGGGTACATCAAATCAAGTTATGAGTCTTAATAATATATGTCAAGAATTTTAGCATAATCTGATTAACTGATTTGAAGAAATTAAGCTGATTTTTTGGTTGTTTCCCAGCTGATTTTTTTATATCAAAAAATAAGTTTTATTTCTGTACACTGATAAAGTTAATGGACTAAGCTCCGAATAAGTAATACTTTTTAGACTAAAAAAACTTCAAAATGAGATACATAAGAATCTCAACATCGACTTTACCACAATTACATTACTTTCTCTGTACTTTGTACGAAAACTAATAATTTTGATTTTGATCTTGAGAAAGTCAAATTTTGATTCATTTATAAAGGTTTTTTTTAACTAAGAGATGTTAGAAAATAAAAAGTTTTTGAAGAATTAAAAATTGGCCTAAATATATGGATGTAGAGTAGGATCAACCATTCTTGGCATTGAGGTTTATGCACGGGCCTGTATGTGAGGCTACTAATACAACCTCCAAGGTTGGCAAAGCTCTAGTAATATCTTGCTAGAGATTGCAGACTTACACAGGGTCCATTTTATGAATCAACATAGTCTGTTTCATTTGTAAAGGTGGTAAAAAAAGTTCCACAATGTGCCCCCAAATGCCAAGAATGAATAATCATACTGTGCAGTAGAATCTTCACAGTCCGAACGTTTGATAATCCGAAACCAATAAATAATCTTCTCTAGAGTAGCAGAAAATTTTACACTAAGCTTCTTTGTCTCATTGGAGTATAACCATTTCGAAACGTCTAATTATGTTGTGTTAAAATAAGTAACCGTTATACGACTTTTAAAGTATTAAAAAAATTGTAAATGTTCTGAGATTAATAATTTGTTTATTTTTTTGTAGAAATGACATGATTACATAAACAAAAACTAATAATTAAAATATACTAAATTAAATTATATAGAATGTCATACTTTACATTCAAAACACTCAAAGGTAGTGTCTTTTCACTTTTTTTTGTCTTATTTGGTGTTTGCACATACAAAACATGTTTTTTATAATTTCCTTTTCTTTCCATCAGAGTACCTGTGTTGGTTGCGCATCACCTAGGCTGTGAGACACAGTGAGTGTTGCTTTGTGCTGATAAGGACAGCCGAGCAGTCCCAGAAAGCTATTGTTTCAGCAATACGTAATAAATAACAAAGGTTTGCCTAATCAACCGTAAACTAAAATGTAGAAGGGCATTTTTGCAAATAATTGAAAGCATTACATTTGATGAATCCCAATATCATTTTTTGTTATCACAATACTATGTTTCTCTATATAACTTTGCGTAATGAGAAAGAAAGATATCATAAAAATATTGTAAATCATTGTTAAACATTTTATTTAAAGTATCAGTCAATAAAATTTAAAAATATTAATATTATGCTATGTATTATGTATGTATTGTTTGGTATTAATTTTTGACCAAACAATTTTTCTATTGTGTTTTTCAGACTATTCACGAAGATTAAGCGACCTGATTAGACTCTTCTTACCAGATTAATTGACAAGTAATTGAAGTTAAACTTTGTTTAAAACTCTTTTTTTAATATATTGCGACAGTTAAGATATTTATTTAATTTTCAGCTAATGGATGGAGCTAGATCAGCAGCTAGGACAATACAAAATAACCTGTTGGATAGCAGTAAACAAGAAGCAATTGACGTGTTGCTCTTAGGAAACACTCTTAACAGTGAGCTGGCTGACCGAGCTAGAATCTTACTCTCTTCAAATATGCTGCATGGTTAGTTTTGTTTGTATATGCTTGTGTTTATATTCTCTTATGTTTGATATCATATTAAATATTACCATATTTGTAGATGTTTCGAGAAATTTTGAGATAAATAGTGTGGTCTGTATGAACTAAATGTGTTTTGTGAGAGGTTAAGCGTGTTATGGCAAAATTTTTCCATAACCAGTCAAGTCCTGTGAGCCCAGACTGTTTGTAAATTTTAAATTAGGAGTTGCTTAGTACTTTTAAAGTTAAGTCCAGAGGACCAGATAGAAACATCTATCAAGCAAAACGAAGTTTATAATAAAAATCTTATATGGTCTCATACCATGGTTTGGTGAACATACTATGAGATGTGGGTCTTGTAGACGTGGATGTCGTGTGAAGCCATCTATTTGGTGTAGTTCTATCTGTTGAGACAATGAATGACATGTAATTAGCACATAGCTATTGTTACGCATAATGTTTATAGTCCCTTATATTCGCTACTTCATTGGATTTTGATTGTTTCACTGAATCAAAAGTACAAAAAAAAACGGGTAAAGTGTGGTATGTTCATTTTTAATATTTTAAAAAAATTTTTATTTTAAGGCGAAAAGCACATTAAGGCTATTATCACCTACCTAAATGTAAGTGTAAGTGTAAAGTGTTAAAGTCGCAAGTGTAGTATTGCAAGTGTGTGTTAGACTTGGGTACCACGAGGGACGCCCGTGCGGGGACAAATGGTATGTTCAAATTTATAGTTTAGCGGGTGAGTTAGAAGCTATGGCCTAAAAACAGACGACAAGATTTAAGTGGTTTAACCACATATAACCTGGCATGTGTTGAGTTCACATTTAGTGATGACCTTCTGGTAGATGTGAAGTGGCAACACAGGTAGAGAACAATTAAGGATTTTGTTGTATTCTGAATATCTCACCGATGGAAGACAATCAGGAATTGAGGGGTCCAACAGACCTTTTGATCTGAACCTCTTGACTGTTCCCAACCTAATTTCCCCCTAAGCTTTTATTCAAAGTGCTGTCCTACATGATTTATTGTCTATAACAATAGGCAATATGTCAGCAGTTTTGTATTTCTTTTGAGTTTTTGTCAGTAGCATTTACTCTTTGGCTGTGCCCTTTACGGTCTCAAAAATAATTATTAAAATTTTAATTTGTAATAATGAGCAAATGGGCAAGAAAATACAGTGGTCTTCACAATTGTCATTCTTGTTATTTTTTAAACAGATATTTTCCATCATTTGTGTATATAGAAAAATACACATTTTTAGAGTGAGAATCAACAGTTCTAAAACATGAAACTTAATAAGTAGAACTTAAAAGTATAAGCCTAGATGCTCTGGGATTATACACCAAGTGGTCAAAATTAAAAAAGAAATTCACATGATCCTCAAAAGCACAAGGCACAAAAATGAAAGAAAGCTCGAAAAAGCTTAAAAATATTCTACCAAACAGGGATGTGTACAGGTCTGAAAGCAACGGGTAACAAAGGTACTAGAGAATGAAAGTTGATTCACTCTTGAAATGTCATGTTTTGTTCTATACACATAAATGAAGACAAACATCCGATTAAAAAAATAATGATAACACGAATATTCTATCATTAAATAATAATTTGAAAAACAGATCATTAACTCCTTAAGGAGACTTGTCCAAGTAAGTAACCATTATGGCAATATAATTAGTTAAAAGGAGTAATAGGAAAAACTTTAAAAATGTTTTAAAATCAATTATTTATGTTTGTTAGCCTTAAAAATGAAATAAGTGAAAAAACACAAACATAAAAAATATAATTTTTTAATGGTATTTTTGAAAGTAAAGTATATTACAAATATATAAAATTCCATTATTTTCGTAGCACTCAAATAATTGATACCATTCTGTCTTTTTTTCATCTTGCCTGTGTATTTGCACGAACAAAACATCTTTATAATTTCCTTTTTTCCTATTCTCTTCATCAGATGCAGTAAATGTTGCTTGGCACTGCATTGTGTTGATAAGAGTAAACTATACAGATTACCTTATTCTAAACTGAATAGAACACATAAACACCAACTGGCAGTTTTTTCAATGATTATTTTGATCAAAATGACATATAAACACCCAAGCTTTTAGTATGCCATGCCCATTACAGACTTTTTTCCAGAACTAACTTTTCTACTGCTAAAAAATTTCATAGAATGATATCATTTTATTATTTTACGACTTTTGAAAACACAAAAAACAGAAAGAAAAATTGCAGTGCTCCTTTGTACACTTTACAACAGGAACATTCCTGGTTGACTATATGTAGCCTTACTTGTTAAAGGCTTAATTGTTGAAGTATGCAACACAATAGGTTGAAATATGAAATATGCAATAGATTACCTATTGCAACACATGAATGCACAGTATCAATTATAGATAAACTATTGCCTAACTTTATAGGTTATCCCTTTTTGAAATAAAGTTGTCTGCATTAGCCCAAGTGTGCACAATAGTCGGACGTTAAACACACACATAAAAAAAATGAAATAAATTAAATTAGTTAAAAATTAAATAAATTAAAATTAAAAATTACATTTAATTAATTAATTAAATTAAGTTTATGGTGGTTTGAAATAAATCCAAAGAGTATATGCAATAACTACTGTTTCCAAGTGATATTAACAGGTGATCACTTGGTCATTGACCATGAGTTAGCCTTCGTCTGTTGTATAAATGTATTTAGTTGAAATTATTGTGTACTAAACAGAGCCACTGTACATCCATAGTTTGCTAAATTTTGTTGTTAATTGTATTTTTAAAATTTAAATAATAATGAATGTAACACAATACCTGGACATTTAATCATGCTGGTATTATTACCTTGTAAGCTGAAAATGTACGATTACCTTGATGTTGTTACACTTCAAAATAATAATAATATTCTTATTAACCCTTTCCCTTCTTATGTTGGTCATTGTCCGATATCGAATATTTATGCTAGTGGTTGAAAGTGAAGTCGAACTGAATCCGACATCGCTGTTGCAACAGTGCTTTGTTTATTTTGCATACTATATCTTCTAAAAACTTCTAAGTTTTCTTTAGCATATGCTGCAGCCTAGTGAATATTATTTTAAGACAATTCTCTACTAAAAACAGTGTATATTTTGGGAAATGAAATCAAGACTTGTGCATTGGCTGTAAACATGATACATAGATTAGATTCAAACTAGAGGAAGGGATAATACAGCCCCAGGAAATGGCGGCTAACAGACCTATTGTGCAACTAAACCTCTTTAGTGCTAGTTTAACAGATTGATACCGTTAGTATGTTCTAACAATCCACTGACTCGCTCATTCTGCTGAAGATCCCTAGGGTCCTGGAAAACAAAAACCCTTAACCTCCTACTAGCAAGAGCCTCACAATCATGGATTATGTGTCATACAGTTTCTTCCTGTCTTCTGCACAACTTACACATGGTTTTCTCTATGGTACATACTAGGGATGGGCATTTCTGCTATTTTTACAAAATATCAACGAACAGTTTGTTGAAAAAAAACTGTTTGGAAAAACAGTTGGAAAAAAACAGGTTTAGAAAACTGAAACTCGAAGTTGTATTAGGAGCTAAAACATAAAGCACAAACGTTCAGTTTTCTAAGACTACTTTTTCATTCCCATTACCACCATGTCCTTAACTGTTTTTGGGTGTAAAGCATTTAGAAAAAAATAATCCTTATAAGTGTAGTAATAATTAAATATTAAATTACATTCTCAAAACGTAATATATATATATATATATATATATATATATATATATATATATATATATATATATATATATATATATATATATATATATATATATATATATATATATATATGTATGCAATTTTATATTTACAAAATGCAATGAATTTCTAATAGAAGCATTCTTTTTTTCTTACTTAAAAATTAAATAGTCCTTTGCATATTTACTGAAATGCAAACAATTTAAATTTTTTTAGTTGATTAAAAAATATTGATTGATAATAAATATAAAAAATACGTTTAAATAAAATTAGGTTATGTCTTTACAAAATGTGAAATGTTACTGTCATATTTTTATTTGGGAGAAAGTAGGTTTTCACTTTTCAACACTGAAAAAAGTAACCTTAATAAGTACAATATAGTAATAAGAACATAGGCCAAATGTGTTTAAATAAAATTAGCTCTATATAGTTACAAAATTATAGGTTATTAACATTAGGTTATTATAGGTTAATGATAGGTTATTAACATTGGCAGTAGCAAGAAAATAAGTTTTCCATTTTCAACACAGAATAAATATAAACTTCATTGTAATAACATATTTAACAAAACAAATGTTTTTAAAGAAAATTTAGAAAAAGTGCTAAAATAGCCTAAAATTATTCAAGATATATATATACAAGAGTAGATATTGTGAATTTTAAAAAGTCCACACATCCAATAAATAATTAAAAACTATGCACTTAATTCTAAAAACATAAAAAAAGTAAAAGGAAACTTTCACAATTGTCCACTAAATATTTTAAAATTACTAAACACAAAGTAAACTATGGAGAAAAACTAATATAAAATACAATTATGGCTGTTTTTACAGTTTAAAAAATGTTTGAACAACAAATTTTACATTTAAAACTTTCAAACAACTCGCAACAGAATAGAGATAAACTTTGACAACGCCCAAACAGTTCTTACTTCACTGTGTTGCAACAAGAAACTTTGAAATAGAGGGAAAAAGTATAGCAGGTTAAAGAAAAGGTGTTTGCAGGAAAACAGTTAGTGGGAAAATAGCAGGGAAAAAGTTTTAGCGCTTGCGGCAATGTTCGAATAGAACATAGGTGGTGGGGAAGTCCGAACTGCTGTTTCTTGTTTAACAAATCGTGAACCAGTCCAATTCAAACTGCTTGTTTCCGTTTGGAAAAGTGGTTTGTTTTTCGTATATAGAAAAACAGTTTGTTTTAACAGTTTGGTGTTTTCTTACCCATCTCTAGTACATACATATCCTGTTCATGTGCACCCTCAGACCACAGGCCAGTAATGAGCCCAATGATTTTCCTGAGTGGTGCTATGCCCAAGACATCTGCCATCCCTTTAAACCCTCTATATGGAACTGTGCTTAAGAGGTGCTTACTGTGGGAATGCCCATGAAGGTTATCCCATCTTGCCTGGTTTTGCTTATTAATCCACATATTAATAGCAGACCTGGCCAACGACACAGAGCTCTCTAAAGCCAACTCATGTCTAGTGAACTCAGATGCAGATCCCAATCGAGCCAGTCAGTCTGCCTCTCCTTATGCCCCGGAACCCAGTGAAAAGTTACCTAGTGACAGAGCCTTGAGGTTTTCCCGACACTCCCAGACCAGCTTGGATTGAATTGTGCTTTTATTGCTGCCTGACTATCAATATGAATGTACATAAGAGCCTTCTTGAAGGCTCATTTCAAGTTCTCTGGAACACAGTCATTAATGGCTATACTTCAGCCTGGAATGCTGTTGCATGCTGTCCCAGTGTAATAACTTTCTTCAATCCCGGTCTGAGGCTGTACACCCCAGCACCAGTGCCTGTCTTTGTCTTGAAGCTATTTGTATTCTATACTATGTCCAGATTTTCCCAACCTCAAATGTCTCCAGATCTCCACCCTCAAACATCAACTTGATATCAAAGGTTCTAGAGACCATGTGTCGTTTGACCATCTGATCGATCCCCATCATTAGAATTGGGTCACTGATCTTTTCTGTAACTCCAGCATGCCCCAAAGTTGAGGACAGCCAGACACTAGCTGGCTGAATGCGCCCTGCTTTACATGCCTCCCCTATGACGTAAATGTCAATGGGGGGGGGGACCCAAGAACGAGCTCCATAGTCACTGTTGGTGTAGTGTTCATGGAGCTGGTAATGCATAGGCCGGCCAGCCTCTGAATTTTAGTCAGCTGCTCTCTTGCCCCCTCTGCTTGGCCTTAGTCCACCACACCATAGGTCTAATGGTCCAGAATAGATATATTTCATCATGCCTTATCTCAGCCAACCATTCTTCTAACTGCCATTCATGACTTAAATGCATCAAACACTAAATGAAACAAGCCTACTATATATAGTTTCAATATTATTCTTCAGGTATTATTTGTTTTAGCTCCTACAAATGTACTGAGAGAGATGTGCAAAAGATCAGGAGAATATGTGTTCCCTCTAAGTCTAAGAGTAGCTGTTGGAACCTATAATGTTAATGGTGGAAAGCATTTCCGTAGTGTGGTGTACAAGGACCTTTCTCTCAGCGATTGGTTACTTGATTTTACCAAACAAGTTTGTAAGTATCAAGGTCAAATTGAATGTTTCTGATTATTTTTCACTTACTTATATTTTTTTTTAACCAATTAGTTTAATCCATCAGGCATTATGAAAATTTGATACGTAATTTTATTAGTTCACTATGTTATTCAGATCTTTTCATTTCAGTTTACATAAAACATATCCGTATATCAATTTATTTTAGAACTTTTGTAATGTAATTTATTTTTACCCAAAATAATTGATAGTAGTGAAACATTTAGCGATTGTTTGCGTTTGTAGTCTACAAATCTGTGTTTGTCATTAGAAACTAAGTAGTGTTTGCGTTTTATGCTTGTAACAATATTTGTGGTCTTGTTATATAATAAAAGCAACAGCTTTTAATAGTTTTATTTATGATGGGAGATCATTTATGATCTTGTTAATTAAATGAATCATCTTGTTCAAAATTAATCATGAATTTTGTAAGCTCATTACAAAATATGTTTACTGGTAGTGAGTACTATGTGATGCAAAAATTTTAATGATGAAGAAGAGACACTCGTATCATTGTATGATCATAAAAAATTGTTGACTTCAAAAAATATGTTATTTATATAAAATTTTAGTTTAATTTTTAGCAACAAATTGTATTTAACTATCTGTCTTACCTTTTAATAATGCAATAATTAAATATTGAGTGATTTAAAGACATTTTTATTACGTTGGAATTGTAGACAGATATCTTACTGCACCCACAAATTAAACAATCAGTAGGCTATCTGAGATCTCATCGTGTTAATTTCATTAGAGATGAGATCAGACAAAATATCTTTGCTGTGTCAGTAGTAGCAAAAAATATATATGAAATATAGAAAATAAACAACACTACAAGACTTTTATAACGGGATTTCAAACATAATTCTATCTTAGGAAACTTGACAGGTTAGAGATTAAAGTGGATCAGTAGCTCACATATGTGTAGGATTCACCAAATCCTGTAGCAGCTGATCCTCTATGTCAGGGGTCTCCAAACTACGGCCCGAGGGCCACATCCGGCCCACGGACAGATTTTGTCCGGCCCGCGGAGAGCTAGCATACTTGAAAACTCCTTTTAGAGAACATATTTTTTATAGCAAATTAAATTTAGTTTACTGAAGTATTCTAATTTTATGTTTTATGTTTCTAATTGTAGTCCGATTTGCAGCCTTTTTTAAACGTTGCGTACTTTTTCAGACTTTTTTTTCATCAGTGGACTATTTCACTTTTTACCACCGGCAACAATGATAATATGGTTTTGGCCCTCGGAACTTACTGGAGTAATCAGTATGGCCCTAAGGCTGGAAAGTTTGGAGACCCCTGCTCTATGTGAATCATAGTGGAGTACTGTCCACCACCCTTATTCATGTAGAAACAACTTTAATCTGACTTGTTACCAGTTTGAACCAGTGTCAGACCAAATTTTTTTGTACTAACAAAGATCTGCTACACCCGTTATAAAACTACGTGTTTATAGAGTGTAAGTTTTATTGCAAATATGCTAGTGAATGTACATGCTTTATGCATTGTATTAATTTCAAATAAACTATTGAATTTCAGCTTTAGTCGATACAAATACACACAGTAACGCTGCACCAATTGATATCTATGCTGTGGGCTTTGAGGAAATTGTTGACCTAAATGCAAGTAACATTATGGCTGCAAGGTGAGTAGGTTAGGTTAGGTACATTTTTTGTTAACAGTAAGACTACATACTGGTTCTTGTTGTAGTTATACAAATTATGTCACAAAATTATTAAAAAAGTTTGACCAACCTTTTTAAATGTCACAGCAAAACCAAGGACCATTGTTAATTCCCAGAGTGTCTGTTAGTAACACATCTCTTACTCAAGACCAATCACTTTTAAATTAGGCAAAAATAGTCATTGTATCAGCCTAAGCTCAGAAAAAATATAGGAATGACAAAAAAATATTCCGGGGAAAAATCTTAAAGGTAGAAAATATTTGTTTAGTTTTTCTTTATTTAGTTTGGGTTGTCACTTGAAACTAGAAATGATATGGATTCCGAATAAATATATAGTTTTTACGCATAAATATAGCCATTTATATAGAGCCATTAGACTTCTCCAAAAGTTTAAGTTTTCATGTCTTTTTCCAATTTCGACATACCAGTTTAGAAAATCTTGAAAAAAGTGAACCTAGTTTGGATCAAAACAAATCATGGTTTTTCAGGATTTTTCAATATTTTACTGGGGCAGATCGGTGAAGTGTCTGCAATGAAGACTTATAAATTTATTGTTCCTGTTTTAGGCATAAATTTATTAGAAGAAAGCCCTTTCGACCCCCAAAATACTATAACCATCATTATTGTGTGCTTAGTGTTTGAATTTTTGGTTTTGTTAGGGATTGAAAATGATAATGGTTTATATTATGATGTCAGTAAAACTAAACCATTTTTTATGTTTAATTAAATTGAAATTTTTTATAACGATTAGACTTTAACTGTTTTAAATTGGTGGAAAATACTGCATTTTGTTTTGTTACATGGTCTGTCTTCCAATTACTGGCAGGTTATTGTTTTTGTTTTTAGGGATTTGATGTGAAAAGTATATATTTTTAAAACACTTAACAAAAGGTAGGATTTATTCATATCCACAAAAATGTTTGCCTGCTGTTATTATTGCTTGGAAAAAACAATTTACATGTATTTCCAATGAAAGTAGAATTTTCAATCAAGTGATTTTAAATCAGTTGTTAATTATGCATGCTTGTAATGCATTTTTTTCAATTTTTGGAGAAGGTTTGACTGGAATTTGTATTTCTTGTGTTCTATCAAACTAAAGCTGTATATATATATATATATATATATATATATATATATATATATATATATATATTTATTTATTTATTTATTTATTTATTTATATATTTATTTATTTACATTCATATTGTTATCATGCATTTCTGTAATCTGCCTGTGAATTATGATCACTGTGTTACCTATGAACCTTGTACTTGGAATGATTACTGATTTTACCACAAAGGTGCACAAGTTAACAATCAAATGTTTACAACTGTCTGGCATAGACAGGAGTAGTTGAATAAACAAGGATGACAGCTGCTTTGATGGAGAGCCTATCCAATGCTAATTTGGAATGTTTGTAATGAATGGCCCTAGTATTACAAGAACTGAATACAGCATGTGTATTTTTCTCAGCAATAGATGTTCAAAATTATTTTGCCATTTCCTTGACAGACCAGAATTTTTGCACAAGACCCCTATCAGGACTGCACAAACAAAATACTACACTTTTATATTAATTTAGTTGTCAGATTTTCGTTGGCTTTTGCTGTAACCTACCGGGAAACTAAGTTATTTATGCCTTATTTCCAAGTATTCCATATTACAAACAAAACAGTATTCAATATTAAATATATGTATAAATAGTATATACTTCTAAAAAGTATAAGTAAAAGTAAGAAAAAAAGATCTGTGCTTTATGAACTATATTGTAATGTTATATTTTTTCGTTACAAATTTATGAATGTTTTAGTTTAGCTGAACGTTTATAATATTATAATTGTAATAATATTATAACAGTTTTTTTATAGTTAAGCCAGAACATTTGTAAATAAAAATATGTTTACTTTGTCTTTTTTATATCAATAAAAGTGTTTTCTAAAAGCTCTTAATTTTGTTTTTTTTTTTAAATTAAATACGCTATGCCAACATATCAGATTGTAGGGGAAAACAATTCCTAGCTGTAGCACCTAAGCTGACAAAGAAACATGAGCAGCCAATTAGACTGGTCATCCGACCACTAAGGACTGTCAACGCTTT
Source organism: Callitettix versicolor (assembly GCA_022606455.1). Classification (NCBI taxonomy): domain Eukaryota; kingdom Metazoa; phylum Arthropoda; class Insecta; order Hemiptera; family Cercopidae; genus Callitettix; species Callitettix versicolor. Next base: position 950,858 of record CM040182.1, read on the forward strand.
TAATATTACTAACTGTCCGAGAGTAGGTCATAACCAGCAGTACTGGTCATCCGAGTGCAAAGGGTTAACCTTTTCTATTATTGTACCAATCGACTACTTGTATAGTATTCTACTAATACCGATTATTATTTTGTTTGTTTTCAAGTTCAGAGAATGCTAAGTTATGGGCTGAAGAGCTACAGAAAGTCTTATCCAGAGATGTGAACTATGTTCTTCTTACATATGTGCAGCTTGTAGGAGTGTGTTTGTTTGTCTTTATTCGACCAGAACATGCCCCTTTTATCAGAGATGTGGCAGTGGACTGTGTAAAGACTGGACTTGGCGGAGCAACAGGTTAATTTTTTGTATCAGTTTGTTACTTGTACTTTCAATTATCCATTACTTTGATCAAATCTCTTTAAACTGTTTATCCTGTTTTATGTTTTTTTACAAAATTTCTTAAAAATATATTAGATATGGCTAATAAAATAACTGGACTAATTTGTTTAAAGACAATCAGTGAATGTGTCAATTTCAGACACTACGTTGTCGAGTCATATGATATCCTCTCCACTCCTGCCACCAGTACGACCACCAACCCCTCAGTTGGCCTGTGGCCTTTGTTTGTACTAGACCATGATTCCACTGCCCTTTGGAATGTTGTTTGAAACAACAACACATTAATATGAAGTTTTTAGTAAAACTCGGAAAGTCCTCCACAGAAACTCATTCTTTGTTGAAACAAGTGTACAGTGATGAATATTTATTATGCACTCAAGTTTTTAAGTGGTTTAAATGGTTCAGAGAAGGGCTAGTGACCTATGTCCAGGACAACGTTCAACGTCACTGATGGAGAATATTGAGGAAATCAGCAATTTAATTTGAAAAAACCATCCGTTTAGCATTCACACAGTTACTGAGATTGTCTGAATCGGCAAAGAATCATTTCGGCAGATTTTGCATGAACATTTTAACACAAAGAAAGTTTGTTTAAAAATGGCGCCCAAAAATTTCATACCTGAACTCTCGAATGAACATTTGTGCTCACATTTTGAAATCCACCAAGAAAGATTGTAAGCTCTGGAAAGAGTAATAACATGTAATGTATCGTGATTTTACACTTATGATCCAGAAACTAACCACGAATCGGTGCACTGGAGGTTATTTAATTCACCAAGACTGAAGAAAGTTCGAATGTCCAAATCAATATTCAAAGCCATGATGATTGTGTTTTTCGACATCCTTGGGATTGTGTATGTAAATTGGGTACCAGAAGATCAAACTGTGAATAAGAATTATTATATTGAGGTCGTAAATGCTCTCCATGAACAAGTTAGAAGAAAGCAACCTGAGATGTGGAAAAACAAGTCATGGATTCTTCATAAAAACAAAGCACCAACCCATACTGCATTGGTTGTCAAGACATCTTTAGCTAAGCATGGAATCCCTATGTTGGAATACCTATCCTGCTCACCAGAGCTTGCTCCATGTGACTTGTTTTTGTTCTTGAAAATGAAATCAAAGTTGAAAAGAACAAGATTTGGGACAGTTGAAACTGAACGGAGACCTGCAACATGCTTTCAGAAAACAACTTGAAATACTGCTTTGAACAATGGAAAATTTGCATGAAGCGGTGGAGGGGAATACATTGAAGGGAGAAATAAAAACAAAGAATGTGATACCATTAATCCGGTTATTTTTTAGAACCGGATTAACTATAACTACACCTATATATATAACTATAACTATACCTTATACTTGTAACAGAAAAATTCAATATACACAGTATTTCTGAAGTAGAATGCCAAACTTCTGGAGTGGATTTCCTTTTATAACAATAATTAAATGAGTTATTCAATATCCTGTTAATATTTGTCCTAAACAGCCATTTATAAAAAAGTATCATAGCTGGAATATATATATGGTATTTGTATTATTTTCAGAATGTTAAAAATTTAAATGTATATTTTGAAAACATTAATTAGTTTTAGTTATTAATTTTACAAAAAGGTTATGAGACAAAGGAGTTTCCTCTACTAAGTAAAAATAAATTTGTTTTCTGTTTTTTTTTGTTTTTTTTTTTTTTTTTGTACGTTAAAGGATAAGTTATTGACAAAAAACTGGAAAAGTTACTTCTGACCTAATCTTTGCTGTTATAGACAGTTATAAAGAAATTTCGTTTTCAGTTTTTTGTTAATTATTTATGTGCTGATTGACATATTCATCTATATCTGCTTCAATTGCTCATAATTGCTTCAATTATGGACTCATAATTCTTTCTTATAGATCGCACCTCCAAAGTGTTGTCATCTTCTTTTAGAAAGCAAAGGCTCTTCAGAAAGAAGTAGTTTTCTGTGCAATTCTTTTTTTTTTCTAGCTAAGATTTTCATCTTAAACATCGCAGTTGGACTCTTTTGTAGCTTTTAATATGGATTAAGATACCAAGTAGGTCCAGATACTTGGTATCAACCAAGTAGGTAGATACCATATGCGTAAACTTGTGTTGGAATGACCCTCCAGTTGACATGTTAGCTTTTCACCTATGTATTTGGTGACATGTGGCCCATTTACTTTCTGGCAATATTTGTGGTTTTAGAATTAGACTTTCCTATTTGAATTTCTAATAAAACTGCGAATTTCATAGTTAATCTTTGACAAGATTACCTAAATTATTTTCTTTACCACCAGATTTCCTTTTTGTAAAAATGCCTACACTTCTGTTTGGTCTTTGACATTGAGCGGAACTACTGCCCTTAGTTATGCAACATCTTGTGAACTGATTGTCCTACTTGCCTCATTTGTATCTGTTTTCATCCACTTTAACCAACCTTTCGTTATGGTACATTTTGTGAACTGATTGTCCTACTTGCCTCATTTGTATCTGTTTTCATCCACTTTAACCAACCTTTCGTTATGGTACATTTTGAGAACTGATTGTCCTACTTGCCTCATTTGTATCTGTTTTCATCCACTTTAACCAACCTTTCGTTATGGTACATTTTGTGAACTGATGTCCTACTTGCCTCATTTGTATCTGTTTTCATCCACTTTAACCAACCTTTCGTTATGGTACATTTTGTGAACTGATTGTCCTACTTGCCTCATTTGTATCTGTTTTCATCCACTTTAACCAACCTTTCGTTATGGTACATTTTATGAACTGATTGTCCTACTTGCCTCATTTGTATCTGTTTTCATCCACTTTAACCAACCTTTCGTTATGGTACATTTTGTGAACTGATTGTCCTACTTGCCTCATTTGTATCTGTTTTCATCCACTTTAACCAACCTTTCGTTATGGTACATTTTGTGAACTGATTGTCCTACTTGCCTCATTTGTATCTGTTTTCATCCACTTTAACCAACCTTTCGTTTATGGTACATTTTGAGAACTGATTGTCCTACTTGCCTCATTTGTATCTGTTTTCATCCACTTTAACCAACCTTTCGTTATGGTACATTTTGTGAACTGATTGTCCTACTTGCCTCATTTGTATCTGTTTTCATCCACTTTAACCAACCTTTCGTTATGGTACATTTTGTGAACTGATTGTCCTACTTGCCTCATTTGTATCTGTTTTCATCCACTTTAACCAACCTTTCGTTAGGGTACATTTTGTGAACTGATTGTCCTACTTGCCTCATTTGTATCTGTTTTCATCCACTTTAACCAACCTTTCGTTATGGTACATTTTGAGAACTGATTGTCCTACTTGCCTCATTTGTATCTGTTTTCATCCACTTTAACCAACCTTTCGTTATGGTACATTTTGAGAACTGATTGTCCTACTTGCCTCATTTGTATCTGTTTTCATCCACTTTAACCAACCTTTCGTTATGGTACATTTTGAGAACTGATTGTCCTACTTGCCTCATTTGTATCTGTTTTCATCCACTTTAACCAACCTTTCGTTATGGTACATTTTGAGAACTGATTGTCCTACTTGCCTCATTTGTATCTGTTTTCATCCACTTTAACCAACCTTTCGTTATGGTACATTTTGTGAACTGATTGTCCTACTTGCCTCATTTGTATCTGTTTTCATCCACTTTAACCAACCTTTCGTTATGGTACATTTTGTGAACTGATTGTCCTACTTGCCTCATTTGTATCTGTTTTCATCCACTTTAACCAACCTTTCGTTATGGTACATTTTGTGAACTGATTGTCCTACTTGCCTCATTTGTATCTGTTTTCATCCACTTTAACCAACCTTTCGTTATGGTACATTTTGAGAACTGATTGTCCTACTTGCCTCATTTGTATCTGTTTTCATCCACTTTAACCAACCTTTCGTTATGGTACATTTTGTGAACTGATTGTCCTACTTGCCTCATTTGTATCTGTTTTCATCCACTTTAACCAACCTTCGTTATGGTACATTTTGTGAACTGATTGTCCTACTTGCCTCATTTGTATCTGTTTTCATCCACTTTAACCAACCTTTCGTTAGGGTACATTTTGTGAACTGATTGTCCTACTTGCCTCATTTGTATCTGTTTTCATCCACTTTAACCAACCTTTCGTTATGGTACATTTTGAGAACTGATTGTCCTACTTGCCTCATTTGTATCTGTTTTCATCCACTTTAACCAACCTTTCGTTATGGTACATTTTGAGAACTGATTGTCCTACTTGCCTCATTTGTATCTGTTTTCATCCACTTTAACCAACCTTTCGTTATGGTACATTTTGAGAACTGATTGTCCTACTTGCCTCATTTGTATCTGTTTTCATCCACTTTAACCAACCTTTCGTTATGGTACATTTTGAGAACTGATTGTCCTACTTGCCTCATTTGTATCTGTTTTCATCCACTTTAACCAACCTTTCGTTATGGTACATTTTGAGAACTGATTGTCCTACTTGCCTCATTTGTATCTGTTTTCATCCACTTTAACCAACCTTTCGTTATGGTACATTTTGAGAACTGATTGTCCTACTTGCCTCATTTGTATCTGTTTTCATCCACTTTAACCAACCTTTCGTTATGGTACATTTTGTGAACTGATTGTCCTACTTGCCTCATTTGTATCTGTTTTCATCGACTTTAACCAACCTTTCGTAATGGTACATTTTGTGAACTGATTGTCCTACTTGCCTCATTTGTATCTGTTTTCATCCACTTTAACCAACCTTTCGTAATGGTACATTTTGTGAACTGATTGTCCTACTTGCCTCATTTGTATCTGTTTTCATCCACTTTAACCAACCTTTTGTTATGGTTTATTGATTTCCCAGTAGTTGTTGCTAGGTTAGAAGATATTTTGTATTACTGACCAGCTTGTGTATATTGTCATTTAGGGCACAAGTCATGTAGTTGGTGTATTCTTCCTTTGACATGTATCAGCTGTAACCATAACTTTGCACGAACAAACATACACTTCAGATTTAGAAAAAATATTACTGTTACAAACTTTTTTACGAATTTAAAGAGTGAATAGTGCTTAGTGTTTTTATTATAAATTTACATCCAAAGGATTACTTAAAAATGTAAAGCAGGATATATATATCCTGTCGTACAAAATATATAGTTTGAATTTGTATTGCTAACAAGAATAAGATGGCATATACCACCCTGTTATTTCCAGGTAACAAGGGAGCCGCAGCAATTCGCTTTGTACTTTACAGCAGCTCTATGTGTTTTGTGTGTGCGCACTTTGCAGCTGGGCAATCACAAGTATCAGAGCGTAATGCTGACTATGCAGAAATTACTCGTAAAGTTACATTTCCTATGGTAAGTATACACAGTCTATAGATGTTATTAAAATTTGTACACAAGACATAAATATTTGGTTACTTATATTTAAGAAAAAGATTGTTTAACAATATTTTTTACAATTTAGTAATGTAATATTAATTTTTTTTAGTCTGTTTTTTGCTATACTCTCAAATTAAAAGGTTAAATTAGGTATTAAAAGATCTACACTCATTAAGATGTTAAAGACTATATCTTTGAGATTGTATATTTTTGTTTTTGTTTTAACCCCTTAAACACAATATTTAGCTTTTAACTCCTATGTGTTTTGTATATTTCACTAAAGTATGTCACATGTACTTTGCATGCTAACCATAATATTCAAAAAATACATCATATGTTAGTCGCTTCAACTATAATTCATAATTTAAGTCTGAATTGAATTTTTAATTGACAAAGCAAAAAAAGTACATTTTATTTTTATTTTTGGAAATATAATTTTATCTAAGAAACACTCCCAAAATTTAATTCATTTAAAATACTAATCATCATTTAGTACCCTAATTGGAGAAACTCATGTTATAATAATACCTGCTCAAATCATAACAACTTGCAAGCTTGTACTTAGCATATTAAGTGTTAAAAACTTAGTAAATAAATCCTGCAATCTGATATTCCGCATGGAGAGCCTATATTTAATTTTATAGTATTCATTTGTGGATAACACGTTGCGTGCTCTTATTACTGTTTAAAGAATAAACAGTTCTTAAAAATGTATTTCTTTTTATTAATTTTAAAAATTCTGGTCATTTCCAAATGCCTACTGGGTATGTCAGTTCTGCTTCAACTCTGAACTTAACATTTAAATTTTGTGAAAGGAAGTCCATGCATGTATGTGTTTCTCATTGTTTGTTTGGGTAATTTTTCTTTCTTGTTTAAAAAATCCTTGTGGAAAAAACTTCAGCACTACAACTTTAGTCTCTTAAAACTTAACACATGTCTCTTAACTTTAACACAGATCAAGTGCTTTAAAATCTTTGGTTTGTATACATGCATGGAAACAAATGTAAAAATAATCAATTTCATAAATATTAACTACTTTGACTTGCTTATTGATTATTGTACTTCTTTACATTAATATGGAAGTAACATTAATTCCATCGAGTGCTGACAAAGTAACTTAATGTTTTTGATTTAAGCTGATTTTACCAAAACTTCAGGTATCATTGTTTTTTGTTATTCTAGGGTAGAACACTCAATTCACATGATTACGTATTTTGGTGTGGAGATTTTAACTATCGTGTTGATATGGACAAAGATGAAATGAAAGACCTTATCCGACAAGAAGCATGGGACGAAATACTGAAACACGATCAGTTAAAAGTATGATATTTAGTTCCATAATAGTAAAAAATATATTATAATAGACATACTCTTTTTAAAATAATTTGTTAAGTTTAGATAAGTTATGTCTTACAGTTACATAACAAATTAAAATTGAGGAATGGAACTTTCCCTAAACCATGCATGGGTAACTTATTTTGTGCCAAAGTCCAGATGTAGTTTTTATTGTATCACCGAGGCCATATAAGCTAAAATTGACAACATATCACAAATGAGCAATTTAGTAATAATCTTGTTTCAGTTTTTATAACCAGTTTGTTAATTTTACAATATTTGTATTAAAAATATTTAATGGAAAATAATCATGTAAAAACTTTAAAATATCATTACAAGTTTACAAATTGATAATTTTGTTAATGATGTACTTGAAGTTGTGTGTTCTTCGTGAAATGTCTATATTTGGAGTTTTGCTGGAACTGACCAATCTTAAATTATTTCAAGGTGAAAATCTTTCACAGGATTCAAGCCTTATTTTATATGCTTCATCTTAAGAATAACTTTACATTTATATGTAGACTCAAAAAGAGAAAGTTTCTTTTTTGCCAACTCCTTACATTTTGGGGAATCAATTGTTGACAATGCTTTGTAATACTCTTTGAGTGAAGATAAATATTTTTTTAATTTTAATTATTCATTTACTTAGAGTTCAGCTGCTCCATTTTATATTCGGCTAGAACTGTGTCTGTATCACTGATTTAGTATTAACTTTTGACTTCGAAATTGGTGAAATTTTCCATCAGAGGTATTTGTCAGTAAAGTGTTTCAGTCCCTAGGTTTATGGTTTTATTAAGCGGGGAAATTATTCAACTTTCTTATTCCTGACCTGGGTTTCCTAGAGGTGAAGTTTATTTTCAAATTCTTAATTTGTAACTTTTTATTAAATTTATTGTTTGTTGCAAATAAAATTTATAAGCAAAATATATATCGAGGTAACATTTTCAATTACTTTGACAAATAAGTCTATAAGGTGTAAATTATTGATACAGAGGTTGTTAAAAAACTTATTTTTTTACAAAAACTAATTATTATTAGTAATAAAAAAAACAATTATATATTGTTAATATTAAAAAAAAAACAGACGTAATTACTAATACTACCACGAATACCAATAACAAGACAAAATTATTAATATTGACCATTATCAAATTGAAGAGAAAAAATTATTAATATTGAATTTACAATTTAATTATACTTATGTTGGTCTTACTGTTTTCTCGATGTACAAACTCTCACAAGTTCACCACATCACACATCTCTTACATATAATTCAAAAGTCCACAAATTTTAAAGTAACTTTCGATGAAAATTTGTGATCTTAAATACACAACGCTTAGATATTCAATATGTCAACGAAATTAATATTTTTTAAAACTATATGGTGCTTAAAAATTCAATTGCCCGAAATTTAATGAGTTTATTATGAAATTTTCTTTTATTCTCTGTGACAACTGATGTATACACAGTGCGGAGTTCTCGTTGAAACTCTTATTGTATAATTTACAAAATTGTTTAAAATATATGTTTAAATATTTAACTGTACAAAATTCGATGAAATTAATATTTTTTTTAACAACTAACATGTGTACTGTACAGAGTTCTCACTGAAACTAAAATTTTCGTGGTCCTTTTGTACAATTCATTTTTGTTCTCTAATATGCCTCCCAAGATGATGCTTTGTTTAGTACCAACATTTCAAAAGAAATTTATTTTAAGAGGACAGCTTGGCTTAGTGCCGATATTTCAAAATAAAAATTATTTTAATTCTGTATTTCACTCTAGTGGTCACAGATCATTTATTTCACAGATAATACATTATGTTATCCTAATATATAGGCTATATATGAAAACTTATGTTGATAACTTTATCTATGTTAATTCAATTTTGTTTCTTTAAATGCATTAAAAAAAGACAGGCCAAGATGAAAAGTTTCTGCAGGTCATAGGTTGCCCATGGCTGCCTTGATCATTTGTAAATCTTGGAGATTTTAAATCAGTGAAAATAAAAGTATTTTTTTCATTTAAAAGTGTTAAGAATACTTTTTTATTACTTTGAAACATGTGAATGTGGTATTATCCTTTAGATACCTAGAGCGAAGTGCTTTAAAATGAAAGGTTACAAATTTTTCTTGCTTTTGTAAGAACCAAATGTATGAAACCATTCCAGAAGCCAAAAAAATATGAAAGTTTAATTTTTAATCAGTTATAGCCTACTGTTTTAGTACCTGCTTAAAATTCTTAGTAATTATGTATTTCATGTAGGACTGCCATGTTTACTCTTTGCTAAGTTTTAATTCACTTTTATATTTCCAGGTTCAGCAAGAAGCCGGAAATGTATTTAAGAATTTTCTGGAAGGACAGATTCTGTTTGCTCCGACATACAAGTATGATTTATTTTCGGATGATTATGATACAAGCGAAAAATGTCGCCAGCCTGCATGGACAGATAGAATTCTCTGGAAACGACGGAAACAGCTTCCTGATGCTGGTAATAAGTTTGTTAATGTGGTCACTGCTATACTTTATTATCATTGTTGGCCGTATCATATGTATTTTTAAATGTATTGGTTACTGTTTCACAATTTTAGAAGGTATGTCACTTCTGAAGAAGTAAGTGGAAATGTTTTTACCATTATTGTTCTGGTTTCTGAAAATGACCTGTTTGGCTTTTTATTTTACATAGTGCAATTTAATAAAAATACACGTCATTTGACACTTAATACACATTTTTCCGTAGACTCGGCATTTGAATTTTGAATTCTGTTTATTTTTTCTATAATATTTTTGTTCACTAATCACTTCTTGAAGCTGTTTTTTTCTTTATAAAGGTGTAGATTTTTTTTGTGAAATGAAGTTTTTTGAACAGCATGGGCATCTTATGCTTGGAAACATCTAAATTTACTTTGCCTAGCTTTAAGCTTGACATTCCAACTGCCCTGCAAAAATTGAGATTGTTCTTCATTGCTTTCATAACTCCATCATCCTAAAATCTGAGACTTCATACTGGTCATTACCAGTTATAAATACTACTGAGCCTATCCACGTATAAAATTGGATTTTTTTATCTAGTTATAAAATTTCAGTGGGCAGTCCACTTAAGACCTCTTTGCTCTGTGTTCCTTTATGGTCTTTTGCGAATCCATCCTACTCCAAAATTCCTCGTTACTGATTATGAGTCTGGACACTGGCACTTTGCTTTAATTGATAACATCACTAATGTTGACAATATTATATATGTTACCATTTTCCGATGCTAATACTTTTTAAATTTTTTTTTAGACATTGGCTTTTGTCTCATTCATCAAGTCCTTCATATCTTGCAACAATATAAAAGAAAGTATAGTCACAGTCATAATTCGTTAATTTTTTTAATTTATTCTGAGACACTGGACTTCATAAATTATACAAAAACTATGCATTTTTGTCCCGTCCTATTTTGTAATGAGGAAGCTTGATTTCCACTCTATAATTTGTGCTCAACCCAACCTTCACATTTGTAAGTCATTCTAATGGGCTAGATTTCTTGTTTGTACTCTAAAAGCACAACAGAGTTTATTTGTTGATCGTAAATCTGTACTGTAATCAATGACTGTATAATCACTCATTTTAAACAGATTTACTTACAGATAAAATATGGTTTATCTGTCATTATGAAATGGAAAAGCAGTTCGAGGTCAGCAAGAGATTATTGTTCTGTATTGTATTCTCTTGCCAACTTCTAATTCTATATTAAGAAGCAACAACATTTTGTGAAAACAAACAATGAACTGCTTTTTTTTATGTACTGTATATGGAAGCCCACTTTAAGGAAATTATTAGTTTTGTGATACTTGGCATGAAAACATTTTAATAAAAAATTTATATTAGTTACAGATACAGACTGGAGCCCAGGCCGATTGGAGCATTATGGACGCGCAGAACTCAAGCAAAGTGACCACAGGCCTGTAATTGCTATTGTTAATATTGAAATCTATGAGGTAGATGAAAGAAGGCGTAACAAAGTTTTTATGGAAGTAATTCAAGACCTCGGGCCACCTGATGCTACAATCATTATCCAGGTTTTGTTGTAGTATTTTTATAAAATTAATTAAAGTAAATTTAAGAAATATGTTTATGTTTAAGTTGCAAATGATGTAAGAACATTACAAAAGGTTACTAGGGACTTGATTATCCAGATTATAGGGCTACGTTTCAGATTAACAAAATTTAAATAAAATAAGTAGGAAAGCCATAAAAACTTAATTTTTTGTAGGACCTGAGATATCAGATAATGTTATCATGAGTTGTGTCAATGACTGGTGTGGGTGAGCATTACTTATTGCAAGCCAAAGGTAGTTACTGCCTATTGCTGGTATTTTGACACAGTAATGACTCGTATAAGTAGTGGGTTTTCGGGGGAGAAGTAAAACTTACAACACATAAGATTTGTTCAACAAAACTAAAAACAAAGAGAAAATAAAAGTTGTTAAGGTACAACTTTAAGCAGTTAAGATACTGTGAACATTATCTGTATTTTAAAGTGATAATCTAATGAAGGGTTTGAAACAGTATAAAAAAATATTATCAGAAAAGTCTTCCTTTGTAAATAAGTGTAATAAACAAAAGCCTGACTGCATTAACTGTAAGGTTGCATAGCATCTTTACTTGTTTACTCCTTATAAAACAAATTGTCACTAGCTGTTCTTTTCTTATGAAATTTTGATTCGTTGTTGAGTCATAAATACATGATTAGCTTACATGATATAACAGCAGTAATATCAGTCAGTGTTGCCTGTTAAAATGATTCCCTTATTCTTTCGAAGTATTCTTAAGTTATAAAATAAATAAATTTTGTATAAAAGGCCAACTTTTGTCATTACAGGAATGATAAAAAGTCCTTTTTCTCGTATTTAAATTTTTCAGATTTTAAATGGATTTTTGTATAAAATGGAATTTTGGATAAACATTATCCAGATTATCACGTCCTAGCATATTTCCAGCCTCGGTGCTATTATTCAGGAATAAGCCATAATCAGTTTCTTAGCCGACAACACCAATTTCAGTATTACCTTAAAAGTTACATTTACTGAATGCCATACTGAAAGTTCCAACACAGTATACGTTTAGTACAGTACGTAACAAAACAATACTAAAACAACTTTTAAATCATTTTATTTTTGTGCTGACAAATGAATTATTCAATAAATGTTGTATTTTATTTAAGTTTCATAAATGGTGTTTTTTCAGTGACTGGGCAATAAAAAACACCATTTTAAAACTTACTTGTCTTTAAAAAATGCAATATATGGTATTTATAATTATAACAAAAATTATAACCTTTTACCTATAAATCACAGTAATTGTTATGTATTTTTCAATACATACCTGATGATATTATGTATTGTCCCTATAAATGATTTGTTTGTCTATATAAACAAATTGGTACATTTTTATAAAGTTAATAAGTTATTTATTTTATTGTATAACAGGTCGAAGGAGCACAAATGAGTGGCGATGATTCAGTTTATGATGAAAACTTCATGATGTCTCTGTTACAAGAACTTTCTCAAATTGGGGAAGTCATTCTAGTAAGGTTTGTGGAAGAAACCATGTGGGTTACATTTAGAGATGGCCAGTGTGCTGTTGTAGCTGCTAAAAGAGCAGCGACTCAGGTAAAACTATAGAATTTTATTGGAGAAACGTTTTATATAATACAGTTGAAGTATAATAAAAAAAAGGATTAACTTCAGTTTACAGTATATACAAAAACATGAAGTATTAAACAAATTGGTGATGCAGATCTGCAAAATGCACATATTTTATTTTTAAACAAGCGTTACGTAGGGCAAGACTATTTGCATTTGTCACTCAATACTGAATTATCATGGATGGCGAAATATAAAGAGTTGATAAAAAAAACAGAAAAATTGAGTGTATTTAACAACAATTTATAGTACAGTTGGTACGTACAATACGTTTTTTGTCCATGAGAAAGAGTGTTATACAGTGGTATCCCTGTTAACTGTCTTAATTCATTCTAGAAACGTTATTTGAGCAGACTGTTGTGCGAGTCGGTGTTTACAAAAGATACTTATGTTTACAAATACAAAACATTTTAATTTGTTCTATAGAAAAAAAAATTTAGTATTCACTATTAATATGTCAAAGATGAAGAATGAAGAAAATTCACAGAACAGAAGTCACACAAATGAATTTATTTTTAACTAAATTTATACAAATGTAATTATGTCACGCACACACACGCACATACAAACACACACACACACACACACACAAAACACAAATCAATACTGTTTTTTTTTTTTAGTTCATACTGTAACTGTTTTTAGTTCATTAGTCAAAGTTTGTCTTTCAATAATATGCACTAAGAAAATTGAAAACAGGAATAATAAACAATTTGAAATACAAACACTTAATGTTTTTTAAATTTAAAAATCAAAAGTACGTAACACATTATTATTATAACTTTTTAAATTTTTTAACAGTCTAACAGATTTAACACAGTAAAAATGTTGACGACACTAAACAATATTAGGTAGGGAATAGGGGTGGGCATTCTGAGAACAAATAACCAAGAAATATTGTGTAAGTTATTGCCCTACAAAACCCAAACACCCATCAGTCAAAGGCTTGTTTAACTGGACACAATGTTTATTTGTGTAGCACAGCACAGTGTTATTTCTATATTTAGACATCTGCTTAGAAGTAATTTAACAAAATGAAAATATTCATTTACCTGAAACCTAAACTGTTATACCAGTTATTTTTCATTCCATGAATTAGACCGTTGTTTGATATGATCATTGTCCAGGTCGACCATAAGCCAGGGTATCACTGTATTTTGAAACACTCAATATGATATTGCACTTGAAAAGTTTTTATAAGAAGTAACTGACACTGTCCAATAAATAGGTCTCTATTATCGGTTGTTGTCTAGACATTTAGTCTGTGTGACCAAGTACAATGTCATTTCTGTTAAACAGTGCAGTTTATATGTGCACCAGCTGTGGGCTGCTAGACATTCTGATGCTAGATATTTCCATCTCTAATAACAGATGAGCCACATATAAAAATAAAACAGCACAAAAACATTGGATCATCTGTATTTTAGTTTTTTTTTTCAACTCTCAAACCAGAATTTACTAAGAAATAGCATCTTTTGTGTTGTGTGTTTCATTTAGTGTTCAAGTCGTTTTCAAATAATTTCAATTTGAGAAAGTGTATATATGTTATTTGTACAGCTTTGTGGCCACAGACTTACATTGTCTTTAAAAACTCCAAACTGGAAAGAACAAACGGAAAAAGAAATTCAGCTTTGCAGTAATAACACTCTACCTTTATGTGACTACAGAGTGCCTCTGCAATCCGATGACTGTAAGTTTTATAAAAAGTTTGCTGAATTTTCTTTCCAACAATGTATTGTTTTGTTTATATTATTGTTAAACTCCATGTAATCAAACTAATTATGAAATAGACTGATTCGTAGTTAGAAGAAATTTGTTTAATTGAATGTAGAGGTAGGGAAAAGTACCTTCCTAGTTACTTTCAATAGGAATTCTACTGGGAGTGGAGCATGTAAAAGGATGGGATGGGCTCGATATGTGCTGATGATAAGGAAGTTTCAATTACAGCCATCCTTGGTCGCCAACATGTAGTCAATATATGCTAAGCAAAGGATTACTGTATATCAGCAATTCTTAAACTTTTTTGTCATTGGACCCACTTTCAGCGTGATTTTTTTTTGCAACCTACCATAACACACACACACACTTTTTATATTACATAATCAGAACTACAAAATATAATGAAATAAAAAACTTTTTATATTTTGTTTGTGTCTAATAATTACACTTGTAACACAGCAACCTAATAAAACCAAAATTTTATGTTAATAAAACTTCATCACCTAACTAAACTTCATTAATGAATAATTTCTATGTATTTAGTTTAGTTGACAAATTGCTCATTCACCTGATGAGAGGAGCTGATCCCAGAGGCTGGCCTTTTGATGTTACCAACTTAGGGCCCTTACAAGTTTGACAGGACAGATCAATTAAACAACCTTCGTTTAGCAATCAAGGAAATAACTATTTAAAGACTGCTCAGAGGGAGCAGTCGGTTCACCTAAGTACATATACTATTATTTTGAACAGTAATTAATTTTTCTTTTGAAAATTTATTGTTATAATAAATTAATTCAGTATAAAGTTTAATTTCAAAATTTAATATAATTTTTCTTTTTTTATAACTTGTTAAACAAAATTTTGTACAAAGTAATCTGAAACATAACCTGATGATTAATATAAATCATCTGATTAAGTAATATACCTGAGGAGTAATATTCATACCTTGAAGTAATATACAAAAAACGTAACCCGGTAAGTACAGTAAAATACAAACTTAAAGTGCATTTGGGTAAAACTGCACTTTAGGGACTTTTGTGAGTTTTGGTAATTTTTGCACTGAAACACTTCAAATTATGCTCAGTATTAATAATCCAAAATATAGAAGTGGGGAAACAACGGAAGTTACAAAAAAGTGAAAATAAAAGTGGAAAACGTAACCTCAAAATGACTACCATGCGAAAGTGAGAAACGTGTTTTTAAAGTGAAGACGATAAATTTTGTGTGTCATTAACTAAATGTGTGCTATTAATAATGAAAGGAAAATAATTTTTAAAAAAACTCTATAACTAACTTGACTCGGCTGTTGCGTATTTAACCTAACTCGACTTGGCTGTTTCGTGTCTAATGAAATGAAAGGGATATATATTTTTTTGTTTTAAAAAATAAGAACTTCATAACCTAACTTGAGTTGGCTGTTCGACGTTTAACTCAGTCGATATGTATGTAAGTAGTATTTTTTAAAATATTCCTAACCTTTGTAATAGTGTCAGTTAGGTGGACATAAAGCTGCCATGGCTTTGTAAAATGGTGAATCCTTTGCTTGCTATATTTTCACTTAAATATAGCATTGCCATATTTGTCCTTAAATTGAAATTCGGCTAAATACCCCACAAAATATTTTACTTTATTGTACAAAGTAAACATACAAGCCAATCTGTATAAAGTACATTAATACAAAGTAAACATCAATTACGTCAGAATATAGATTAGTAATAAATAGCTAAAAATCTTAATTTATTCTACATTTACCATGATAAATGTCATCTTCCGCACCATAATATCTCTCAAGGAAACAACACATAAATCAAGCAAAAAAATCGATGAAATAATGATTTTTACAAAAGTCCCTAAAGTGCAGAAATACCGACATTTGGTTATATCGAATAGTTTTAGGTGATAAAACAGAATATTTTCATTACACATTTTTTTCATAAAATACAATTTGTTATACGCAATGATACCTGCGGATTGGCCAACCAGGAATAGTCGGTCTTCCCTTCTCTCTGTTTTTGTTTTCTTTTATTAATTTTTTTTATCAAAGGCGAAAAGGCTGAACTAATTTGAATAATTAAAGAAATTTAGTAAGTGTCCCCAGGGGACAGAAAGCCAAAAACAGCATGCTTAGCACCTCCCTTTTGTAATTTAATTTCTATTATTATTAAACTAGCATATTTATGTTGATGCCATACAACCAGTCACAATATGTTTGGACTTGAGGTGGTAGCACAATGTTAATGAAATGACTGCTCTTAAGTCAAAATGGTGCACTGGCACTGGGAAGACAGTTGGTCTTGTCTCAATATTCCACGCCTGTTCTAGCTGGCAACAAACAATTGTGTGTTCTTAAATGAACCTCAAGTTTTATAAACTGGTTCTGGTAATATTGTTGGAATAGTATAACTGTTAAAATAATGATTGCCATTAACTTTGATTTGCCAAAGTATTTGGTTGTTTAATTGGCTTTTATAAGGTTACATTCATTTAGGGTATCTTAGCCCAAAGAATGACATCACTCTTAACTGATAAATATAATATAATTCAAATTAATATAATTTTTGATAAATATAATTCAAAATAGTGTCAAATTGTTAACCTAATAACGAAAATGTTGAAATGTAGCTTTGTAGCAAAACAGATTATCTTTTAGATTAAATACAGTTTGGATTACATATACATTTTGGTTCTATTTACATTATAAAAGTTACAAGAGTTATAGAAGTTATAAGATTTTAAAAACATTAGGTTAAATTGATTGTACAATTTTGTCAAATCAGGCTTTAACATTTTACAATAATTATATTGGTTTTTGTAAATGCTGCCTGAATGGGCACTCAGCCTTGTATTGAATTTTCATATATTTAAACGTAAAATGAGTTGTGATTCCTGCCTGGTTTAGTGTGCCCATTCACATGGATACCATGTCCAACCGAATTAGCATGTCTACCTTGCTTTTGTTAATTTCGGTGTGTTTAGCACTTTCACTGTAGAAGCATTTACTTGTAATATGCTTCTTTTGACATATAATACTTTTTGTTTTCCTTGTTTTGTTAATTAGTAAATTACTACTAATTAACAAGGTAGGTTTTGTTAACTGCATTGTACAGCTGGTTCTGACAAAGAATTTAGCACAAGTCCCCTTACCTGCTACATTTTGTTATCTCACAGCTGTTTGGTTTGCATGCCTTGACTGTTCTGTAAGCATGCGGTATCTATCTGCTTAGTTTGGAACTGCTTAGGTGGAATGCTACACACTTCATCAGAAGAAAAGGCGTGTGAGTTAAAAACTTTTAACTCGCCCATATACTCTTTTCTTCCCATTAATTAATTCCGATATTAAGTGTAATTATCGGTATTTGTGTAAAATTTTGAAATTTGTAGAATTTTTTTGTCATTTTATTTTTTAAACTCGTTTGTTCTAGCTGAATTCATGTTGTAGTTCCAGTAGTAAAGCTAGTCCAGCAAACACACTTCACCAGGTTTTCTACGATCCTGGTGGCCAGATAAAAGATGATATAGTGTGGCCACTTTGCTATCACAGAAATAAACTCCATGGCTACATTGTCTTTTTGCTCTGCTCACTTCATTTTGAAAGTGTGTGTTGTGTGTGTAACTTTACAGTTGGCAGTGAAGCAAATTTTGTGAAATTATAGATCATATTTCTTAAAATATGTTCAATTCCTTATTTTTTACAATTGAGAGAACACTTAAAAAGTTTTAAAATGTCCGCCCTCACGCAACCCATAGTTTGGGAACCGCTGCTGTATATTAAGTGTGTTTTTTATTTTCTAGATTACAAAAAGCCAAAAGTAAACAATGGTCACAACAGCCTTATTGACGATGTACCACGCAACCTACCTCCTTCCAGACCTCCACTACCTGTACATAAACCCAAGGTAACATATTCAAGTTAAATGTGCTTTATTTCTGCAATGTAAATGTTATTAATTATCGCAAAGTTTCAAGGGTTGTTAGTAGCAGAGTTGATTAACACTGAAACTTTGGCTGAGTGCAAGTTGACAGAATAAAATTGGATGTTAATTTTTTCTCATTGAATGTTTTTCATCGATGTTTTATTTCATTCCATTGGCATTACCAGCCCCAAATTATTAAGGGAGAGGGTTCTTCTTATTAATTACTGATTAATTAGGAAAAGTCCTCCATATTATGAGATCTTGAGTCCTTTTAGAAAATTTTGAGGTAACACTTTTTGAGACATTCTGAATGTTTCTGACTGTATATTTGAAAAACACTTAAAATCTTTGACAATTCAAGTTTCCAAGATTGTATTTTTCAGTTAACAAACACAAAACTTTACATAATATCAACAGTTTACATAATTATTAGAATCAAGTCTTATGATAGCCTTGAAAACTGCTTTGAATTTTTTCTGCTTATTGTACAGACTTTATGCCAGTTAGACCAATGAGGATGAGGGATCAGTGTTATTGGTAAGAATAAAGCAACTGCAGCTCAAACTAAGAACCTTGAGGTGTGCAGTTCAGAGTTGCAGCAGACATTCCATGCCTTAGCTAGCTGCATTAACCACTGAGCCCTAATATTCTTAAAACGCAGTATTATTAATTTTATTTTTATTTTTTGCTGGGAATGATTATACAGTATTTAATTCATTGTTGAGTGTATTTAATATGTTTGTCAAATATTTAGAAATATATACATTTTAAATACAAACTGTATATTTTTAAAAAATATGAAAATTGTGAATGAAAAATATGTTTTAAAATAAAAAAAATTAAATAAATATAAATCAAAATTAAAAATCCATTTTCAGATATTTCAAATCATACACTATTATAAATTATTTATATTTATAAATTATAAATTATTATAAAATTTCTGACTAGTTTACTTAAAGTTGTATTTAACATTGAAAGATAGTTAAGCTTATCGTAATCAGTTTTTATATAGAAACTGCATAATTTTACTGTTAAGTGAAATACTGTTTTTACTTAGGCTGGAGTAATCAGCATTCCTGCAAGACTACCGCAGACAGAAGTTAGCGCCTATCAGGAACCAATACCAGGAGGCGCATTCACCAAAGCCGAAGAAGAAGGTAGTATATGTTACAATAAACAAGACCAGTCTGCAGTTATTTATGAAGAAATTCCAAGTGAAGATTTTGAAAGTTCACCTGTCCCATTAGGACCTCCGCCTCCTCCTCCAGTCGCTACATTAGAAAACCCACCACCTCTACCTCAACGGCAGTTACCTCCTCCTCCAACTGTATCTCGTGTTGCACCACCACCTCCTGTACCACCACGAGCAGGCGCTCCTCCACCCGTTCCTTCCAGGACAATTACTTCTTCACCTCGCAAAATACCACAACCTCCTACTGACTAGTGACAGCACAGAGGTTTTAGGTTATAATTGTTCGTACTGCATAGTATTAAATCGGATCATAAATATGTACCTGTATAATAGAACCCTTAATGTATATTAGTATATTTCTTCTGCTTTAAAAGCAATGTTTACTATTACATTATGTTTAGAAATATTTACATTCATGGAATATAAACAAAGAGGGGTTAAGTTAGTTTAATTTCAGTTTACTAGTTATGTTTATTGTTTAGACTGATTAAGATTAGGGTCCAGAGGGATACCATGAACTGTTATGTGTTTGCCCCTGAGCACCTATGTTGGTAACTAAATGGGAAGTTGATTGTAAATGCGGTAGTATTTTTGGTATCTGAACCAAAACTCGGAAATTATTTTGGTCATGAACAAATTTTCAAAATGGGGCTATAAAATAACGTATAATTTTTAACAAAGTATGGTCTCGCATAAAATAAATGCTAATTAAGAATGTGTATTTTCAGAATTGGCAGTGGCGTAGTTCAGTTAATATAACAGATAATTTTTGTCAACACAGGCCTGTAGATCAGCTGCTATGAGAGAAGTCCATCGAGTATTGCCTAATAAGACAGCATGGACACCATTAGGCTCTTTCCTTGATGGTCTGTCTCATGGAAGCCAGTATAGTATCTACCTTGTCCTTTCTGTATATTTCAATCTCCTGTTTTCCTTACGTTAAATTAGAAAAGAATAGCAATCGTTAAAAAGATAGTGGAAATTCAAATTAGCAGCAATTAAGTGCAAGAAATTTGACAGTTTTTATATGGGTGCTGATTTTCAATGAGGCAGTGTTTTACTAGTCATATCGAGTACATGATCCAACAGTATTTGAATGTCAAAGTCTCTGAACCCTTATGGTATGGTATCATCATATATTGATGTACTATATTTGTTTATGGCTGAGTGACAATAATCTTTAAAAATTTTTTTTTTTTTTTTTGGCTAAAAAATTGATTACAGGTAAAAGTTATTTTGTACTTTATGTATAATAATTTGTTTTAATTATATTTTGTTTGTATATATTTGCAAAAATTGAATATATTGTCAGTATATGTTGTATTGTAAATTAATTGTACAGGGTGTCTACTGACCTTGAGTTTTGGTAATTTCGTTGGCGAAACTATAAGAAGTGTTGTTAAAAATGAAAATTCGTATTTATTATTGTTCAGTAATAATTTGTATTCAGTAGGTTTACTGCACCCAAAACTGTTATTTATACCTGGAATTGTTTTGTTCGTTTGTGCATGTGCTGGGATACTAAACAAATTAATTTATCTTAATGAAATTTAGCAAATGTGTAGTTTACCAATAAATGAAATAAATATATGTTCTTATATTTTATAAATATACTTTTACATTTTCATTAATTAATTTGAACTATCAGTTGTTATCAATTTGGGAACTAAATAATGACAATTTGATATTATTACTCTGCAAATTTTATATGAGTAAAAGAAAATTTAATATTATAACATACTAAATGTTCTGTATTAATATCAAAAATTCTGCATTATTAAAAAAAATAATTTTAATGGTTTTACTGTTACAAAATGTCCTTGAATTTTTAAAATTCCACCTTGAAAACCTTGTATCATATGATTGAGGTTTTACTGTGTATTGTTCATATTATAAAAGATTTAATTTTAATGATTTAATTACTTAATTAGGTAATACAGTTTAAGTAATTATATATTAGCAGGACTGATCATCTTGACACCAGTTCTTTTTAAAGACTTTGAAATCAAAAGAAATGGTATCCAAATTAAATTTAAACTGTACAGTCAAGAACAAGATGTTACAAGGAAAAATGTTTAATTGAAGATTAATATATATTTCTTGTTGGGTAAATAAACATTTTAAAAATATAAAATTTGAAATTGTTTAAAACACATTCTCAACTTTATTCTGTTTTTTTTTTTAATACACAATTACTCGTATGTACAATGAAATAGACCACTGAACGTTTACTTCTTATTTATTTATTGCATAAATAAATTTAACAAATAAAACAAGTTTATATTAACTTGCAAATTCCCTTCATATTGCCCCCTTTGTTCCAAGTTTGTACACTTGAAAAACACTTGGTATTTACTTTTTCATTGCATTTAATCCGTCAGTGTGATATAAATACAAAATTAATTTATAATATATATATATATATATAAGGTATATACTGTCATTAGATGTAAGATGTAAAAACTAAGCAGTTGTTACATTTCTGAGCTCGAATAACAACTTATCCAGTTATGTTGTCTTTGGAAGGCTTTAATAAAAATGTTTCCACGTTTTCAATGTAAGTTAATTTAAGCTGATGTACACATTTTTTTTAACCAAGAGTCAGATGATAAGGTGAACAGACAAATAATATTGGTAACATTTAGAAATATTTTAACCTTAATTTTTTATGTACAATAATTTACTTTATAAATACCATAATTTTTCCAGAGATTATAAATAAAAGGGTGCCAGGAGGACATGTCTCAGACCTTTCTGGCCGGGAGAGACCTGACTGTCATTAATGACATAAATCTTACAAATATATTATTCTACTTATTGGGCAAAACAAAGAACCATATAGAGGTGCCAAGGGGGGGGACACGTGGCACAAAATGTGCTGTCAACATTTGTGAGGGGGCAAAATTTATTTGTATCGATTATTTTAAAAGGGGATAAAATAAATATTGTAAAAAAATCATTTTATTATTATTATCTATATTCAAAATTCGAAACTGCAAAGAATAAAATATAAAAAGTATTTTCTTCATTTTATTTTTTTCTCTTAAAAAAATCGATCAAGCAAAAAATAAAAGATAGCAGTTAAAGATCTTTTTGCCACTGAAGGGTAGTACACAAAATTATCAAATTCTGAGGAGGGAACTGATTTGTGGGGGGCATGTGCATATTTGCTGTTAGTGGATATTGGCACCTCTATAACCATGTAAATGTATTTTTCACAATTAGCTTGAGTTAAACTTATGGTATAGACCCTATATGTATAAATTCATTTGTATATATCCAGGGTGTCAATCTAACTACTAAAAAATAGGAAAATCCAAGTTAAATTTTTACTTCCTAAACAAACTGTACTGTTAAGGCTACAAAGCAGAAATTTTGTGTGCTCATACCACCCACATACTTATAGAAATCCCTAAATGGAATTTATAAACAGTTTAATTGTATAAACCCGAATAAAGATTTTGGGTTGAAATCCTTAGATAGACGAATTTTTAATTTTCGATTTTAATGAAACTCAAAATTGTACTAGTTTTTGGTAAGTATCTAACAAGAAATGCGAAAAAAACTGTTCAACGATGGCTGAATGCAAGATGTTGACCATCAGAAGTGGTAAACAATTATTCTATCAAACACTGTTTTCTCCTTTACTGTTGAGGTACTAAAATAAAATGTGCTTTTCTACAAACTGTAACAGGTATGAAAAAATGATAAATTATAAATTTGTAGGACATTTTTTATTTGTGACCAACAATTTTTCATCAGAACAGACCCACTAACTGCCTGTCTTTATAATTAGAAAATATGGGACAGTTCAAAAGAGTTTCCTTTTTGAGGCATATTTGTAACTTCTTGGGCATTTTCCATAAAAGCTATACAAGGTAGGGAAAATCGTAAATTAGAAAGTTGTAGAAAATTTAATTTCTCATTTTTTTTTCTAAATACAGATGGACTAACTGTTGGGCAGATATTAGTAGAAAAATGCAGTAGTGCGTCAGGTTTTTAGTGTTCCTATTAAACTGTTATAATTGTAATAAGTAATTGTTAGTTGTATAACGGTTTTATAAGTTTATTTAAACCATTGAAAAAGTAATCAAAATGTAATGTTTCTTTACATAACCTAAGGATTTGAACCCTAAACCAACAAAAAAAAAACTTTGTCAGTTAAATTTAGGAATTTCTTGAATTATGTAGTTAGTGTCAACACACCTTAGGTCTCCCAAAATTAAAAGGAAGTAGCAGTGGTAAAAAAAACTACCATTGTTTACCACTTAAAAATGGTCGCCATCTTGGGTTGAGTCATTGTTGAACAGTTTTTTTTACATTTCTTGCTAGTACTCAGAAGCAGCTATTATAATTTTGAGTTTGATTAAAATTGGACAATATTTAAAAAAATGAGCATTTAGCTAAGGATTTGAACCCAAGATCTATGTAAAATCTACTGTGCCACTTTATGGGTACTATCAATGCACCAAGTTTCAGCTTTGTAGCCTTAAGCAGTACAGTTCATTTAAGAAGTCAAACATTTAATATGAAATTCCCTATGTCCAGCAGTTAGATTATCATCAGATCAATCGTAGGTTTACTTGTCAATTTTTGTGGATTGTTATTAGTGTTGAGATTAAAAATAAAATATTTTCTTATTTATATGTTACTAATTTTTCCTGTTTTTATAAGTTACATTTTGCAAGAATTATTAATTGCACTACATGTAATGTAAATATTAGTGAATTTAGAGTAAATAGGGTAGCTTATTAAATAATCAGAAGCTATATGCATATGTACTTAAATTAACGGACGAAGCCAATAATGATGAATAATGGAAGTAAAGGCTTTCACAATGTATAATGTAGATCTAATCTAATATTTGTTCCTCAGCAATTAGCGTTCACTTTTTATGCCAGCAATTTGTTTTAGAGGGTATTGGAACGTAGTGTTGCTATTTAGATTTGTAAAATTGCTTGTTTTTAATTTTATGTTACAATGATGCGAGAAGTGTCCGTACAAAAATATCAGTTGTGTATGTTGAAAATGTTTTATTTCAAAAAAGGTATAAAATCAATTGAAAGTTAATTTTACACAACTGTTTCATTTATTCACCTTAGAAGCTTTTTTTTATAAATAAAATAATATTTGTACATTTTAAAGCCATTGTAAATTTTAATTTTTTTTTCAAGGAAAGACCCTTTTTATTGAAAGTAACTGAAACAACATTAACAAGATAAATTTAACAACTTGAGTGTAACTGAAAAAGAAAATTTAAAAAATGGGTAAGCAATAAAAAGTTGTAACATTTTAGGTCATTGGGAATTAAGAATAAATATTTCAGCGACAGTGTGCCTGAAAGTTGATAAATTATATATTATATGTATTTTGGATACTAAGTGATTACAAATTTTCATATATAATTTAAACAAAATTGATAATTGTTTTTAATACATTTTTGGATTTATAATTTTTTTAAATTTATGAACTTAATATATTAACTAACTAAATACATGGAGAAAATGAGTATTAATAAAAAATGTGTTATGTTGAATAAAATTAAGAGTATTGATTAAGGATATAAATGCATGCTACGATTGTTTATCCGATTTCTTCATGACAACAGTATTTCACGAAATTTTTAAGAGAAACGAAATTAGGTATAGAAGAAATCAAAATAAAAAGAGTATAAGAAAAAAAATAAGTTCTGGAGTCTTGTTTAACCAAATTTGAGTAACTAAAGGTCATTCGGTTAATCCTGAATAATTTGCAAAATATGTCATTTTTGTAAGGAAAACGTGTGTTATGCATGGAGTATTGTCTGTAATACATTTACCTACATTGTGTTTTGTGTGCAATAGTGGGTGCCCCCATACTTGTTCGAATACAATTGAATAAGAAGTATATTCAATTCAATTTTTTTATCAAGAATGCTTTATTTTACAAATAAATGATTTACACTGTATTAAATTTAAAACATTTATAAGTAAAAGCACGAAGTTTGTATATTGTAAGGTTATATTTTTAGCACATTGTAGCAAACATAATGAATGTACAGTACGTAATTTATATAAAATCAAAACAAAAAATATTTTAAAAAATGAAAAAACCTGTTTGTACAGACATGGTTCACACGTTTGGCCATTTATAAAGCATACATTTTCTTTAAAAAATGTTTTGTAACATCTATACTTTATGCCAGTTAGACTAATGAGGGTGAGTGATAAGCATAATTGTTAAGGGTTAACAGGGGGAACATCATAACTGCAGCTAGAATTAACAACCTTGAGAGGCAGTTCAGACGCAGTAGACCGACTGGTGCCACAGCCACATCGGCCACTAAGCCCTCAAAATGTTTGTTTTCTCTTTAATGATCAATCTTGGAGTCATTTTAAGTCCACCATAGTTCTCTTGACACTACCAAATCACCACAAAATTAAATAGTGGTTGTATTTTATAATTATGCATTAAAAATAAATAGAACAGTAACTGAGTAATTTGATAACTAAGTGAGTGAGTGAATCCAGAAAGGCTTTTTTTGCCACCGGCATACCTACAGTCCACAGCACAATGTACTATGAAAGTGTAAATTATAATCCACAAATAGATCTTTTTTTCCATAACTTGAAGGGTATTTCTGTTTTTATACTTTTGTTTTTTTTTTTTTTTGTTTTTTAACAATTTGGTTATTTCAGAAATTCAGTTAAACAAGACTCCAGTGTATGGATTGAGATAAAAATTGTCAGGTAGTTGAAAACAGATGAAGGAAACAAATTAGTCCCTTTTGCAGTAACTGTATAATGTTCATCCGCAGTCTAGTGTCATAAAAATATATGTTAGGCAAATATGTACACAAAGAGATATTTCGCGTAAAGAGTTTTTTTATCGGAAAGAAAAATAAATGTTATTTTTTAAGTGTTAATTTGTATATCTTATGTATTACAAAAACGTGTATTGTTTGTTTTTAAAAAAAATGTTTTAATGTTAGTAATAGAACACCAAAATTTTAGTAACTTTTGCCTTACTTGCCATTCGTAAAGTTATATATTGTTACTAAGTTAACTAGGTTAGTGTATTAATAAATTGTTAGGTTGTTTGAAATCACTGTAGAGAAATTTCCATTTTGGAGAGATCCATAATAGAGGTTATACTATATGTGTAAATTGCCAAGCAATATAATAATTCGCTGTAGAGTGTAATCCTAATGTTAGAACTGATTATAGTTGGCTCATGGTAATCCAGTCTTTTGGACTGTCCAGTTCAGTTCTGTATATGTATTTATTTGAAAGATAAAAACAAAAGACATTGTTATTGAACATGCAAATGTTTTCTTAACAAGTAAAAGCATAAATATAAAATAATATAATTATGCAATTAATAGTGTAAAGTTATATAAATAGTCATTTATGTGATATTGTATTAATTTTTGGTTTACTATTCTCACAGTATGTAGTTTTTATCTTTTGCAAGTAATATTTGTTACAGTTAAAGCATTTGTGACTGTTGATTAATTAATAGGTAATGGGGCTATGTGAATGAGCTATAGAGTTTTCTGTTTAAACTACTAACTTTTATTACAACAATTCTATAAACAAAAAAATTGTTTATTGTATGCGTAGGTACTTATATTAAATTAGTGGACAGTTTTGCTAATTGCAGACACTATTGCCAGTTTTATGTCGGCTGATGTAAGTTATAAAAATTTTTTGATTTGTTAAAATAATAAATGAAAAACTGAAGAAATTATATACAGAAAAATCTCTATATTATAGCGGCATTGGAGGGAATATTAGTTTTTGCTGCTATAGAGAATGCAGTAAAAACACATTTAAAATTAGTTTCTATTTCTAAAACATGTTATATTTGCAATTTGAATTAATCATTAAGTGCAACAGTTACAAAAATGAACTACGGCGTATTATTTGTTTAAAAAAATAAAAGCTTATATTTTTGTAATACTGTAGACTATGAACAAAATAATTGCAAGACTAGGCTACAGTGTTGTACTACCCATATAATATTGATATTATACAGAATTACTAACAATCCATGTAAACCATAAACGTGTATTTAAAACACAAACATAAAATATGAATATCAGCATTAAATTATATTTGTTCAGGATATTCCTACTTTTAAATAAAATGTTATACTGTATCATATTCAATTAAGCAATAGAAACATTCCTAATATTCATTTAAAACAATTTTAAAATAAGTCAATATACTATTAGGCTAGTGTAAAATACTTAAAATTGCTAATTACTGGCATTTTCTAAATACTGTAAAATCTGTTTCAGATGGTAAAAATAAAAACATAGCCTACTGTATACAGGCTAATGAAATTTTTAGTATCTGCCTTATTTTTTCTTCAATCATGATCACATGATACACATTTTACACATAACGAATTTAAATGAGAAACAATATTCAATACTATATAAAGTACCAACAATCGACTAGACTACCGAGGTCAGTAAATAATGTTAGCTTTTGAATAAACAGAAACTGATTGGATTGGTACTGTGTATGACACTTGAGAGGTTACAGTCACTGACTAAACAATAACAGAGAAACAGGATAGTTGTTTGTGGCTGCCTGAAACACCCATTACCATATCGTGGTGACATTGTTTAGGGGTGGTTTGTTGCTTTTAAGGTGACGGGGAAAAAAATTTAAAACAACTTTGTTTTCATACTAAAACTAAACAAACCATTGACTTTCAAGTTGCCTACCATTGCCTTCGCATAATTCAGTTCCCCTCTTTATTGTATGGGTCCAAATATTTCAAAAATCTAGTTGTGCACAATGCTGACTGTTTTGGACATCAGGGCATATTTCAAGTGAGTGATGGCATAAAGAAAAGAGGTTAGCAGAGAGGAAACGTTGCCTCTATAAAGATTCCTGGAATATTTTAGTCCTTAATAAAGGAAGTTACAATACATAGCTTTACTATAAAAGTGGAACAGGACCAACATTTTTATTTCTTATAGAGAGATTTTTGTCACAGAGAGGTCCACAGTAGAGGTTTTACTGTATATGTTTATGAAGTAAAATAGACGTGTGTGTGCATGCGCACGAGCGTGTGTGTGTGTGTGTGTGTGTGTGTATACATACATATATTCACTACTGTTGTTCCAGTATAAAATCCTTTAATAAAAGTATCTGCCAAATTACAATACTGCATTTTTTTGATGCCTGGAAACTATTGTTTCCATATAGTGTTTTTTAAAAAAATTTATTTGGTACAATCAACAACCACAAATGGCCTGATCAATACTAGTCTGATGATTATGAAAAATGTTGGTTTATTATTTATTGAACTCTTATCGCAGAAATAAAACATGTTACTGTGTAGCTAATAGTATAAAAATGTGTTTCTGTTTTGTTCACCCATACTTGAAAACATGATAAGTTAAACCAAAGGAAGCTTTACAGTTATATGAGGGTCGTTTGGGAAGTAAGAAAGTTTTTTCTCTAGACACTTTTTATTAAGATAATGAAACAAAACTGATTTTACAACACATTTGATACTTTATGTATTTTTCTACATAGTTGCCATTCAAATTTAAACATTTGTCATATGTTTCATTAGCTTTTCTATGCCTTCTGCATACTCACTTGCCGCTGTTTGTTCAACTAATACTCTTTTTCAGTTTGTTGTCACTTCTGTAGTGGCTTTCGCCCCAGAATCCTTCAATTTGAGAAAAAGATGGTAATCACTCAGAGTCTATACATGCCAGGTCCAAGCTGTAAGGCAGATGTTCAAAAACTTCCCACTTAAACTACTGAAGCAAGTTTGTTGTCAACATAGCATCAGATGTGCATTATCATGAAGTACAATGCCCCTTGACAACAGTCCACATCATGTGTTTTGAATTGCATGCAGTAAAAGTAGTCTTATTGCATTTATGGTATCACCTCTAGGCATGTAGTTGCTGAGTAGGATACCCTTTTGATTCTTAAAACACTGTAGCCATAACCTATTTGGCACTCAGAATTTGTTTGGGAAACAGTTTGTTCAACTTAACTGGGATTTGATGGTTGACTGCGATTGTTATGTTATACGTTGGTTGATTGTCTCGATTGTAAGAACATCATGCAACACTACTTTAGAGGCTGTCCACCAACAGTTGAGAGTCTCTTAATATATTTTGCACTGCCATTCTTAAAGGGTTTTGCTAATTTCACGAATAGGTTCTGAATAAGCCATATTCCACACTAGGTTAGAATTGTATTCGTGTGTACTTAAAATCTTGGTAGCGGCTTGCCTGTTTGCCCTGACCATGATTTTTGCTCATTGGCATATGTTAATGTTAGGCACATTCCAGTACAGCCCACATTCCTGCTTGAAATACTGTTGCATGCTTCCATAAAATAATGATAACCTCTTTGCAGATTTGCCATAGTCTCCAACTCAAAACAGCACTACGAAGTGTTATTACGCTGTGTGTCAACTTGAGTCTATCGAACCCCCTCTTCCTCCACTAGTAATCAGCTTTTCCAAATTGTTTTTCAAGCTTTTTTCCAACAGTTTTGACGAACTTTCATAGTTCATCTGCTTACTTTGTATAACAAAATAAATACAAATTAAGAAAGCTTATATATTTTTTATGTTTCCATTCCCCACTCTCTTAATGATAATTGTAGTACCATTATTAAAATATAGCTAAAAGCAAGCACTCCATACAAAGATTTAAAAGACATTTCTTTTATAATTTTTAACAATAGTTTAAGTGTTTCAGAGGTGTGAAATTTGAAAAATAAAAAAATGAAGCAGGTATGCAAATTATTTGTTTTAAATGTAATTATATTTTTTTTCTGTTAGAAGTGCAATCCAAATGCACTGTTTATATTCTATTCTGAACTTCGACATATTATTAGTAACAAAAACACAGTTTACACAACTGCATGCTCGCATGCATAAACAGAAATAAAATATTAATTATTATAGAAATTTCTTCAAGGTATCACTATAAAAATTGTATTCCTAAAAACCTGATTCCATGTCAGTATATATTTTAGTATTTTTTTTTTGTGCCTTTTAAATGTAGAAAACATGTAATATATATATATATATATATATATATATATATATATATATATATATATATATATATTCATGCATGTATGTATAACATTGAAAACCGGTGCACATCTGTTTGACACAATGATTCTAAAAGAAACATTGTTTCAATGTTCACCAAAATCATATCTGGCATCTTTGAGGTTATTCTCGCTCCAAGTTTGAAGTGGAACCCATCAATGACTTCAGATTACTTGGAGCGAGAATAACCTTGAAGATGCTAAATACAATTTTGATAAAACATCAGAACAGTATTTCTTCTGGAAACAATTGTGTCGATGATGTACACTGGTTTAAAATGTGATCCACATTTTCCCATCTGTGAAGGAATACACACACACACACACACACATAAAGTAGTTGTGTGTAATATGTGTGTTCTTATAAATAATAGGCCTGAAGGTTACATTGAGATAAAACAACTATGACTTAAAGTATTTAAGTACCTAATGTATTCAAGTTCAATATGGGGAAAATAGAAGCAGTTTATATAATTCAATAAAAAAACCAATAATTGGGATGCATTAGTTATGAAGTATAGACAGATGAAGTTTTCTCCCTCACTAATACAAGATATTACTGTATTGCCATAAATATTGTTTTCACCAAAATTTGATTTACTTTTAGAAGAACTTTAAAATATTTAAACCAAAAAAGTTAAGAAACTAATATAGTATCAACATTGTACTTCAAATTTCTCTGTATAATTATTATTTCTATGGTAGCATGCCAAGTAATCAATTCTACTAATTGTTATTTACGAATATAACTTGCCTGTTAATAATATAGAAGAGGTATTGTAGAGTTACATTATGATATTGTGAGTTTCAATGTATGAATTGTACAAATTTGTCCAAAAAATATTGACATAAATATATATTATATAGTACCTAATGTTGTGTTGTTTAGTAGCCTAAATTGAACAAATAAATAGTGCAGTACCATTGCACAAACTTTTCTTGTTCTATTCATTTATTTAAAAAGGACTTAAATGAAGCCAATAATAAGTACCCAAACAAAACGGGGATGTGTAATAGCTTAGAGATTTATTAACTTAAAGAATCGTTTTTCCTTCGACAGTATCGTGTTATAAGTTAAAGATCGACCTGTGTAATAAGATAGAGGTTCCGTACTGTGTATTAACTTAGAGACTACAGTTCCTTCAAGTGTGTTGCACCGTGTGTATATGTTGCCGACGTCGCTGCTTGCAGGCGTTTCAGTATCTTTTATCTAACAAGTATACCAGCCTAATCATCACTATTTTGTTTTAGTTTACAGTTGAATATATTGTCAATACTATGGTCAACAACATACCTAAATGTTTATTTTTGACAATTATCTGTATAGAAAAATAGAAATATTGGTGTTTTATCGAAAAAAAACAACTTAAGTTTATATGAATTCATTAATTCATAATTAATTCTTTAATTTGGGGCTATTTTCTTAATTCAATTCGGATATGGTTTGAATAAAACAGCCTTCAAACAATATTTTTATATTATTATTACTATTACTACTACATATGTAAATTAGTATACATTTACAGCATTGCACATAAGCCTTTAAGAACAAAACCTATCCAAATGAACTTTATGTTTTAATAATATATCTCTCTTTAACTAAGCGAATTCTACTTGTTAGATAAAAGATACTGAAGCGCCTGCAAGCAGCGGCGTCGGCAACATATACACACGGTGCAACACACTTGAAGGAACTGTAGTCTCTAAGTTAACACACAGTACGGAACCTCTATCTTATTACACAGGTCGATCGCTAACTTATAACACGGTACTGTCGAAGGAAAAACGAATCTCTAAGTTAATATATCTCTAAGCTATTACACCTTCCCAACAAAACATACTGTAATAACGATGCAGTAGCAGTTATGAATGTACTAAGAGAAACTATATTAACATTAAAGAACTGCTTTAGGTGATCTTACTACTAGACTATTGAATAGAAACCGAATGAAAGGTATTTTTCATTATTGTTGTAAACAATTAGTATGTAATTAGTAACAGTTCTTTCTATCATTTAACAAAAGTACTTGCTGCTCAGGATAAGTTTAGATAAGATGATGAACAGGTTTAGATGAGATAAACGTGACTCATGATGCCGACAAGGTACTATTACTACTTTATTACTACACAAGTAAGTGTTGAATCACTTACTTCAGCTGTGATCAAACGGAAAATGATCAGCTGTATGGACATAGATTGTCAAAAAATGTTATCAGAAAAGATGATAAAACACCCTCATGATCTCTCCTGCCCTAGTTCCAATAGTCCAAGATCACAAGCCTAGACTAATTGTATAAACCCTAAAATAAGAAGCTGAAAAATATGAATATTTTGAATACAACTTTAACTTTTATAAAAGTATATAAACGTTTATAACTTTTGTACCATCATATGTTCTGTAACACTTTTTTTACAGAATGTAGGAGGTTTGGTAGAAACATTTAAAATGATATATGATCATAATTTTAATTTGGAGTAAGAGCTGATATAACAGCTATTTTGATAATTGTATGCTACTCTGTGACATATTCTAGGGATTCATTATTTTGAAAAACAACTAGGTTAAATTACCTTTGATCTACCGAAATCTTAAAGTTCCCCGCAGGGGTGCAGACTAGCTGCACCAATTGAGAGGATTTAGACGTCCCTCGCGGTACCCGAGTCTTAACACACACTTACACTTACGACTCTAACACTTTACTCTCACAGTTACATTTAGGGAGGCAATAATAGCCTCAATGTGCTTTTCGCCTTAAAAAAAAATCATTAAGTTATGTTCATATGAGCAGCAATTAAATAAACATGTAAAATTACATTGAACAAATTTACAGGGCATAGTTGAACATCAGGAAACTTTAATACTGATTCATGCACACAACTCTAGTCACATAACTTGTGCATGAATCAAGACCAAGTGGAAGTGGTCATACAGTGCCATCTTGGCCTAATAAAGTTGTTAAATATAATTTTATGTGTTCATTTAATTTACAAAAAATAAATCAGTTCTTTTAACTTTAACATCATTTTAATATAAATCAACATTATGTGTTATCATGCCTGATAACGGAAGTACGGTATCGAAAACGGTATGTGTCAACCCAACATTGTAACTGTAATAATAAATGTAATTTAACCTAGTTAACCGTAATAAATAATTCATTTTTATTGTAATTATACAACTTTGAAACTGTATACGTTTTGGGGATTTGTAGTTTCGCTCGGTAATAGTGGGATTTCATACGAAATAATAAGCAAGAGTTTTTCCCAGTAATAATAAATATTTAATAGTATTCCTCTGAAAATATTATATCTTACAAATATATTTTTTATACATAGATACTAAATTCAAGTTATCACAATGTATCAGTAACAAATAACTTTTATAATCAATCTGATAAAAATTTAACAACATTTTTTCATGCTTCAGAATCATGGGTCTTGTAGTCTGCTTCTAGCTCTTCTGGAGAACGTAAGTCAATTGCAAATTTAGCTTTCGGTGATGCTCTTACTTGTTTACTATACTCTTGGAAAGCTGTCGCCAGACAATATGTTAATTTTCTTGCCATCTGCCTGCTTTCGCAAACAAAAGCATGGCATTCAAATGGATTTTGGTCTGTTTTAAACTGTGTAATATCTTTAACAATTATCATGGAGAAGACTCTGGTATACAATAAGTCTTGAACACCATATGATATGGTATCAATGGAATGATGTTTGGTTCTGTTGGCCGAACTCAGCGTGCACCCATCTTTGTCTATCATTAATTTCATGAGAGGAAGAATGGTCTCCGGTTGTTTTGCGATAGCCACTAAAGCATCTACAGGTCGCCGTGTATTTTTAATGCCCCAAAGACCTCTTGATTCAGCATGCCCGAGGTATTTCACAGTGAATACTTGAGGTAATTCTTCTGTGATTAAAACACTTTGTTCTGGATTTGACATTATCGAGCTTTTTAAGTTATTACACTATTATTTTCAGACATAATTATTAATTTACAAAATTTTTGCCTAACAGTCCTTTGCCTGTAACCACTTATAAAAATAAAAGTTTCTGTATTTGTAGAATTATTGTGAACTTTTCTTGCAAAAACTTCCAAATCTGAAACAACAATAAAAATATAATTAATACCACACTGAGAAATTTTAACAAAAATTATGAAATAATGTATTGTGTTCTCAAGTTTAGGCTATACAAGTATTGCAGGACCGTTCCACCATGTGCGAGTGAATGGTGTCCGAGGTGAGTTCAACAAGTCGTCCCTCCTCCTACCATGTGCGAGTGAACGGTGTCCGAGGTGAGTTCAACAAGTCGCCCCTCCTCCTACCATGTGCGAGTGAACGGTGTCCGAGGTGAGTTCAACAAGTCGCCCCTCCTCCTACCATGTGCGAGTGAACGGTGTCCGAGGTGAGTTCAACAAGTCGCCCCTCCTCCTACCATGTGCGAGTGAACGGTGTCCGAGGTGAGTTCAACAAGTCGCCCCTCCTCCTACCATGTGCGAGTGAACGGTGTCCGAGGTGAGTTCAACAAGTCGCCCCTCCTCCTACCATGTGCGAGTGAACGGTGTCCGAGGTGAGTTCAACAAGTCGCCCCTCCTCCTACCATGTGCGAGTGAACGGTGTCCGAGGTGAGTTCAACAAGTCGCCCCTCCTCCTACCATGTGCGAGTGAACGGTGTCCGAGGTGAGTTCAACAAGTCGCCCCCTCCTCCTACCATGTGCGAGTGAACGGTGTCCGAGGTGAGTTCAACAAGTCGCCCCTCCTCCTACCATGTGCGAGTGAACGGTGTCCGAGGTGAGTTCAACAAGTCGCCCCTCCTCCCACCATGTGCGAGTGAACGGTGTCCGAGGTGAGTTCAACAAGTCGCCCCTCCTCCTACCATGTGCGAGTGAACGGTGTCCGAGGTGAGTTCAACAAGTCGCCCCTCCTCCTACCATGTGCGAGTGAACGGTGTCCGAGGTGAGTTCAACAAGTCGCCCCTCCTCCTACCATGTGCGAGTGAACGGTGTCCGAGGTGAGTTCAACAAGTCGCCCCTCCTCCTACCATGTGCGAGTGAACGGTGTCCGAGGTGAGTTCAACAAGTCGCCCCTCCTCCTACCATGTGCGAGTGAACGGTGTCCGAGGTGAGTTCAACAAGTCGCCCCTCCTCCTACCATGTGCGAGTGAACGGTGTCCGAGGTGAGTTCAACAAGTCGCCCCTCCTCCTACCATGTGCGAGTGAACGGTGTCCGAGGTGAGTTCAACAAGTCGCCCCTCCTCCTACCATGTGCGAGTGAACGGTGTCCGAGGTGAGTTCAACAAGTCGCCCCTCCTCCCACCATGTGCGAGTGAACGGTGTCCGAGGTGAGTTCAACAAGTCGCCCCTCCTCCCACCATGTGCGAGTGAACGGTGTCCGAGGTGAGTTCAACAAGTCGCCCCTCCTCCCACCATGTGCGAGTGAACGGTGTCCGAGGTGAGTTCAACAAGTCGCCCCTTCTCCTACGTAATTTTTTTTGAATAATTAGTATTTGGTACAATATTCAACTTTAAGAACGATTGCAGTTAAATGTTATAGAAATGTATATTAATAAAAATCATTAAGAATTAAATATTGCATTGTTAAAACAAATTTATTAAAGACAGTAAACCCTCGGGTATCCGAAGTAATTAGGTGGGGGGACTGGTTCGGTTATAATTACCATAAATAAAGTATGATGTTCAGAAAACATTAATACGCTCACGGTACTTACGGACCCTGTTCTTCAACCGCACGTTCCCGAAGACTAGGCCCTAAAACACAGCAAACGCTCGGCCTTGGTCAGTGGCAGGAGATATATATTCTCCCCTTATAGCAATATTGTGTCTGTTGAAAGAACATTTACAATGAATGTTATGCAAGTGGCTTTATTGCGTCTTGTCTAGGTGAGAAATGAAGATGTGGGTTGGGCTTGGATTTTATTGAGAATGTATGTTTTGAAGAAAAGTGACTGTGTGATTATCACATGATTCGCTTCATGGAGGTTCGTAGACTAGATACAGAGGCCTTTTTCTGTATCGTAGTGGGGGAGCGGGATCTGTCACAATGGCGGACAGATGCGCGTGCGTGGAGCTTTCTGCTCGCGAAGCTAGATTTTTGTAAGTTTGAGGGCATAATTCCTCGAGTGTGAGGACCGGCCGTGGCGTATGATCTCGTTTCTGACGAACCACGGAGATTCAGTCAGTAAACGTAGGGAGCGGTTTTGGAAGGATTCCAGCCGTTTCCTTCGAGAGTTAGAGATAAGGGAGTACCAAGCCGTAGCTGCATAAGTAAGAATGGGTCTGATGTACATTTTATACATAGACAGCCTGATTCTTAGTGGTATTGGGCTTTTGTTCGCAAGAACAGGAAAAAGCTTGCCGCGAGCCGCAGAAGCTCTGCCTATAGTTTGCTTGACATGTGGGGCAAAAGTCAGTCGTTTGTCAAGCGTGATACCTAAGTATCTGACTTTGGGTTTCAATGCTATGAGAGTATCATTGAGTTGAAGTACAGTTTTGGAAGGATGTAGTTTGTTCGTGAAGGCTTCTGTTTTATCTGCATTCACTGCAATTCTCCACCTACGAAACCATGGCTCCAAGAAGTCCAACGCAAACGCTCGGTCAAATGAATAGTGCGTTAATACAGAGAACTTATACGGTGGACTCGCGCTAATCTGATATTCGTCACTGCGCTCGCGATTTTTCGAACATAATCGGCAGTGCGCTTGCGGTGGTCAGTGCCGGCCTCAGTCTTTTGGGCAAATCGGGCAAAATTTACTGTGGCGCCTATTTAAGGCTCGCGTTTTTAAGATATCTAATAAAAATGTGTATACATATACTTTTTAAATAAATTTGAAAATCATTTGTTGATTATAATGATAATGATTATTATTGCAAAAATAACATTTATTTAAATATAATATTATTATAAATTATTGATAATTTTAAAAACCTAGACAGGGGCGTCCTAACTGAGCTAGCGCCCTCGGACGCCGCCCGACTTCGCCCCCCACCAAAGGCCGGCACTGGCGGTGGTTCGAACCCAATTTTTCAACCGCATTCGATTAGTGCTTAAACACTGCAAGCGTTCAGCCAATCAGCCCATCACCCAGTGTAGTCTGATGCAAGTTGACTAGCAATGTAAACATTCATAAAAAATCAACTGTACTCTGCTTTATTCAATTACAACATTTTAAAAGTAAAAAGTTTTATTATTTAAACAAGCATTTACCTTTTTAAATTTCCTATTTTAAATGTGTTCTTTAAACTAATATAAAGTAGCCTATATTGTACTAAAAATAAAAATTCCATCGAGGCAACAAATCTTAGAAACTTAACAGTCAATTAAGACAATACACGACGTTTCAAGGTTAGGCCGATGGATTACTCTCGTTCTTAAGTACAATATCTTTAAATGTAAACATAAGCATAACTGTCTTGGCCTATCATAGAACAACAAATGCCAGTTACGAGCGGTTGACAGTGCTGACAAGGCTGACCGGGTGTTTATCATAAATAACTCAGCATCATTATAAACAATAAACATCAACTTTGATTAGTTAACCAAACTAAGTACTGTAATTGTAATATAATACAGTTTATTAAAAAGTTACTTTCGTAATATTTACATTTACTTTTGTAATATTTTCCGATCTTATTAAAAATCCGGTGTTTTTTGCAAATTAGATGGCGCTTCGATGGAGTTCGTTTATTCCAGGTTTTATAAACGAGGGTTTACTGTAATGTTTTGCATCACACCAACCTCCTGACTGTGGTGTCTGCGCCTTGCTCACCCCCCCCAGGGGCCAACCTTTTACTGTAATGTTTTGCATCACACCAACCTCCTGACTGTGGTGTCTGCGCCTTGCTCACCCCCCCCCCAGGGGCCAACCTTTTACTGTAATGTTTTGCATCACACCAACCTCCTGACTGTGGTGTCTGCGCCTTTGCTCCACCCCCAGGGCCAACCTTTACTGTAATGTTTTGCATCACACCAACCTCCTGACTGTGGTGTCTGCGCCTTGCTCACCCCAGGGGCCAACCTTTTACTGTAATGTTTTGCATCACACCAACCTCCTGACTGTGGTGTCTGCGCCTTGCTCACCCCCCCCAGGGGCCAACCTTTTACTGTAATGTTTTGCATCACACCAACCTCCTGACTGTGGTGTCTGCGCCTTGCTCACCCCCCCCCAGGGGCCAACCTTTTACTGTAATGTTTTGCATCACACCGACCTCCTGACTGTAGTGTCTGCGCCTTGCTCACCCCCCAGGGCCAACCTTTACTGTAATGTTTTGCATCACACCAACCTCCTGACTGTGGTGTCTGCGCCTTGCTCACCCCCCCAGGGGCCAACCTTTTACTGTAATGTTTTGCATCACACCAACCTCCTGACTGTGGTGTCTGCGCCTTGCTCACCCCCTCCCAGGGGCCAACCTTTTACTGTAATGTTTTGCATCACACCAACCTCCTGACTGTGGTGTCTGCGCCTTGCTCACCCCCCCCAGGGGCCAACCTTTTACTGTAATGTTTTGCATCACACCGACCTCCTGACTGTAGTGTCTGCGCCTTGCTCACCCCCCCCCAGGGGCCAACCTTTTACTGTAATGTTTTGCATCACACCAACCTCCTGACTGTGGTGTCTGCGCCTTGCTCTCACCCCCCAGGGGCCAACCTTTACTGTAATGTTTTGCATCACACCAACCTCCTGACTGTGGTGTCTGCGCCTTGCTCACCCCCTCCCAGGGGCCAACCTTTTACTGTAATGTTTTGCATCACACCAACCTCCTGACTGTGGTGTATGCGCCTTGCTCACCCCCCAGGGGCCAACCTTTTACTGTAATGTTTTGCATCACACCAACCTCCTGACTGTGGTGTCTGCGCCTTGCTCACCCCCCCCCCCAGGGGCCAACCTCTTACTGTAATATAGAAATAAGTTTTCATCGCACAAACTACTATTTTAAATATATTTTGTATTCCCTTATTATTTTACATAGCAACTTCTTTTAAAACTTAAGAAATACCTAACCGTCCTGTAATTGTGGTTAGTTAAAAAAAAAGTAGTGTACCAGAGCACTGGAACAGGATAAATTGGAGGGGGAATAATTAACTACTGTAAAAAATCATGTACCGTTAATTCTAAGGACATTTTTAACATTGAACATATGATCCACATGTTCCGCAATATTGTTAACGCGACCTCTGGATAAATAATCAAAAATTAGTTTTGAAAAAAATGTGCGATTAATTTTTGTTTGCTGTTTTATCATTTTGCTATTTGAATAAATAATGTTCATTTCCCAAAATGCTATAAATAAAAATATATCTCCTAGAGGTGGAATATTTATATTTAATGTATTCGGCCCCTGAAGACCTAAAATGTCTGGTTGGTCATTACTCACCTCGAAGCTGAACATATGCTTTCAATTTTAGGTAAGTAAAGTAGGATCTTGTACATGTTTTATTTTGCCTCGGGAGAGGTAGTCACCCCTCCGCGCCCCCCCCCATTTAATCCGTCCTTGATGAATGTGTATAAAAAACTGTTAAAATGTTCGTGTAATTTTACAGCAGTAGTTGTAGATGATTAAACCATTATTTACAAAATCTAAAGGAAAGAACTGTGAACTTTGTCAAAACATGTTCACTCAATAACTGTGTTTGGAAATTGTCGATCTTTTTTTTTTAATCTAATACAACATTTATTTTTATTTTATAAAAATATTTAAATATGTAAAATAAAATATAACATATTAATGATTTTAGCTCAAGTTTTTTATTAATGTTTCTGAACATAACAGTTTTTCAAATGAAGTCAATAATTTCAACTGCGTTTGGCCCGGCTGATTTTAAGTGCCGTACTTCCTAAACATTTTTGTAATTGTTAATTTGCCAGTTGTTCTTTTACATCAGTTCAGCGAAACATCTCTATTTCGATTTTTCGTAATTACACAATCAATCTACAATACATGATCTACAAAACTCAAAAGCTTGTAAGAAACATATAAATTTATATCACAGAATTATTAATATTATTATACTATTAAATAGAATTTCCACAAAATCAGTTGATACGAAATCAAATTTGTTGATTTTTCTTCTGGGTAAAGTTATACTGCTTTACAATGAAAAGTTGTTTTTCTTTAATAAATTTATAAATCTACTTTTCATAACTTTTTACAGTACTTTTCACAATACTGGTAATGAACTGATTGGTCTTAGATGATATACATATGGGGTAGCTCCTCAGTAGAGGATAGGCTGGTACCTATTGAGAGGATTTAGACATCCCTCGCTGTACATACATTTATAATTTCAACACTACACTCACGACTTTAACACTTTACACCCACATTTACCATTTACATTTAGGGAGGCAATACTAGCCTCAATGTGCTTTTCGCCTAAAAAAAAAAAACGGAATTTGGCGAATTCTACCCATACTTAATCAGGGTTAATTTTTGTATTTTTAGTGCCATTTAAAAGTTTAAAATACTGATACATTTTAAGCAGACTTTAATGCTGATTATGATTATGAAATCAGAATTTCAAAAATGGATAAGATGAAGAAAAATACTTTTGAAAATTCGCTTCAATCACATCAGCGAGGCAGCTGCGTGCCGCAGTTACTTAAAGATGTAAAAATCTATTTTTATAATCGGTAGAGTGAATTTGAGTTTATTTTTAAATGTATTATCAATTACGCATATAATAATTTTTGCTTGTTGTGGTGAGCGCCAAAACGTATTATGGAAAAAATATCAGACCGGTCCTGCATGTACTGTTTTTAATAATTCGTAAATCCAGAACTATTTCAAATAATGAAAGAGAGAGAGAGAGAGAGAGAGAGTAATTAAATTTTATTCTTTTTTCGTATTTTTCCTAAGTAAAAGTAACAAATGTCATAATTTTTTGACTTGCCAAATCATTGCCATTCAAGACAAACACTCGCGTCATTGTTCAAGGACAGTCGAGGTTCATAAACGGTCTTATACTACTAATTTACAAGCTTAGACAATAATGTGTATAAAAAATATACTTCACCTTGCACAGTTAACACAAGATTTCACGAACTTCAACACATTTTTCCTAAACAAAACGCTATTTTATGTGTTAGTATTTGCATATGTACGAGTAGCATTCATCTACAATATTAACAAACTGAATATGTACTCAAACTTTTATAAGCTAATACAATATCAAGAATAATTACTCTACAGCACAACAACTTTAACGAAGAGCGAATAACATTAGGCTACTTCTGTAACGTCAGGTATCAATTTTGTGATTAGATATGTATTAATAGCCAAGATTAGAATTATCTGGTCCAATAGAACTTGTTCTTTTAAAGAAACTTTTTAGTGTAAAAAGTTTCTGATTTAGAAATGTATTGATAGACCTACACACACACACACACACACACACACACACACACACACACACACACACACACACACACACACACACACACACACAAACACATCCACAAACACACCCACACCAACACACACACACACACACACACACACACACACACACACAAACTGTAAATGTTGGTTACAGTTACACAAACTGTGTAAGTTGGTAACTGTTACACCGACATTCAGTGTGTAAGTGTAAATCAATTGAGTGTAAACTAAGGATTTAGGGTGTGTGTTTTAGCTGCCAAAAGCCTCCCCCCTTTTCGGATGATTGGTAGGTCTAATAATTACCTTGAATTATGTTACTACAGTAATACACAGTTATGATTTGCCGTTATATGTTTTCAGTTATGTTTTATCGGTTATTCAAAAGTAGCCGGCAACACTCCACCAAATGGAGAACTAGGCTCC
This sequence comes from Callitettix versicolor, assembly GCA_022606455.1. Taxonomy (NCBI): domain Eukaryota; kingdom Metazoa; phylum Arthropoda; class Insecta; order Hemiptera; family Cercopidae; genus Callitettix; species Callitettix versicolor. The sequence goes on from CM040182.1 coordinate 993,354, forward strand.
ACTATAGGCTAGAGAACTAGGGAGCTGATTTTATAACCAAAAATATGAACAAAATGCATATCTCTTATCCAGTATGATATTGCATTGGTATGCCGTGACCTGATTTGCATGTTTTTACTGTTTTAGTTCTTCCATAGTTTTAAAAGAGGTATGAAAAGGTATCTTGGACATTTGTCACTAAATATTTATCGTTATTGATTCAAACATTTTTAAAGTCCGCCATTTGAAATAGTAATAAATGTATGAATATGGTTACTTTTTCCAATTAGATCTTTATCAAGCAGAGAATCGTGATAGGTTTGAATTTTATTGATCAAACTGCTCTAGAGACATAAAATATTTTGTTGAAATTATAAAATGGCGTTTAGCGAGAAAATAAAGACATTTCGATCATATGCTTAATTTTTTTAAATTTTTGGAAATACAATCGGCTCCCGAGAGATTACTGTAAAGTTCTGAATCACTCTGTATAGGCTATGTTACCGATTTTGACAAATGAGGTGTCAATCGAATCGTCTGCACAGCAAGAATGTTATAGGCTTATACCATTTGTAGAAATCTAACATGGCGGGTGCAATTTTTAAATAAATAGTATCCGAAGCAACCAAAATACAACACAGTCGCCGTATTCAAGACAAATGTTAGGGCCTATATAGCGAAAATATCTCTGTGAAAACTAAAAAATTGACATCACATTGGTCAAGATCGATCCAATAGGGGTGACGATACAGTGGAAAAAATAATAAAATCATTATAGGTATTTATTTGAAGGAGGATTGACTTCTATGGTCACATCCTACGAATGGACCCGAAAAGGATAACAAAAAGGATCTTCGACTTTTTCCGCAATAAGAAAACCAAACTGAACTGGTTTAAGGAGATAGAGAGGGACCTACGAGAGTTTCAAATTACAGAAGAGATGCTTGCAGATAGATCCGCAAAGAGTATAATCGAAGGTAAAATGAAGAGGTTCCAGGACAGGTTCAAGACCAAAATACCATATAGGATTTCTGAGGCAGAGAGGACGGCAAGATCTGAAAGGATGAAGAAATACTGGGCGGACAGGAAAGCACGACACACTGAACATTGATTGATCAATCGTCCCCCAAAGTGGGTGAAACGTAGAAGAAGAAGAAGGTATTTATTTGGAACCAAGAAAACTTTTTTTTTTTAATTAACATACATTAAATAATAACATTCCAACAGTCTTATTGTAATTAATTATACAGCTACTAATATGAATTGTAAACAGTTTCATTGCCAATGCTTCTGTCTTTAGCCATTCATAAAGCATAGTTGTTCAAACTACCGTAGGTAGCGCTGACACCAACACTTTGTATTTTTTTGTTTTTTACAGCAATTAATAGTTATTATAATAATAATAGTAAATTTTCTTTTGAAATATTTTTAAAAAAATCATCATTACATTACCTTTTGCAAGAACTTATATTTTATAATGTCATTTTTGTAATCAATTTTATATTCTCAAGAACATGTGGTTCCTATAGTTGGTTGGGTTGCTTCTTTTACGGGTACTAAAATAAAGGAAACTATACACTTTTTTGACTGAGTGTATATTAATTTTGGACAGGTTTGGTGTTCCATCGAGTCTAATAAACTAAAAATTAAACTAAACTAATATTTTTTAGTTACTGTCTTAAAAGAGCGTTTTTCCTGTTAGCAGTGAATGCTGCGAGCAGTTGGAGAACACTACAATTAAGTCTTGTACTAACTGCTCACTGTTCAGTAATTCATCAAATATTAACCTTCAAATTAATAAAATAAGGAAATAAATAATAATTCTTTTTTAAGTCATTGGTTAAGCACCTGTTACTATGATCAATTAATAAAAGAAGAATAAGCTTTCCATCTATTTAATTATAGAAAATAAATAAAATATATATATATATATATATATATATATATATATATATATATAATTATTATTATTATTATTATTATTATTATTATTATCTGCGCATAGACCCTGTTGGATCACGCAAAGCACTCCGACTCATGTCTTGTTCCTTCTAATCCTCCACACCTCCCTCATCCTGTCCCGATGGATCCTCTTCCGCTCCTCCGTCCATTTTACTCCTGCTCTCTTTGGGATTTCATTCTCTGGGACCTTCCAACCGAGCATCTTTCTCCTGTATGCGCGCCTGTCTTCAACATCTGTTGAGTCTATTCCTGCGTCATGTAGGTCTATTCTGACTTGTGCGATCCACGACGTTGTTGATTTGACACCTTGTATATACTTAAGGATTCTGTTGGCAAGTCTCGTTGTTGGGAGTCTACTGATGTGTCCATAGAACCGAAGCCTCCTTCTTCTGATATCTGCTGCCAGGTTCGATATCTTCTCTATGGTCTTCCGGGAGTGCAACCTGTATCCATCTTCTGTTAAGATCTTCCTTGTTCTCGGACCAAGGATCTTCCTCAAGATTTTGCGTTCTTCCTTCAAAATACCCTCCATGGTAGCTTTTGTGTGGAGTGCTAGCGTCTCGCTTGCATATAATACCTCCGGTTTTATGACTGTGTTGTAGTGTCTGATTTTTGTGTGCGTCGATATATATATATATATATATATATATATATATATGTGTGTGTGTGTGTGTGTGTGTGTGTGTGTGTGTGTGTGTGTGTGTGTGTGTGTGTGTGTGTGTGTGTGTGTGTGTGTGTGTGTGTGTGTGTGTGTGTGTGTCTGTGTGTGTGTCTGTGTGTGTGTGTGTGTGTGTGTGTGTGTGTGTGTGTGTGTGTGTGTGTGTGTGTGTGTGTGTGTGTGTGTGTGTGTGTGTGTGTGTGTGTGTGTGTGTGTGTGTGTGTTTAAAAGGCATACTAAGGTTACCTACAAGGTTTAATAATTATGAAACAAACTGCTTGATTCAGGCGATAGGTAACTGTTAGTGTATCACGGTTTTTTCATCGAGGCTGTTCAATATTTGCAGCGACCAAAAACAGTTTTGTGTTTTTCATTCTAAAGCGCAAACAGTGAATGAATTTCCGTTAAAACCACGCATAGCGGCTCAACATAGCAGAACCACACCTGTTAGCCTATAGACTTACCCCATTCCAATACCGGAAGTAATTATTTTGTGCTCAGGTGCAAAGCAATGTTATCTGTAAGCCCGTTATATTGTCTCGAGCAGACGGCAAATGTTCCCCAATTATATTAAGCTATAGAATCACTACTCATCACCCAACGTTTGTATTGTATACACCCACATAATACCGCAGGGGCTTGCAGACTAGTTGCACCTATTGAGAGGATTTAGTCGTCCCTCGCGGTACCCGAGTTTAACAAACACTTACACTTACAACACTACACTTAAGACTTTAACACTTTACACTCGCACTTACATTTAGGTTGGCGATAATAGCCTCGATGTACTTTTCGCCTTAAAATACCAAAAAAAAAAAAAAAAAAAAAAAAAAAATCACCCACATAAGTTACCCGTTTGCCTAAACATTGTAAAATTGTATATTAAAAGTTGGTATACATAACATTTGAACATTACAACTTATTATTATTATTAGTTACAATTTTTTTTTAAATATTAAATACAGACTATTGGTAAAAGAATTCAGTTTTTTAGCACAGAAATGTTTTTTTTAAACTAACTTATATTCCTGTCATGGATACAATGCTAGGCCAGAGCTTTCCTAACACTAGACTAACATTGATAGTATTAGTAGTGCAAAGAACTGTACGTAGCACTATATATAACGGTCTGACGCGATCGTAACCTTCCCCGTCATTTAAGCGGTAACTGTAATATGAAAAATGTTATTGGACCAACTTTATATATTTTACGCTCTATCTTCAAAATTATAATAGGTCTTGCCGTTCTGCCAGTGTTACAAAAAACAGCCCGTCATCGTACAAATAGAATACCGTTTCAGACTCACCGTAGCTGTTGTGAGAGTACATTACAGTATATACAATGTTATAAGCATTGCAAAAGTATTTAAAACTTACTTTACTAAAACTATCGTACGAGTAGAAAAGTAGAACATGCCAAATCTAACAATTGTCTTTGACTTTAGAATAAAAAAACTATAATTCGCACTATAGAATTAAAACATAATACAATTTTTTGCTGTAAAACTATAAACAACTTTTTATAGAATGGAAAAGGAAGTGTGTGCTGTAGAATAAAAACAACAGTTTGTTTAGGTTATGATTCTGTGGACCCCGTCGACCATATTGAATTTACTTTTTATAAGACGAATCTATCGTTAATTAACGGTAAGGATTATTTCGTTATTTTTTAAGATAAAATTATTTTTGTTATCTCATTTTAAAGGACTTGTATTTACTGCTACTGTAATGGGTGTAGGGCTTACAGTATGTTAAATCTGATCAAAATTAATAAAGAACTAAGGTTTTCTTTGTCATTTCAATGTATTTACTGCATTTGTAATAGGCGAAGGCCTGCAGTATGTTATATGTTATAAACATTATTAAAAAATTAAGATTTTCTTTATCATTTCAATGTAAAGAACTAAGTTTTCTTTAGCATTTCAGTGCAAAGAACTAAGATTTTCTTTATCATTTTAATGTAAAGAACTAATTTTTTTTATCATTTCAATGTATTTACTGAAAGTATATTCAGTGTAGGCATACAATATGTTAAATGTTACAAACATTAGTAAAGAACAAGATTTTTAAAATTATATCAATGTAATTACAGCAATTGTAGTGGGTGTAGGCCTACAATATGTTAAACCTTACAAGCACTGGAAGAGAAGTAAGATTTTCTTTATCATTCCAATGTATTTACTGAAACTATATTGAGTGTAGGCCTACAGTATGTTAAATCTTATAAACATTAGTAAAGAACAAAGACTTTTTTATTATTTCAATGTATTTACTGAAAGTATATTGAGTGTAGGCCTACACTATGTTAAATCTTATAAACATTAGTAAAGAACAAAGACTTTTTTATCATTTCAATATATTTACTGAAACTAAATTGTGTGTAGGCCTACAGTATGTTAAATCTTATAAACATTAGTAAAGAACAAAGACTTTTTTATTATTTCAATGTATTTACTGAAAGTATATTGAGTGTAGGCCTACAATATGTTAAATGTTACAAACATTAGTAAAGAACAAGATTTTTAAAATTATATCAATGTAATTACAGCAATTTTAGTGGGTGTAGGCCTACAATATGTTAAACCTTACAAGCACTGGAAGAGAAGTAAGATTTTCTTTATCATTCCAATATATTTACTGAACTATATTGAGTGTAGGCCTACAGTATGTTAAATCTTATAAACATTTGTAAAGAACAAAGACTTTTATATTATTTCAATGTATTTACTGAAACTATATTGAGTGTAGGCCTACACTATGTTAAATGTTACAAACATTAGTAAAGATCAAGATTTTAAAAATTATTCAATGTAATTACAGCAATTGTAGTGGGTGTAGGCCTACAATATGTTAAACCTTACAAGCACTGGAAGAGAAATAAGATTTTCTTTATCATTTCAATGTATTTACTGAAACTATATTGAGTGTAGGCCTATAGTATGTTAAATCTTATAAACATTAGTAAAGAACAAAGACTTTTTTATTATTTCAATGTATTTACTGAAAGTATATTGAGTGTAGGCCTACACTATGTTAAATCTTATAAACATTAGTAAAGAACAAAGACTTTTTTATCATTTCAATGTATTTACTGAAACTATATTTAGTGTAGGCCTACAATATGTTAAATCTTATAAACATTAATAAAGAACAAAGACTTTTTTATCATTTCATTGTATTTACTGAAACTATATTGAGTGTAGGCCTACAGTATGTTAAATCTTATAAACATTAGTAAAGAACAAAGACTTTTTTATTATTTCAATGTATTTACTGAAAGTATATTGAGTGTAGGCCTACAGTATGTTAAATCTTATAAACATTAGTAAAGAACAAAGACTTTTTTATTATTTCAATGTATTTACTGAAAGTATATTGAGTGTAGGCCTACAATATGTTAAATCTTATAAACATTAATAAAGAACAAAGACTTTTTTATCATTTCAATGTATTTACTGAAACTATATTGAGTGTAGGCCTACAGTATGTTAAATCTTATAAACATTAATAAAGAACAAAGACTTTTTTATCATTTCAATGTATTTACTGAAACTATATTGAGTGTAGGCCTACAGTATGTTAAATCTTATAAACATTAATAAAGAACAAAGACTTTTTTATCATTTCAATGTATTTACTGAAACTATATTGAGTGTAGGCCTACAGTATGTTAAATCTTATAAACATTAATAAAGAACAAAGACTTTTTTATCATTTCAATGTATTTACTGAAACTATATTGACTGTAGGCCTACAGTATGTAAAATCTTATAAACATTAGTAAAGAACAAAGACTTTTTTATCATTTCAATGTATTTACTGAAACTATATTGAGTGTAGGCCTACAGTATGTTAAATCTTATAAACATTAGTAAAGAACAAAGACTTTTTTATCATTTCAATGTATTTACTGAAACTATATTGAGTGTAGGCCTACAGTATGTAAAATCTTATAAACATTAGTAAAGAACAAAGACTTTTTTATTATTTCAATGTATTTACTGCAAATATGATGAGAGTTAATCTACGATATTTTTAGTATGTCAAACATTAAAAAAAGGTATTAAGACTTACAATAGGCTACTAAAGTTATTTTTTTCTTAACTTCCTTACTTTATGCCATTGGACTAATGAGGTGAGGGATCGTTGTTAACGGGAAAGGTAAAACTACAGCAATAAATGGGTCTCGAACCGACGACTTTGAGGTGCGCAGTTTAGAGACGCAACAGATGGACCGGTATGTTACGACATTGACCACCGAGGCCCAAAGTGATTACAAACTGTACAAAAGTGTATCAGTATGTTTTTTTTATAAATATAATTTATATTTTAATGGCTATGAAGCTACCTATTATGGCGAATGACGTAGCCTATAGTCTCAATTACAAAACATTAAAGTAAAGCGACAGGTAACAAAGCAATATTAAAAAGAATGGCTTACGAAATGAATAAGTGTCGTGAGCGGACAGTGTTCGTCCCGGAATATTAAATATTACAAATATGTATTGCAATGAAAGTTTCAATGTTACGTCAGCTCTGAATGCATGCTTACAGGATGTGTTTTATCTTACAATTAACGGTGAACACTTTAAAACTTACTGTAACTAGTGGAAAGCTTAATCAGAATAATTTCATTCAAAAGTAAATTATTTCGAAACTAAACATTTTGCCACATTTTTTTCTATATGTAATGTATTTTAAAAAAATTGTCAGATGCGGTAACGAAGGTACGAAACAGTTTTGTCACGCTACTAGGAAGTTGTGAAGCAAAACAAAAAGACCAAAAATAAACCGCGTTGTATTTCAAAATTCTTTTTTTTTTACCTAGGCCCAAAAAGTTTCAACATGTTGCCAAATACTATAAAAAATTTCAAAAACCCAACATTTCCCACATCAGTGTAAAAATGTTACTTATTAGTATAGAACATACTGAGCTGTTATTAAAAATAAATGAATACGTTTGCTACATTTTATATAGTGTTAGATCATAATGTGTGTGTGTGTGTGTGTGTGTTTGTTTGTGTGTGTGTGTGTGTGTGTGTGTGTGTGTGTGTGTGTTGTGTGTGTGTGTGTGTGTTTGTTTGTGTGTGTGTGTGTGTGTGTGTGTGTTTGTTTGTGTGTGTGTGTGTGTGTTTGTTTGTGTGTGTGTGTGTGTGTGTGTGTTTGTTTGTGTGTGTGTGTGTGTGTGTGTGTGTGTGTGTGTGTGTGTTTGTTGTGTGTGTGTGTGTTTGTGTGTGTGTGTGTGTGTGTGTGTGTGTGTGTGTGTTGTGTGTGTGTGTGTGTGTGTGTGTGTTTGTGTGTGTGTGTGTTTGTGTGTGTGTGTGTGTGTGTGTGTGTGTGTGTGTGTGTGTGTTTGTGTGTGTGTATTTGTGTGTGTGTGTGTGTGTGTGTTTGTTTGTTTGTGTGTGTATTTGTGTGTGTGTGTGTGTGTGTGTGTGTGTGTGTGTGTGTGTGTGTGTGTGTGTGTTTGATTATTTACTTCCAAAGTTAATTTGTTATTTCTTATAGTGTAGCTTGTTTGTTTGCCATGGGTGAGCCGTACATATTTATTGTTAATTGTTCAGGTAGAGTGAATAATTTCATAGTAAATTTAATATTATTTAACATGTATAATAATATTATACATTTTTTTACTGGTCATACATTTTTTTCTTTTTTATGTTAACCACTGTTACCGGAAACAGTGATTAGGATTTTTCCTAATATGCAGTAATGCAATAGGCCATACCTGTATTTAAGAAAGGAAAATAAAGATTAAAAAAGAAAATTAACGTGAGTATAAAAAAGTTTGAAACTTACTGTTGCTGTTAGTGCAGTCTAAGATATGTTAAATCTTTCAAACATTGCAGAAAAATCCAATTGTTAAATTTAAAAAAATACAAATACTAATTTCAGAGCCTTCGACACTTGACAACCTGCCAGTACCACATAACAACAAACACTAGACTAGACTCCAACTCTAAACTACACCCAACAAAAAACCTTTTTAATTCAATGTCCAAACAGTTGACCGGAAGCTACCTCATCCGCTTCCCGTATTAAAATTGAATAGAGCGAGGAATTCCGCACCAACTATTTCTGATGAACTACAATAATCATGCACCATCTGTCCTCTGTCCTCTGTCCTCACACCTGAACCACTAAAACAATACCACTTCGGTTACAATCCAACATTTTTACATATATAATTATTATTACACATATAATAATTATTATGCTATAGCTTATGGATTATCGTTTTTTGAATGACTTCAGCAACTAATCATTCGAATCTTTTGTAGGTTTTTAGATTAGTAATGTAAATTACTAGTCGACTTGATGTTGTTCAGTCGTCAGCTAGTTCAGTTTTTTATCACGTTAGCATTTGTGTTAGTGAGAAGCCAACCGAGGTAACAATTCGCAAATTGTAGCATATTGATACGTCCTCAATAAACTGACGGAAAATAAATGTATACATTGTATATAGGCCCTACCACAAATAAATTACGAAAATGTAGGTTATGACTTTAATTTTTTTTTATTGTAATATTGCTGTAAAAGATACAGATGAAAAAATTTAATGATATAGTAATTTTTTTAAATAAATATGATGACGCACTAATAAAATTTAATTATGCAGTTTACGTAAAATTTATTTAAACTGGTGTACAATTACATTTTTACTATACTTATTTAGCCTAACGATACTAAGGAGCAACATTTAAATTGCAGTTTTTTATTTCTAGAATTTATTACATTGTAAAAAAATAACGTAATAATAGACTGCGTATCTGTAAACTTGATGTTATCACGCTATTTCTTAATATAAGAGCGATTTATTCAGTTCCCAGATTAACAATTACTACTTAGTAGTTACATTTCGGTTATCAACATTTGTATATTATTAATCTGTTAGTCAAATAGCGACATTAGTAATTACTGATTAATCGAAATTAATTAAATTAAATCAATGAAATTATTCACAATCGCCAATCATTACATTAGTATAATTAATTTTTTAGTTTATTAGAATCAATCATACATCAAACCTGTCCAAAATTACATAAAATGATTTACTATATAGTATGACTCAATATACTTTATTTAGACCATAAGTAAAATAACAACCCAACCAAAATAGAGTAAAAGTTATTTTTACTTCAGTACTGTAAGTAATTGAGAACATAAAAGCCATTATGAAAAAGACCATTTTATAAAAAGGTTTTAAATATAAGAATGTATTCTATAAAAAAATTGTGTAAGAAAAATTAAAAATTATAACTATTAATTGCTTTTACAACAAAAACAAATATTTGCTTATCAGCGCTACATATGGATCTCACAGAAACTCTATTTTAACCATAACATCGATTTTTCATTTTATAATCTGCGAGAGAAAACCGAACTAACAAAATAAAGACTTTTTCGTTAATTTTAAAATGTAATATTTAGTAAGTATGACCTTGTAGACATTAACTTTACAATAAACAGTATGCAAACGTAGAAACGATCGCACAACGTTCGATTACTCACCGTAGGCCTATACAGATCGAGCGTGACACGAAACCTCATAAAAAACCTTTTTACTCATAAAAAAAGCGTTATAACTAGCCTAAAGAAGCAAAATTTCAAATAGTTTTCTTGAAGAGTCATGCGTTATTTTTACTTAAATACGGAAGTTATTCCACTTAATACGTACAGTATACTGGGTAATGAAAATAAACATCGTTACAAGAAATAAAATTATTTTATAAAAGACTCTTGTAAAATATTTAAAAAATTGTCTCCTTTCTACAAACGATTAAATAACAGACAACATGATGGATGTGTGGAGCATGAATTTCGAAAAACCGGAATATTCAAAGCTGTATAAAGTATAAACTTTTTTCAGGGCCAGAACTCTCTATAATGTACATCACAAATTATTCCTATTAATGACTAATTCCAATTGTAACTAAAGCTAAAATAGCTAAAGAAATTGTTTAGTTTTTTAGGCTCAATGATTCATCAAGCCTTTACAAAATAAAGTTCGATATAATATTCTGGAATATCCACACTTTGTTATAAGTAAAATAACAACTCAACTAAACAAAGAGAACAACAGTGCGCGAGAAGGTAAAACGTTTTATTTAAAAAACCACACAAAATATAAAATAATCAACGTTTAAAAACGTTTTTCAATATAAAAACGTATTTTTAAAAAATCGTATAAAGAAAATGTGTAATTTATTTTATATCATAGTTAATAATAGCTTTAACAAACAAAATTATATAAAATGTTTTGTCAGCGCTACCTATGGATTTCTGTGGAACTTTGCTTTATAGCTGGAAAAGACAGAAACATTGTAATATAAGGTGGACTAAAATAAAAACTAAATGTTAATTATGTTATTTTATATTATGTTAATTACATTAATGAAACTAACACTGTTGGAACATAATTAATAAACATATGTTTATATATTTCTTTGAAAACACACACATGCGCGCGCATACACAATATACATTTAGTGTCTACAAATAAAGTGTAGAAGGTTTATATTCGTAATTTAAACGACGTTCAGGTTCATAAAACTATGTTTATAACATACATATTATGTATAAACATATATATATATATATATGTAATGTACGATTAAAATATTAGAATGATTTACGAGAAAGACGAATTTCAAAACTATATTGTAGGATAAATCTTATAAATTTACAAACTCTGTCTCCATCTCTATCAATTAATAATTACAATACAATAATAGGTACTTTAGTTTCTGAGTCTTAAAGAAACATCAAGCCCATCCAAAATTAACATACAACTATATACGATTTAGTATGTTTCATAGTAGTTTTTCCATAATCAAAGCTGTATAAAGTATAAGCACTTTTTGCATGGCTACAACTCTCTATAATGTACAGCATTAACTCCTATTAATGACTACTTCCAATTGTAACTAAAGCTAAAATAGCTAAAGAAATTGTTTAGTTTTTTAGGCTCAATGATTCATCAAGCCTTTACAAAATAAAGTTCGATATAATATTCTGGAATATCCACACTTTGTTATAAGTAAAATAACAACTCAACTAAACAAAGAGAACAACAGTGCGCGAGAAGGTAAAACGTTTTATTTAAAAAACCACACAAAATATAAAATAATCAACATTTAAAAACGTTTTTCAATATAAAAACGTATTTTTAAAAAATCGTATAAAGAAAATGTGTAATTTATTTTATATCATAGTTAATAATAGCTTTAACAAACAAAATTATATAAAATGTTTTGTCAGCGCTACCTATGGATTTCTTTGGAACTTTGCTTTAAATCTGGCAAAAGACAGAAACATTGCAATATAAGGAGGACTAAAATAAAACTAAATCTTAATTATGTTATTTTATATTATGTTAATTACATTAATGAAACTAACACTGTTGGAACATAATTAATAAACATATGTTTATATATTTCTTGAAAAAACACACACATGCGCGCATACACAATATACATTTAGTGTCTACAAATAAAGTGTAGAAGGTTTATATTCGTAATTTAAACGACGTTCAGGTTCATAAAACTATGTTTATAACATACATATTATGTATAAACATATATATATATATAATATATGTTTATATATATATATATATATATATATATATATATATATATATATATATATATATATATATATATATATATATATATATATATATGTAATGTACGATTAAAATATTAGAATGATTTACGAGAAAGACGAATTTCAAAACTATATTGTAGGATAAATCATATAAATTTACAAAGTCTGTCTCCATCTCTATCAATTAATACTTACAATACAATAATAGGTACTTTAATTTCTGAGTCTTAAAGAAACATCAAGCCCATCCAAAATTAACATACAACTATATACGATTTAGTATGTTTCATAGTAGTTTTTCCATAATCAAAGCTGTATAAAGTATAAGCACTTTTTGCATGGCTACAACTCTCTATAATGTACAGCATTAACTCCTATTAATGACTACTTCCAATTGTAACTAAAGCTAAAATAGCTAAAGAAATTGTTTAGTTTTTTAGGCTCAATGATTCATCAAGCCTTTACAAAATAAAGTTCGATATAATATTCTGGAATATCCACACTTTGTTATAAGTAAAATAACAACTCAACTAAACAAAGAGAACAACAGTGCGCGAGAAGGTAAAACGTTTTATTTAAAAAACCACACAAAATATAAAATAATCAACATTTAAAAACGTTTTTCAATATAAAAACGTATTTTTAAAAAATCGTATAAAGAAAATGTGTAATTTATTTTATATCATAGTTAATAATAGCTTTAACAAACAAAATTATATAAAATGTTTTGTCAGCGCTACCTATGGATTTCTTTGGAACTTTGCTTTAAATCTGGCAAAAGACAGAAACATTGCAATATAAGGAGGACTAAAATAAAAACTAAATCTTAATTATGTTATTTTATATTATGTTAATTACATTAATGAAACTAACACTGTTGGAACATAATTAATAAACATATGTTTATATATTTCTTTGAAAACACACACATGCGCGCGCATACACAATATACATTTAGTGTCTACAAATAAAGTGTAGAAGGTTTATATTCGTAATTTAAACGACGTTCAGGTTCATAAAACTATGTTTATAACATACATATTATGTATAAATATATATATATATATATATATATATATATAATATATATTTATAATATATATATATATATATATATATATATATATATATATATATATATATATATATATATATATGTAATGTATGATTAAAATATTAGAATGATTTACGAGAAAGACGAATTTCAAAACTATATTGTAGGATAAATCATATAAATTTACAAAGTCTGTCTCCATCTCTATCAATTAATACTTACAATACAATAATAGGTACTTTAATTTCTGAGTCTTAAAGAAACATCAAGCCCATCCAAAATTAACATACAACTATATACGATTTAGTATGTTTCATAGTAGTTTTTCCATAATCAAAGCTGTATAAAGTATAAGCACTTTTTGCATGGCTACAACTCTCTATAATGTACAGCATTAACTCCTATTAATGACTAATTCCAATTGTTTGGCTATTTTAGTTTTAATAGTCACTAAAAGTTAAAAAAAAATGTATTTGAACTTGAGTGGATGAATAATAGTAGGAATTACTTAGGAAATCCTTTCGTATAGTCTTTACAAATATGCGATTTTAATATTTGACAAAAAACTGTATTAACATCAAGTGTTATACACTACAAGTTTTTAAAAAATTATTTGAACTTGAGTGGATGAATAATAGTAGGAATTACTTAGGAAATCCTTTCGTATAGTCTTTACAAATATGCGATATTAATATTTGACAAAAAACTGTATTAACATCAAGTGTTATACACTACAAGTTTTTAAAAAATTATTTGAACTTGAGTGGATGAATATAAAGTATTTTATTAACGATTGGAAATTTGAACGATACAAATAAATATATATAGGGAAAGTGTAAACTAATAGTAGGAACTGAAAAATGTTTTCCTCTGTTCCCTTCTCTTTCTCCAAGGCCAAGGGCTAGACAAAGCTGCAACCACTGTCAGAAATTTGTTTACGTCTACGGCTTTGGTTTATTCACCGTCGACGAAATGTCGCGGTTACTGTCTTATCACTGGAGGGAAGGGCGGGGGACTGGATTTTGCTAGTCGGCATATTCGACTATTAGTTCGTGAGAATTCGTCTGGGCTGTGAACTGTGCGGAGTTCTGCGCGCTTACAAGGCAACGCACCACGGAATCTACCGTATAAATCAGTAGTGTTCTCGCAGGGCCGAAAATAATTTAATCAGTACAAAACCTCGCAGTGCAACCACGTTGGAGTGGTTCGTTTCCGTTCATTTCTGTGTTAACCCTTTCTAACATTTTTCTTTCTCTACGCGGCATTGGTGTTGAGCAGGTGACAAAGAAACAATATTCTTTGTAAGTAATTACATTAAATTTAGAATTTCTAGTTAAATATTATCAAGTTTATAATAATGTAGTTTATAATTACTATAATAAATAAAATGTAATATGATTTGATTTAAACAAACTTGTAAGAAAAGAATTTTCCAGAACAACACGTGGCTGTTCGTGTAGGAATGAAATTAGCGTATGGGTTACTATTTTAAATCATATTACTCTAATATTTACAGTAATATTAAAATTTTAAAGATGAAGGTTAACTCGCTTAATCTTTGTACCAGTAGGAGGCCCCTACAGATAGTTCAGTAAAAGTGCGGTAGCTCATACGTGGCAGCCACGATACTTTTCTTGTTTTAAAAAATGTAGACTTTTATGCCATGGAATTGCAAATTAAATATTTAATATTGTAATTTATTAATACAATACAAAATAAATATCATTGATATATCATTTAAATAGGTAATCATTTTCAAAGAAGTTATGCTTGTGTTTGAACAAGAAATTAATTTTTTAGAAGCAAAATTGTTACCGGTATGGAAAAAAGTGGGGGAACAGCGGGAAGTCACAAAAAATGAAAATAAAAGGAAAACATGACTACGGGAGTCAAAATGACTACCGTGCGAAAGTAGAATAAGTGTGGTTATCATGAAAACGGTTAATTAAAAAATCGTTAATGCGTTAAAAATTAAATATGCGTGTTATTAATAAAAAGCATATAATTTAAAACAAAACAAAAATTCTCAACTGACTCAGCTCGGTTGTTGGGTGTTATTTCATAACTAAAACGGTGTGGCCACTAATTTATATATATATATATATATATATATATATATATATATATATATATATATATATATATATATATATATACAATTACAACTAGCCTAAGACTATCTAGCAATATTTTTCTGTTTACTGTCTGTGTGGTGAAAAAACGTCCAGAGTCGCCCTTCACAATGCAATTATACTTAAATCATGTGTATCAATCCTGCACGAAGTCAACAGGTTTATTTCTCTTCAGTCTCCTCTCTTGTGGTACGTTGCCCAAATGTACCACCTCTACATTTTGATGTTCACAGAGCCTTGCTGCGTATTTTCCATCATACCTTTTCACTTCTTTGGCCACTAAAGGTACCTTCAAATCCCAATGGATATCTGCATTGCTGATATACCACGGTGCTCCGACAATACTACGAAGCACTTTGTTTTGAAATGTTTGTATTATTTTGATGTTACTTTTCTTCTTGCATCCCCACAATTGAATGCCGTAGGTCCAGACGGGTTTTAGGACTTGCTTATACAGAAGAAGTTTATTATGTATGGACAATTCAGAGTTCCTTCCAATAATCTAATACATTTGTGTGTACTTCAATCCAAGTTGTTCGCGCTTTGGCCACTAAATGCGGAGCTGAGCGGAATGAAGTTAAACAACTAGAAGTGGAATTCAGTAGCTTAAAAAATGCGTTTGTATTTTTTAAATCTAATTACTTAGACATACTTTAACGAATTCTAGGAATTATTATGTTTTAAAACCGTAACATAGGTAACTGTAACCGGTAACTAGAAATAATAAGTTTAGAGGCGTGGCCACGTGGTGGAGGAAACGGAGTAAGCTTGAAAACCGACCAAGATAGAGTCAAAGCTGCTGCACGGAGCGGAGCTCAGCGACGCAGCTTCACTACGCTCAACTCCGATACGCTTAAAGTGGCCGTAATCATTGCCGTAATTAAAAACAATAGGTTAGGTTTTGAATGCGTAGTCCGCTACGTTCAGAGCAACTCCCGCTCTGCATTTGGTGACCTCCTGCTTGACTCGGTTGTGAGTGTTTAACCTGGTTTCAAGAAATGTGTTTCCATCGAAAACGATAAATTAATGAAATGTGTGTTATTAATAATGAAAAATACATAAATATATTTTTTTAAGAAGAACTCGAAACTGAATTGACTCGGTTGTTCGTTGTTTAACTCATTTGTTTGTTATATTACTAGTAATGTGTAAAAGCTACTAACTATCGTAACGCGTGTTGTTGCGGCGGATATAAAACTACAGCTGCTTCGTAAAAATGAAGGTCAGAATATAGTTTCGTAAAAAAGTTGATCTTCCGCGGGTTAATATCTCTTCAGAAAATAATATATCACATAATGAATCCAAAAAATTGTTAAAATCTTACTTTTGTTATAGTCTTGAAAAGACAGGAATATCAAAAAAATAAACAAAGTTTAAATTAAAGCATTAAAAGAAAAAAGAATTAAAAAATATTATTTTAATGTAAATTATTTTCAAAAGGCTGATTATTTAACCGCTTACAATCACAAAAATTCACATTTTGGGGTATATCAATTACATTTTCATTGATTATTTTTATTCCTGGGACCTACTTTATCTCTGAAGAGAGTTCTTTGATCAATTCTATGTGATTAGTTGTGTGATCTGTGTTGTAAAGATTTATACATGCCTGTGAGTAGGCGTGCTATTGAAATAGAAATGTGAAGCCGGCGTTGTAATTGTTTGAGTACGTTAAAATGTTTATGTACGTTTTGAACAACAAATTTTTAGTCTGGTTATAAAGTCTGGTTTCATTATTTCTGGAAATTTTGGATGACAGGATTTTTAACACTTCTGGTTAGTTAATTTGTAAATATTGTTACATGAATAACGTCAAATTGTTAAAATGAAAAAAAAACATGTTTAGGTTAGATTTAATTTGTTTTTGTCCCTGCAACAATTGAACAGTTTTCTATAAAAGTACATGTAATTACTAGTTAAAATATTATAATACATCATGGATTTATAATTTATGATCTTTATTCATACCGAGCATATTCTGTGTTTAAAGAAAAATTAGAACAAACTGACCTAGTTGTA
>CM040182.1:1010866-1158366 GCA_022606455.1 Callitettix versicolor
TTTTGTAAATTCAATGTACATTGTAGTTTATAAAATTTTTGGTTTAGTGCGTTGTTGTCCGTTGATTTTGAAGTTACCACAGTCGTTTGATATGTAACTGTTTTAAAACTATTTGTTTTGAACAAATTTCACTTATTTATAAGTTTTTTTTACAGCTAATCAGCTCCTATTATTTTGACTTAGTAAATTTTCTTCAAATATTTTGTTGGTAACAATTGCAAAAAATAAGGTTTTTTTATGGTTGTATATTGCACTGTATTGATCAGTGTAGAATTTAAAAAAATATATGTAGACTAATTACCCATGGTTTTGTAACAGTATAAAAGAAACATGTAGTAAAACTCTGTTAAACCAAATACAGGTAATTAAATATGCTCTAGAAACGTGAATAACTGATTACTGGCACTGAAAAAATAATAACCTTTCAGTGGTTGTACCAAAGAATCTGATATAACGGGTTCACTGTATTACCAAAAGTGTCCGTCATTTCATATAGGAAAATCTACAGGGAAGCTACCACTAGAATTAGAACCAAATAACAGCCCTTTGATTGCAGTAATGGCAAATTTTTTTTTGCCTTAAATATGTTTGAACATTTTATTTCATCATCGTAATCAGCAGTAAAAACTGTATTTTTTTAAAGTTAGCATTTTGGTTTTTCAAATTCGTTGAACTGAGAAAATGAATTTGAAGGCGATCAGGATTCATTTTTACATTTTAAACGCAATTTGAAAGTTTAAAATGCTAATATATACAGGTTTTAATGCAGTTTATGATATTCAGATCAAGAGTTTCATACAGTTTGAAAATATTTTTTGGTCATTTCCTGAGATCAGTCTGTAATACAGATCAGTCTGTATTATGATGCACGCTTTGCATAACCAATTTAACGTGTTGTATAAATAAGATTTAGGTAATAACATTCGGTATCTGAAACTTTATATTAATCAGTTATTTTTTTCCAACTGATATTTTGTAAAAATAGCAGAAGTGCCCATCCCTACTATGAACCTGAGAGACTTAAAAATAAGCTGGCCAGTGTTGCCAACTAAACTTTTATAAAATGACAAGAAGTTACAAAAAAGAGGGATAAAAATATAATAATACTGTACAGTAATTGTAAAAAAGGAAACATTAAAATTTTAAACATTGGTAGACATAATTATCACTAGTATCATGTTCACTAATAAAAAGGCTATGTAATTAAATTTAATAAATTATACCATTGCTTTATCTTTATATCTATTGATTATCAATGACAATGCGAAATACATTTCATATGACTTCTTACTCCTTATTACAGGACAATAAATTTCTATCATTTTGTAATAAATAAGAGTATTAAAATATTATTACTACTAAGGAGTACAAAATAATAATTCCAATACTATAATATGTATTATATCATATTCCTCAAAAGGTTATATAGTATTGTGACATTTTCATGCAAGGACAATCTAAATTCTATTTTTTTTTTTTATTAAGAAAAGTTAAAAATTTATATCTTGTTTTTGCAATCATTTTCCGTTTTTATACTTTCTGAGAAAACACACACACACACACATATATATATATATATATATATATATATATATATATATATAATTTATTTTTATGTGATGATAGCCTAGAAAACTCTTTTTAGACAGAATTTAAAATTAAAGGATATAACTAGGCCGAATATTAATAAGATGGCAACACTGATGGACTTAGTTATATATAAACTGACTGATATGACATATCCTAGAGCAGAGCATATACATATATATATTTATATATATACACACACACACACACATAAAATGTTGATTAGTAGAAATGTCTCGTACTAATTTTTAATAAGGAAAATGTTTGCAAATCTAAATTGGTACTGCTTTTTTTTAAAATGTAATCTTAATTTCCTATAGACATAGATAAACTTCTTAAGGGTGGTAATTATGTTACTGCTGGAGTCTACATAATTACCACCAATAATATTTTGTTTTTGTAGGACTTAAAATATATGCATGTACTAAAATTCTATCTTAAAGTTTAAGAATATATAATAAAAATATAATTTTAAATTAAATACTAAATTTTGATTTTGTTGGGTCTTGGTTTGCTATAATCTTAAACTACTATAAACTATTTATGATTCTATGGAAAAAAAATTAAGAAATGGGCAAAATAAGAGTCTTAACATTTTTTAATCGAATAAGAGAATTATATAATAAGAACTTCTAGGTTACATAGTAAAATTTTTAAAAAACGATAAATAAGCTATACTTCTTAGGGTACAGTAATTGCCAAGTAGTATATGTTCATGTTAATTTCAAGCCCAGCGAAAGTTTCCTTATTATTTTTTTTTTTACAAAAATAATTTTTAACAGGAACATTGAACTCCTGGTTGAAGCAGGAAAATGAACATGACAATAGTTAGGTTAAATTTCATGACATAGCAAACAATAAATATAAAAGTCACTATAAAACAGAAGCGGGAAAAAACCTAAACATGATTTACCAAAATTTAAAACTGAAGGAATCCAGTATGATATATAAGTAATTACTCAATATGATGTGTGACACTTCAGGTCATAATAAAAAATACATATGCCACTTATTAATAACAAATATATATCCAACTTCTTCCATCTGTAACTTAGGTATACAAATAAATAAAAAAGCAAACATTACACGTAGCATTTTTAATCATTATCAATGCTAAACACACAAAGTTAAAATTCAAAACCATATATTTATAACCAATTTAAGCAATTTTTAACAATAGCTCTTAACACAATGCATCAATTTAAATAACTTTGGTGGAAATGATGCTTGATTTGAACCTTCAAAACATTCAAATTTCAAATAACATTCAAATAAGGCCCTACAGCAATAATATACAAAGTAATATGTGATATGTGATGCAATTGTTAGAAAACACTCTCATAAAATATCAAATAACATATTCTAAAATATAATATATTATTATTTAAACCACATAAATTAATTCTATGAATAAGTTTTTTTCTAATATATATATATATATATATATATATATATATATATATATATATATATATTAGTTATTCACAAAAAATATTTAACATATATACAAATTTATATAAACATTGTAGTAATATTTCATATAAAAAATTATATACATAAAATTATTACAAGTTTTTCTGTATATAGTATTATTGAAAACCGAAGTACAGGTTAGACCAGTGGTCAGCAAACTTGTCATCCAAAAAAGCCAAATATAAACAATACAAACTTGCAGTTTATTCAAAGAGCCATTTCTTTTTAAACTTAACCTTTAATTTAGTAGAGACATTTTTATGGAAATAAGTAGAATTAAAAGTACACCCTTGAGCTTACCTTTGCTAAATATGTCATAGTTTAACTAATGGTACATTAAATAAAACTTGGTACCATACTTATATAAATATAATATTTGTTTAAAAATAGAACAAGTTAAATAATATAAAAAGTATCCTTAAAACAACTAAAACACTAATCATACTCCACCAACGTGAACAATGGCCTTGCATTTCCTTAGAACGTAAAGGTAAATCAGGTTTGTATGTTATTGTTTTTAAGTGTAGGCACGATTCCAAGTTCTCATCAATAAGCCGATCACTTAATTTACTCTTGATAAAGTTCAGGCTTGAGAATGATGTAAATGTTCGCACAAATATGCAGACCCAAATAAAAATGTGTCTCTTTTCTATAGGTTTGCATTTCAAGAAGTTTATTCGTCTCTTACAAGGCAAGTTAATAAATAATATTCCGTGCCTGCACTAAACATTTCATGAAAGTTTCGCAGCCAGTGAGTCAGTGAGCCGTGGTTTGCCGACCACTCGGTTAGACAAATAAATTCACATATTTTTACTGATTTGTACAAGCCCTTGTAAAGCTTGTTGTAATGTGTTAGAATATAATCCCATACCATGTCTACAGTATCTTTTTATTGAATATATCTTTGCTTCAATGCCCTGAAAGGTTTAGTATTTTTGTTTCTGTAATTATAAAAACGAAAAACAAACAACATTTTGTAGACATTGACTTCTTTCAATAGAGTGACTCTTATGAAACTTTACAAACGTATTTGTGTTTTCATAAAAGAGAAAAACACTATTTCTTTGAGTGTCATAGTTATTTTGTCACGTAATATGCATAAACTGACACCTGGTTTTGCCTCAATTTGCAAATATTTGGGAGAAACTTGTAAAATAAATATTAAAACAATTTTTAAAACTTTTGTTTTTTTTGTCACAAACCAAAAACACAGTAGAGAAGTGATGTTTTGTGAACATTTTACAAAAGGAGAATTGTAACAAAAAAAGTTGGTTTAGAACTAAAAACCAAGTGAACTGAATTTTAACACAAAATATTTTTGCGTATATTTTTCAGCTATACCATATCATAAAGCAACAGACAATTCGACAAAATTTATTGTTGTATAAATCATAGATGTTATGACTACAAAGAAATAATAAATAACAAGGACAAAGAATAACAAAACTGATATGAATCAATAGCTCGTGTTAGGACTGCCATGCTATCGGATGTTTTATTACAGACATCTGATTTTGATTCGTTGTTAAAAGCAAATGAAAAATAATACAATAAATATAATTACATGGTTATCCTTGATATTACACATAGATAAAATTTTTTTAACAATTACATACAATCTTTTCAAGAGTAATATGTTTTAACAAATACAGTTTTTCACAATCTTTTTGCTGTTGTTGAACTTTAAGATTTTACCTGGCCAAGAATTTCAGGGATAGTAACATTTCTTTTCCAGCAATTGAACACAATACTGTTGTGAACAGTGAAAAAAAAATTGGGATTTTATGTCTACTATTTATCCGGTTAAGTCTTTTTTTGTGAATAATGCTTAACTTTATAGTTATTGACTTTCTTTTATGGTTTTTTGCAGGAAGATAACCACTGAAATTTTGTTAATCTGTACGTGTTAATGATGAGTTATTTCAAAAAGCGGTATTTATTATTATTATTATTTTTACAATAATTATTGCTGAATTATTATTAACAAAAAGTCAAAAACCAGCTTCGGTTGGCTGTGCTTAATAGTGGAAATACAGTCTGCATCTTACTGGACATATTGTGGCTAAGCACCAAGTCAAAGTACACAATCAAATGTATATTCACAGGGAGTTGATTGACAAATGTCACAATTACAAGTTGTTTGATTGTTGTCCAAGAAATAGAAGATAAAACAGATTCTTTACTATACTTCTGTAACAGTACAAGATTTTGGTTAATAAACAACTGACAGATATGAGCATTAATGAATCTGTCCTCCGCTCCCAACCTTACTCATATCCACTTTCAAGTACTATGTAAGCTTGTCAGTGTCAGTTTTAGTTTTTGTTTAATTCTTATTTGTGCATGTCAATGTTATAAACATTTTCTTTTAAAAATTGTGACAAGTCAATCCTTAGAGTTTATTTGTTTGATGTGTCATGGCATACAAGTGGTTATAAAGTGAATTCCCTAGTGTATTAAATTCAAATATCTATGTATTTGTTACACTATATTTGCAAAAACATGCTAAAATTTCCTTATATTTATAAATCGCCAAAGTACGAGGGGTGATCAAATATAAACGAGACTGACTTTCTAAAAACTTTTCCGTTGGACATTGAACTCTAAAGGATGGGGTTTCAGGTAGCCTGGGAGGTTTGGGACGGGCAACATTTCCGTTCGGACCCTTCAGTATAAAACTATACAATGAGTGAGAGTGAAGTGCACGTTTCCGTGGAGCAGAGAATTATTATTAAGTTTTTGGCCAAGGAGGGGGGTCAATCCGACTGAAATCTTTCGTAGATTGACGGCTCAATACGGGGACAGGACCCTGTCAAGAGCTCGCGTTTTTGCTTGGCACAAGGAATTCGCCGAAGGGCGGAAGCAGTAGAAAACCTCAGCCATGATCGTCGCCTGACCACTTCCGTCCGCCACGGACGAAAACATTGATGCTGTTCGGAAGCTCCTGGGCGAAGACAGGCGTATATCGCTGCGATTTATTGCAGATGAACTCCAGTTGAGCTATAGTAGCGTTCAAAAATCGTTACATCAAACCTGGAACTCAGCAAAGTATCTGCAAGGTGGGTTCCACGAATTTTGACCGGCGTTCACAAACGGAATCGTTTGGAGATTTGCCAGCGACTATTGACCCAATTTGAACGAGATGGTGAGACATTATTAAACCGGATTGTCACCTGTGACGAAACATGGGTTCACCATTACATTCCCGAGTCGAAACAGGCAAGTATGGAGTGGCGGAAGAGGGAGAGAGGCGCCTCTGAAGGCCAAATCACGATCGTCGGCCGGGGAAGGTAATGGCCACTGTATTTTTCGGCAATCAAGGCGCCTTTCACGTCAATTTCCTCCATCAACAACGCACAATAAATGCACAATATTATTGCGATGTTTTAGAGGTCATAAAACAGTCTTTTAAGTAGGAAAAGGAAATCTAAACCAGCGAGAAACGTCATTCTTCTTCACGATAATGCCCGACCACATTCGGCGAACGCTACGAGGCTTAAACTCGATCAAATTGGCTGGGAACCAATGGAACATACCCCATACAGTCCAGACTTATCACCCTGCGACTATCACCTGTTTGGGCCACTCAAAGAGGCGCTTGGAGGCCAGCATTTGAAGACGATTCTGCGGTGGAGACCTTCGTGCTCCAATGGCTCAATGAACGCCGAGAACTTTTTACGAAGATGGAATTAAAAACTTCCAATCCGGTGGGAAAAATGTGTTACTCGTAAGGGAGACTATGTAGAAAAATAAGTTTTATCAAGAATAATTTGTAAGTAAGCAATAAATTTTTTAAAAAATCAGTCTCGTTTATATTTGATCAACCCTCGTAGTTTATATTTAATGTTAGCTTGTATTTTGTAAATGAAAAACCTTCTACACTAAAATTGTATAAGTCCTACCGGCAATCATTTTACAAGACTTAGTGCGTCTCCACTGATGCTGGGCCTAGAGTGTACCTTCACCACATATCTTTCATAATTATGAATTGTCAATAATAATTTAAATAATGTTTGTTATTTTCTTTTGTGAAATGTAATAGTGCACATGCACTAATGGTATGTTGATTATGTGCATATAAATATCATTTGATTAAAATTATTACAAGCAGAATAGTAGTATATCAGAAAAAAATAACTCATATAAAATCAAAATAAAGATTTGAAAAAAAATCCATTTGTATTCAGGACAGTACAGGTAACAATTGCTGAAAAAAAGAACCTTTTTATCACCAAAACTCTTTACATGGTTCAACATTAAAGTTCAACATCAGCAAAAAGAATGCAAAAAATTGTGTTTTTTAAACATACATATTACTTTCAAAAATTGTACATAATTTTAAAAAAATTATATATGTAACTGTACAGGATAAAACAATTAATTACAATTATTACATTATTTTTGTTTGCTTATAACAACAAATCTAAGACAGAAATCTATAATAAAAAATCTGATAGTTTTTCAATTATTATCTGATATATTACCGATATACAAAACATTGCAAATAGCGACACCGAAGTACTCAAAGGATTTATTATATACTATTTTTAAAAAAATGTATATTTTTTAAGTAGTTATAGTTGTTTAAAATTCTAATATTAAAAAATGTCATTAACTGTTTGACTGATTACAATAAAAATACTAAAATCTTAAAATTCAAACTATTTCAACTCAAAAGTGAAAGTGAACTGCAATTTTTTAGTTCATGAGTTAAAAGAAAATATAGATCGTCATAAAAATTCCACAATACAATGATGGAAAAATGAGACAGCATCAAAAAAGTATTTAATATTTTTTTCTTTGTTTAAAAGCTTCTATTAGTTTTTGCTTAAAATTTTCATTCTAGCTAAAAGTCTTCGTTTTTTATAGAGAGGTCAAATGATATACTTTTGTGTACCATTTTGTAACTATTTATTCCTTTTAGTTAGCAAAAGTATCATTTTAAAAACAAAATAAAAAATAAATGCCAAAAAATGGAAAGAAAAAGGACTAGATTCTCTGAAAAACAAGTTCAGAAAACACTTTCTGGAAAAAAGCACTAAAACCATTCCCGTATGTAAAGCAGTTAATGGAATGTTGTGTCAACATTTTTGCAAATGTATGTGTTAGATCATTGCTGTCATGATTAACAAACTGGTGTGGATCAAACTGGTGGACAGTAATGATCCATACCAGTTTATTCACACAACAATGATCCACACCAGTTTTTTCACCGTAAAAAAATTCTTATCCGCACCAGTTTGTTTACAGTAAGACAGCAATGATCCATACAAGTTTGTTCACCATAAGACAGCAATGATCCATACAAGTTTGTTCACCATAAGACAGCAATGATCCATACAAGTTTGTTCACCATAAGACAGCAATGATCCATACAAGTTTGTTCACCATAAGACAGCAATGATCCATACAAGTTTGTTCACCATAAGACAGCAATGATCCATACAAGTTTGTTCACCATAAGACAGCAATGATCCATACAAGTTTGTTCACCATGAGACCATAATGATCCATACTAATTTGTTCACTCAGTAATGATCCGCACCAGTTTGTTCACATAGTGGTAATCCACACCAGTTTATTCACCATAAGACAGCAATGATCCACACCAATACATTCATCATAAGACGGCAATGATCCAACACATATGTTTGCCAAAGTATTCAAACAATGCATTAATTTGATTAACTGCTTTATGGATAGGAATGATTCTAGTGCCTCTCTTACAGAAAGTGATTTCTTTTCAATGAATCTAATGGTGTTTCTTTCTGATGTTTTGATTTTATTATTTTAGTTTTATTGATAATTAAATAAGTTACGTATATAATGTATATGAAAACATTTTCTTTTCAGTGAAACACAGATGTATAATCATTTAACTGTAAAGGATTTTGTGCCACTAAACTACTTTGATTAATTAAATTTTATACAGTATTTTGGTGAATCAGATATTTTGGAAATTGATTCACTCTTTTCAGTAACTTTTTCCATAGGGCATTTCCTCATAATTAGGTAGTGTTATCTATAAAATAATTTTTACTGATGTTTTCCTTGTAATCATACCAAAGGTTATTTGAATTTTCTCATTGAAACATCAAACAGCTATAACTTTACTAAAAAAAAAAAAAAAAAAAAAAAAATAGTTTAAAAAACAGTACTTAATATATTTTTTTATACTAAGAAGCATAAAAATATTTCTACAGTCCATAAGAAAATAAGATTTTATAAACTTTTGAAACATCTTATATATCGTATCTGACTTACTTTTAACTCACTTGTAAATAATGGTGGTCAACTACAAAATGTTTTGTTTTTTTCATTTCTGTTTTTATGAAGCTGTACAGATATTTTTGGAATAGCTGAAAATCGGCTATTCCTTGTCACACAGACAGCAGTAATGCAGCTGTTCACATTACAGTGTTTGTACTACAGGCCATAATTGTTAAAATAAACTCAACCTCTTCTATTTATTTGTCTATGATAAGGGATGTAAAAAATTAGGAATTATAATTATTCTTTTTTAAATAACTCACTAATATTTAGTTTAAATCATTTAGTAATTTGAAATTTGATAATTATTTTGAAAACACAAAAAAGGTGATACATTTTAAAGCAACATACAATACAAAAATAACAATTTATATTAATTATTAATAAAACTGATTGAGAACTGTTACTACCTGACCTTTTTCAACTGACAATGTAGAAATTAACGCAAAACTAATGCAGAAACAATGACCATGTAATGAGCCATGTTCAAATACTTAAAAAGCCTCAACTGTCATTTGTAGAAACATATTCTCAAAAACTTATAACAGGAAAAAAATGTAAAAAGCACAGTTAAAAACTTGATCAATGAAATTGGCTTTGAATGTTTGTCACACAATTGATCTTCATACATGAAACAAATACAGATCGACTAGATAAAGTATATGTTAAAAAATGTGTAAACCATTTTTTGGCTAACTGTTCAATAGCTTAAATTTGCTCTAACTTATCATTTGTAGAAAAATGTTCTTAAAAAACCATTAAATTCTAAAATTGTATAATTGATTTAAAAAAAAATTAATTGAAATAAGCTGATAATATTTAACATGAAATAATTGCTATTCTATGGATTGATAACAAATTGACCAATGAAAACGTATTTTATAAAAATTTGTACATATTTTAAATCTATTTAAACTGTCAACAATGGAATTTGTACTTAAACTATTAAAGCATGTTTTACACTAATATTTCACAATTGTTGTTGGTTTGAAACCACTATTCACAATAAATTAATTTAGCCTGTATCATTAACTACATTTAATGGTAGGCCTACAGGAAGGAAACTTTCGGATACAGGAGTACAAGCACTTTCGGGTAACTTTATAGATATAATTTTTAACATAAATTATATCTTTACTTTATATAAATTATAAATGTATACAGATATAAATTATATCCGAGTTCTGATATATACTCAGGAAAAAGATCAATCAGATGGGCTTTTGCAAAACAGAATCTGATAAATGGCCTAGGAATGTTGTGAAAATATTACGTGTTTGTTCTATTCAGAATAAAGAATGTGTAAGTTTTGTAATAAGATAACAATTTTTTTGTTTGGAATACAACTACATGATCTTTGATGTAGCCAGTAGTATGAGCATTAGTTGGATGTAAACTTATAGTATTTACAATTTATGACTTTTGCCAAAACATGTTAGAAATTTATATCATTTAGGATGGCTCTTAAAATATGATTTATTTGCATCAATGACTGAAATATTTACAACACATCTATGAATATAATGATTTTTTAGAGAGAAGCCTTGGCCAGTAATTGAACCAATACTACTAAATTGTTTTATAGTTGTTTCTTTTCAACTCAAAATTCAAGTTTTTAAAAACAGGTTTGTAAATTTGTTACATACTACACCTAGGTCTACTTTTACTCGTTGTCTGTAAGTTTTAATTATACTATAGTGTTAATGGACTTGTATTGAAATAGGCATTGATATGTTTACAACATATCCTATAACATGAATACAAAGGTTATAAATTGTTCTCGTATTGAATAGTGATCAACTTAAGCTGTGTTCAAAAAAATTCAAAATTTTCTCAAAACTTTCGTAACAGGCACACAGTTTCGTTGTACATTGCCAAAAAAAGGAGTAAAAATTATTTATTGCAAAAATTTACTTGTATTAAGTCTTTCTTCGTTGCACAGACTGTAATATTATAGTCACTATAAAAGGCCATATAAGAAGGAACGCTATAGTTTGTTTTGACAAGCCGTCAAATAGCCACCATGCAGGAGCTTTCTTCATTTGTTTTTGTTCCAATTCCTAAAACAAAGAGATTAATCTAAATACATCATTAAAAAAATGGTAAAGCACACGATTTTAAAGCAGTATACTACTGATGGCCTGCAGGTGTTTTATTTCAAATATAAACTGCATATTAACAAGAACTGATCAGCTTGTTTAATCATGATATTTCATGTCATCTGCACTGCCACAATGTGCATTGTACTGATTTTTGTGATTTTTGAAATGTATTTGTTGTCCAAACATTAAATAACTGAATTGTATTCTACTTACTTTTACCCACACTGCAAAAGGTCAAGCAGCGTTAAAACACCCTTGTAAAGAATTTTTCAATATACAAGTTATTTGTTGAGGTTCATAAATACAAAACTATGTGAAACATTCAAAAATTCTAAAAAAAAAAATTATTTGCTTTGATTAAAATTAGGCTTATAAATTTTTAAGGTTTTTTTTGTATAAACTATACTATATATATGCAAAAACAATATATACTTGGAATCAGTATAACTTCTATTATCAAATGATAACCCACACTAGATAAATAAAAAAATGAATTATTTTCACTCTTAAGATCGTACCCATTAACTACCCTTAAAATTAAGGGTTTATGTACCTCCTTCTCAAAGTGTGATGATTCAAGAAGATATAAATGACTCACATATCAAAGTATATTTTTTACGTACAAAGCGATGACTGGTTATCTGGAAAATATTGCTTCCAAAACAATATTACTGCTAATAACAGGTGATGTCTCTCTTTTCCCATCTCTCTCCATTCCATTCTTGTAAAATAAGCACACAGTCTAATAAGCCAATCTATTCTCTAACAGTACATAAACATGCCAGATTGCACCTATTATTTCATCAACCGTTAATTCCATGTTACTACTGTAATCCTATTCCATGAGGATACTGTAGAAGCATGCGGCTACAGGTACAGGCTTATATATTAAATCCAATCTGATTTTACAAGCTTATATTTTTTCTTCATCTGATATACTGCAGTTAGCACTACGAGGGTGGGGTGAAAAGTTTCCGGCCTGACCAAGAGATGGCGCCACTAAGTCTACTTTTAGAGTGGTGTCATACAGTACTATCCCTAACTAGCTTACATGTACACTTTCAGCCCAATCGCTACGTTAGTTTACGTTTGAGAGCACACTGAACGAGACACCTCTGATGTTTTCGTGAAAATGGAAAAATTGGAAAATCGTGCTGTTATCAAATACTTCTACTTGAAGGGTTTTACACCAAAACAAATAAAAGAAGAGATGGATTCAACAATAGGACCCACCTCCCCATCATATTCAACTATTAAGCAGTGGGTTTCTGAATTTAAAATGGGTCGTGTGAGCAACTCAGACGAGCCACGCCCAGGACGGCCCATTGAGGTCACAACTCCAGAAATGATCGACAAAATCCATAAAATAGTATTGGAAGACCGCAGATTGAAAGTGCATCATATAGCTGAGACCTGTAGGATGTCAGCTGAACATGTGCGAAATATTTTACACAACCATTTGGGCATGGAAAAGCAGTGTGCAAGATGGGTGCCACGTTTGCTAACATTCGACCAAAAATTGCTTCGAAAAAACATTTCTACCGACAATTTGGCTCTGTATAGGCGTAATCCAAACGAATTTTTGCATCGATCCATAACTGTTGATGAAACTTGGGTTCACCACTACACTCCTGAAAATAAAGAACAGTCTAAACAGTGGGTTGGACAAGGGGAACCAACTCCAAAGAAGGCAAAAACAATTTTATCAGCAAACAAGGTTATGGCTACTGTTTTTTGGGATGCAAGAGGGAATTATATACCTTGATTATCTTGAAAAGGGTAAAACTATCACTGGTCAATACTACGCAGAGTTATTGCAACGTTTGAAGCAGAAGGTACAAATTAAACGACGTCATTTGGCGAGGGAAAAAATTTTGTTTCATAATGATAACGCACCAGCGCATTCGTCGAGTGTGCCATGGCTAAAATCTATGAATTGAAGTTCAAATTGATGCCGCATCCTCCATATTCTCCAGACCTAGCCCCCAGCGACTATTATCTGTTTCCTAACCTAAAAAAATGGCTTGGCGGTAAGAGATTTGGGAGCAATGAAAAAGTGATTAAAGCTGTAAATCAGTATTTTGAGGAGCTTGATGAATCTACATTTAAAACTGGTATAACTAAATTAGAACACCATTATGAGAAATGTATCAGTCTCAATGGAGATTATGTTGAGAAATAAAGCAAAAAAAAAATTTTAAAACATCGTTAAAACATCTGCAAAAATGTTCATTGTAACTGGTGACCAGTGTGTTAAAATAACAAATTCAAAAAGCGTATATCTCTTTTGTCTCTTTTAATCGTAAGAGTTATTATCACTCAATGAGCTTACATCATTCTCCAGATTAACAGCCTAAATAAATAATGTGATAACAGCTGTACATATACAGTACAGCCCTGGTTATGCGAAAGAAAGGGAGAGAAGCCATTTCAGATGTTTTTTTTTTTTTTTGTTAAGCCATGCACACATAAGGCTTTTTCGTATCTAATTAATTCTAGAAGATTTTGAATATCAAATGATCCTAATATCTTTTATAAGGATATTTTCTTTATTAAACTCAAAAATTACATCTTTAGGCTTATATCAATAAACTGTACATTGTACTTAAGATAAATAGGTTATAAAATATTAATTATTCATTAAAAAAACAGTAATTTTTGTTTGTTTCTTACATCCCTTGCAACTTTTTCAAGCAACAATCTCTCCATTTTTGTATTACAAGGATGTCAGCTGGCGTTGACTCACTGCATTGTTTAACAAATTTTAGCACAATCTAAAATTATTCATGATCCACACTTCTATACTGACAGCTAGTGACTAATATAGATGTTAGTATTGTGGAATGGGGGTGTGGATTGGCAGTGTAGGCTATAGGCTCAGGAGACAATAGAAGTCAATACATACTTACTTCTTTGTTAGCCCATGCAATCTTGCTCTTACATTCCGGTACATTTTATTTATTATCTGACATTTTTTTTAAGAAGGGATTTAAGATTCTGGATGTGTTTAGGATAACATTGGTTTTGGTTGACCTGAGTTCGATTAACTGACGTTTTACTGTAGTCTGAAAACCAGAGTAAATTTACTCGTTTAGTTTGTTTATTCCCTGAGTGATTGCAGCGCTTTCCAAATATATTAGTCACCAGTTATTGTGGCATTGTTGGGAATTGCATGTTTCGAATGTAATAAGTGGCAGATTGGGGAACATAAAATGCTAGTTTGGTTAGTGTCACATTTCACTAAACATAAATATGTCTACATGATTTATTTATAAAATGCGTCAGATATGTTTAAAGTTTTTTTTATACAATAGCTAAGTTTCTTTACATAATGTATTACTGTATTTACAATTAGAAACAGTACAAAAGTGTACAAACATTTTTCATAAAAATACAATATATAAAAGCTCACCTACCTTGGTTCACATTTACAGATATCACAATTATCTGTGATAATGGTCAGATAATAATGTAAAATTGGGTTATTTAAAACCCCATATTAATGCATGATTTGGTTAGAAGGAGTGATGCGCGACTATGAACAATACTAAAGAAATCACTTGATTATAAAAATCAATTGAATAAATCGACTACTAACCTACCAGACTACTAATTAGTAATTACTAATTACTAACAGAACAAAGTTGACTTATACTGTTGTCCAACAAGTCTCACTTGACAATTGAGTCATTCTGGGAAAACTCAAATGTTTACAGAAGGCCACCATTCATTTACAGTAGTGTTGATAATCATATGTTTCTGTAATGAATAGGCTCTTGGAATAAAATTACTAATTATATTCCTAATTACTAATTATATTAATTGGAATAAAATTACTAATTAGTAACAGAAATAATCAAGTTGTACTGTTGTATATTACCATTGGACTTCAACAACTAATTATTTGAATCATTAGTAGGTTTTTAGATTAGTAATGTAAATTAGTAGTCAACTTGTTGTTCAGTCATCGGCTACTTTACTTGGTTATTATGTTAGTATGCTTTTGAGTGCTGAATGGTAAATGGAATTCGAGGTGATAACTCACTAATTGTAGCATATTGTTACTTCCTCAATAAACTGATGAAAATAAAATAAATAAATAAATTTTAAATACCCCAAATTAATTATAAATATGTAGGTTGATTAATTTTTTTAAAATTTTAATTAACTGCTTTAAATGGTACAGACAACAAATTTAATAAAATGTTAATTTTATTAATAAAAATGACAAAACACTAAATCAAAATTTAATCTTGCAATCTCTGTAAATTTTTATTATATAGATGTATAATTACATTTTAATTATACTTACATAAAATTAAAATTTGTAAAGGCTTTTAATACTATGTGTATAATATCAATAATAATACTATTTTCATTAAGCGAGATGATTATTGAAAAATTGAGACTTTTCAAAGGTAGCAACATTAAATTACAATTTATCATTTTTACAATTTATAAAATCATAAACAAATACAGTAATAACAGATTGTATAACTGTTACTTTGATGTTAGCATGCTCTTTCATAGTATAAGAGAAATTCTGAGATTAGTAATTACCAATTAGTAGTTACAATTCGATTATGAACATTAGTATACTACTAATCTCTTAGTTGAATAATGACATTAGTAATCACTAATTAGTCAAATAATGAAATCATTCCAAGTCTCCCATCTCTAACTTAAAACATTTTAGTAATGGTAAAACATAATCCACAGACTGACTTTTCCTTTTCCAATCGTTGGAAAGTTGAAATAAATTCTACAGTTTTCTCCTAATTTTAAATAATATACTCAAAGTAGACTGAGGAATGTATGTCTTGATACTTGCTTCTCTTTGTGACACTGATTTTATTGAATTTAGTTCATCGTATTTTTTCAAAATTTTCTATTAAAATTTAAATCACTTCTCTTATGAACACCAAACACTTTCAAGCAGAGATAAAAAGTATATAAATGCGATTACATTAAATGCAATATGTAGAAACACTACATAGTGTTTAACTAACTATATGTTTAATAATCACTGCACATGATACAGTATGTATAACCTATACCATATACAAATTAAGATAATGTGATCCCCCCCCCCCAGTGTCCATACTTTATGTCAGGAAGACTACTGAGGATGAGGGATCGGTGTTAATAGAAAGGGTAAAGTTTACAACAATAACTGCAAGTCCTGAACCCATGACTTTGAGGTGTGCAGGTCACAGACAAAGTAGTCTGATTGGTGACTTAAGCCATATCGACCCCTAAGTACTAAAGTGCTGTGACAATACGAAAAGGTATTGCACTGTGAAACTATAAATCAACAAACTGATATCAAAGAAGAAAAATATTGCAAAGCAAAAAAAGTGTGATAAGCTTACTTATGTCTCTTACTGTTCTGTACTAATAGTACAACAGACAGTTGGAGACATTTTTAGCTGTGTACAAAATTACTGGTCGGCAATAAAGCAGCTGTACTATTGTGCTTCGTTTACATTCCTCATCTTCGATGAATCAATATATACAGTCTTATCTTGTTTGCCTAATTCATGGAAATATAGTCAGTCACAGCTTATTTTAACTTAATTATATATAAATAAATCCTTTTATCTTGATGTGTAAAGACCACATTTACATATAAAAATAAAATGTATATTATTAATGATATTTATTATTTAAATCTAAAATTGTTTAATATTTTGTAATCTTAATTAATTTTAAGGACCATCCTATGTACAGGTATTAATGCTCCCTATAGGTCCTTCTCATGTGTAAAATTTTGTGCCATGAAGGAACAAATGTAAATAAATAAATAAATCTAACAATGCTTTGAAAGTAATAAGTGGTGGAACACGGCATAAAAATAACAGAAATTTACAAACAGAATCTGTCCTTTGTGATTTAGTCGGTACAAGCAGCTGATTGGATTAAACAGTGAATACAATAACTGGAAAATACTGTATATTAAATCTACCTAGAATTTATAAAAGAGATAGTTGTATAACGTAGAGCCACTACAGGGAGGACAGTTGCGCAATAGCAGAAATTAATGAACCATTACGTATGGCCCTTCTGAGCTGATAACAAGTATATCTAAAACAACTTGACGCAGTAAAGAAAGCCTCATGCCAATATCCTGGATATACAGCAACCTTATAATGCGAAGCTAGTCTATCTTTGAAAATGTAGGTTACAACAGGGAGTAGCTAGATATAATGACTAACCTTTTTGTACGATTTGACTTCTAGAGCTGAAATTCTTGTACGTAAATCATCCAAATCTTGTCTTAAAACTTCAGATGTCTGTTTCATAATAGTTTTCACATCTTCACATGTCTGGTGAGTTTGTGATAAAGGCACTACTTGTTTGCTTGCATTTGACTCAATTTCTAAAACAAACTTTGATTTTTACTATTACAATTTAACAAAAATTTCTAATACTAACTTTAAGAACTTAAAAATTAACAAGCGCATCTTACAAATCTACTTAAACAAGTTGGGATGCAGTGATGAATAGTTTTAGTTTAACAAATTTAATTGTTAACTAAATTATGTTTTTGTCCTTATATTGTAAATTAAAATTTTTTTCAAAATCGCGGCAGAAGGTTTCTTTCATGCTTGGCGTTTTTAGTATACATATAGCAATTAAAAGCTAATGTTTTTAACAATGAAAGTGAATTTTTTGCTTATTATACAGACGGTTATATATTACTAAATGATTGTTACAACAAAAAATAAATGATAAATTACTATTCCTGTATTTACAGGATTGTGTAAAACATAATTAGTAATCAGTAATATAATTATTTAACCATTATAATAATTAAAACAAATCATTTAAATAAATAATAAAGTCCCCATTTAACTCTTTAAGTATAACTTCTTCAAACAAAATACAATAAAATATCAAACAAGTAGAAAATATGCACAGTATTCATAACAAAACTAAAATAACAATAACTATATATTACCTTTAGGAATATTGGGATTTGAATCTCCATTTACCATAACTGTTACAGGCGATAACTTGTTGGGATGTTGAAATCTCTTCCTTGAATTTCTGTCAGGTTCTTCTTGCTGTTCAAGTAATAAGAATATAATAAGAACATGTCCTTTTATCATCATTTAATTTATATCAAAAATAAATACATAAGATGTTATAAAAAATTTTTGTTTCTTAAAGGAAAAACAACTGTATTAAGGACCAGTTTTGTTTTGCTGTATTACAGATTAGGAAAAAGTAACATATACTTTAAGGTATATGTTAACTTACTTTACATGTTTTTTTTTGTGTTTAACGTCCGACTGTTGTGTACACTTAGGCTAAAGCAGACGATGGGATGATTTATAGCGTATGAAAATGCCAAGCCCTGACCGGGAAGCGAACCCAGGTCCTTGGGGTGAAAGTCCAGTATACTATCAACTAGGCCACCGAGGCAGCTATACGTAAGTATAAGTATTAAGTATGTAAGTATGTTTGTATGTAAGTGAATTACTTTAACAATGATTTCTGTTTGCTTAATTGTTTGTTTGCTTAACTGTCTGTTTAACTGTTTGTTTGTTTAACTGTTTATTACCTCAACTGTCTGTTTTGTAACTGTTTGTTTGCTTAATTGCTTCACTGTGTGTTAACAGTTTTAATAGGTGTAAGAAATACATCAATTTTCACAATGTTTCATATTTAAGAAACCTAGAAATGAACACATCGATGGTGCATCATTGTGGTTATGGTTCATTCAAAAATGTCGCTTAGGTACACCTAGCTATGCCTATAAGTAGACCAATCTTGAAGGGAAATACTTCTGGTTTATCCAATTAGGAACTCAGTCCTGTGGGGGTTTGTTAATGGGGTTTCCACTGTAGTCAAACTTTCAAATGCGATCTTGATGACAGAAACAGTTACTGAAATATATAAATAATCAAAGATGGACGCCAATTTCCCAAAAGTACTAATATCACAATTACATTTGTATGTTACACTTTCTTGAAAATTTAATTTTTCCATCATATTGACTGTTAAAACCTGCATAAACTAGCACTTTAAATTTTCAAAGTCACCTGAAAATATTATAATGAACAACTGCAGTCTGATAAATTTTTGTACTTTTAACAGAATTAAAAAAATTCTTACATGCTAACTTGGGCTGAACTCAAAGAAGTACGAGACATGGTACAGGAAAAGAGAAACGCACATACAAAATGGTAGCAAAGTCATTCTCCAGAAGACAAAAAGGCTTTAAACAAACTTACTCAGAAGCTTAAAGAAGAGATCAAAATCATTAAAATCAAGCGCTTTCAGTGCTTCCTAAGGTACTTGACAGGCTATAGAGATATGGACTATTTCCTTTGGAGAGCAGCCAAGATATTAAAAAGGCCAATATAGTATGCTCCACCAATTCGCAGTAATGATGGTAAGTGGGCCAGAAGTGATAAAGAAAAGGCAGAGGTATTTGCTGAATATTTGACAAATTTATTTCAAGCTCATCCATCAACTGGTATGGAAGATATACCATCAGTTAACAATACAGATCATATGTTGGTCAAGAAATTTATACCAATAGAAGTCATCAATGAGATTGATAAAAACTTTAAAGTCAATAAAGCGCCTGGATATAACCTTATTACAGCTAAAATACTCAAAGAGCTGCCATATAAATGTATAATTAAGCCAACACATCTTTTCAATGCGGCAATACGGCTCAGATATGTGCCTATACTTGGGAAGATAGCTGAGGTAATCATGATCCAAAAACCTGGCAAAACATTGGAAGAAAAAACATCATACCGACCAATATCACTGCTAACAACTGTAAGAAAACTTTTTGAAAGGCTACTTTTAAAATGACTTAAGATAATTATTGAAGCCAGGCAGATTATTCCAAATCACCAGTTTGGATTCCGTAGTAAGCACACGATTGCAGACCAGGTACATCATATGACTGATGTCATAGAGAAATCATTAGAAGAGAAAAAAATATGTGCAACTGTATTTATGGATGTGGCACAAGCTTTTGATAAAGTGTGGCAAGAGGGCTTGGAAAGTAAACTTGATGGCTATTTACCGAGGCAAATGAGTGAGATTTTGAAATTGTATATTTCCGATCGATATTTCAGAGTTAAACATGTGGGGACTGTAATATTCTGAACATTAACATTCTAAGTTAAAATGTATTGCTGCTGGAATCACTCAGGGTAGTGTCCTGGGGCACACTCTATACTTGCTATATACTAGTGATATCCCAAAAAATGATGGGGTTTTTACAGCCACATTCGCTGATGACACCACTCTACTTTTTACTGGACATGACATTCAAACAGCTACTGACAAACTACAATTACCTATCAATAATGTTAACATATGGACTAGAAAATGGTGAATTAAACTTAATGAGGGTAAATCAACTCATGTCAACTTTACTAACAAGCATTATGTGTATCAGCCAGTAATGATAAATGGACAAATTGTACTGCATGCAAACGAGGGATGACTCTGGATGCTGAACTTCGTTGGAAGTCTCACGTGAAAAAAGCGTGAACAACTTGGAATGAAGTACAGACAAATGTATTGGATTAGTGGAAGGAACTCTGAATTGTCCGTACATAATAAACTGCTTCTGTATAAGCAAGTCCTGAAACCCAACTTGACCTACGGCATTCAATTTTAGGGATGAATGAAAAAAGTAACATAAGAATAATACAAACATTTCAAAACAAAGTGCTTCGTAGTATTGTCGGAGCACCGTGGTATATCCGCAATGCAGATATCCACTGGGATTTGAAGGTGCCTTTTGTGGCCGAAGAGGTAAAAAGGTACGCTGGAAAACACACAGCCAGGCTCTATGAACATCAAAATGTAGAGGTGGTACATTTGGGCAACATACCACGAGTAAGGAGACTGAAGAGAAAGAAACCTGTTGACTTGGTGCAGATTGATACACATGATTTAAGTGTAATTGTATTGTAAAGGGCGACTCTTGACATTTTTTTACCACACAGAAAAATATCGCTAGTCTTAAACTAGTTTTAATTGTATTTTAAAAAAAAACATTCTAACTGGTGCTGATTTTAATTCTGAAACTACATAAAAATGATGATTTTTTTTTAAAATAGTCAAAATTTTGAAACTTTTGAACAGACTATTTTGGGTTACAAACTGTCTATGCTATTACTATGATTAATTTCTTTGCCAAATTTGGATCAAATTGGACCAAAATTTCAAACACTAGAGTGTTAACATCCATATACAGACAGACAGATTAGACACACACGCATGCCCGTACGCAGGCGTACATAATTTAAAAACTGAAATTAATAAATTAATTTTATTTATTAATTTCAGTTTTTATGCATGGCAAGCTGTATGTAGCTTTCTCTAGGGTCAAAAGGCGAAGCAAATTAAAAGTTCAGTTATATTCGGAGAATAATTGCCAAACTAGAAATACTGTACGGAAAGAAGTTTTGAATAATACCAACAATGAGGAACACATTAGAAATATTGATTTTCATAATGAGAACCTTGAACATTTTGATGATTAATTTTAATAAAAATATAGATACTTTAAATACAGATAATAATTTTAGTATTTGTGCTTATAATTCATTTGTTATTGCTTTATGTATTTCTAAATATAAGTCACTATTAAATAGCAATCTTTATAAGTATATGTACAAGTATACATATTATGTGTATATATATATATATATATATATATATATATATATATATATCAGATTTGTGTAAAATATATATATGTGATGAAATATAAAATAATATATAGGAGTGAACAATATTTTTTTTATTCATGTGGGCATAAATGCAATTTTAAAAATATGCCTCCAAGAGTAAAATTGCATTTCATACCTACCAAAATTGAAAAGTATGTTTTAAATGTATAAATAATTACAAAAAAAAGGAAAAACACTGAGCAAAGTTCAGTCACCTGGTACTAAATATAACGCTAAATTTTACGTCAAATTTAATATAGTGAAACATCCCGACTAATGTGGCACTGAGTGTCCATATAAAATATCCGAACATCAGAAATTATCATTGACTAAAGCGAGATTACAGCTGATTACAAAGTGTGACCGTTTGTTTACATATTCATACACAAACTGCCTATGAATCAACTTGCAACAGAGTACATAAGTGGACTGAATTGTATTTCAGGATACAGACACTCCAACACATCCTTTGGTGTTGATTTCTGATAAAAAAAACAAATATAATCTTTCAACAGGTTATGGTAAATTACTGCCAATTAATGCATTATATATTTTTAATTAATCATCAAAAGCTTTATTTCTATTGTCACCACCTTCTTGTTAGTTAATTCCCATTGTAAAATGAGCTCAATGGAATGAGCTATTAGAACAGTCATCACATCATGATAAGATTCAGATCTGCGAACTTGAAGTGAACACCAATCCTGATCTCTGTATCATTTTTGAAGGACTGTTAAAATTCTTGTGTGTGTGTGTGTGTGTGTGTGTGTGTATGTGTGTGTATGTGTGTGTGTGCGCATGCGCATGCACGTGTGTATGTGTATTGTATAAGTTTATTATCCAGAAAATATTTTCCACAATTTCAAAATGGAAACAATTTTGTCTTTCATTCATAACTGTTTTGCCTTAAAAATTCTTGAAATATGGTTTTACCATCATAACCAGCATTTAAAACTGCGTAAATTATCATTCTGAATTTGAAATTGGTAAGGGTTTATTTTAGTATTTTCAATGTAATTTGAAAGTTTATAAATGCCAATACCTGCAAATTTTACTGCTGTTTCTGAAGATGAAATCAGAGTTAAAAAGTGGTTAAGATAAAAAAAATATATTTTTGGAAATTCCTTTCCATCACCTCAGTGAGACGACACTATTATATTGAAAACCTTTTTGTTTTTCTAAGATTATCGATTTAAAAATTCACTGCCTAATTAAACAAATACAACTTGTTCAAAAAAAAAAAATTCTAGAATGAATTAAAAAATAAAACTTAAGAATGAAGAAAGCCTTAATGGTCATAGTTGATGTAAAATAGACTTAAAATATTTGGCAAGAGTAGGGACATAACTTAGTCTGAGGTCTCCCTTTTCAAACTACCCCTCGTATGTTAAAACAAAGTGTGCTACTACAAAGTTTAAAAATACCATAAAAAATACATGAAAAATTGACCCAGATATCGGAGGGCTGTATATGAAAAGTTTTATACTATAAACTGAATACTATGACAAAACTTATCACTTTGATTCATATTAGTGATCAATATTCAAGCAAAAGCTTTAAAAAAAATTAATATTGGATCTTGGATGCCTTCAACTGACAATTTCTTTGATTCTGGTGATAGCATTGGAACAAGAATTTTAAAAGTCCTTAGCGATTTATAAGTGCAAGCATGTTTACAGAAATGTAGATTGGAAATGAAAAATTATTACGGAAATAAAATACTAGATCGCATACATAACATTTTAAAGAAATTTTAAGAAGATGTTTGTTGGATGGCAATTTTACAGTGGAAATCTGAGACAGTCACCCCTTTATAATCTGGAACTTCTAACTATCCAGATTCCAATCCAGACCTTCCAGTAGTTTTGTGCTTTTCAGAAAGTAGAGTGGGTTAAAACTACAGGCTCAGATGCTTGGTCTAACAATGTGTAAACCCAATTCCAAGTGTACCAGTTTTTGTGTCAGTGTTAAAGCTCTGGTGCTGTAAGTGGACTGTTTTTTTTTCAAAACTACATATATTCCACTTTAATATACTGTATGGTAAGTATTTTGTTTTGCTATTAAAATGAATTTTTTCAATGAACCTCCATTAATCCGGCAGTCTTTTAGCTGATATCTGCAGAATCACTGAGACATTTTGAATATTTATGAAAACAATCCACGATTTCTTAAAAAAAATGTTTCTTCAAACTTTCAAGAAAATACAAATTATAAAGATTTATGGGTGTTTCTACAGGTTTCATTTTAAATACTGCTTATCCAGTCAGGAATCTGGAATCTCCCCTAACCATGGTTCTTTAGAAAATTAACTGTCAGTGGTTCAAAAATGTCTTTTAATACTTGTAATTATATTACAATCCTCTTATATTGTTTCTACTATAACTACACTTGATAACAACCCAAGACTGAATGCTATTATATTTCCAAATCATAACGTTTCCCCAAAATAATGTTTCAAAATCCTCTCCGAAAACTCGTGCTCGAATTCATTTAATCTAAAAAGAAAATGGGAAGAAGTTACACAAAAACTGTATACTTATCCTGTAGACTGCTGATCTGTTGCTTCCCAGCACGGCCTGGCTAGAATGTCCTCTTAAAGTGCAAGTAACTTCCTGACATACAGTTAGTTTTCAAATAGCCCTCTGTTTCCCCCCGAAATTAACTGACCGCAACCTAACTCTTCCCTGAGTTTTTATCTACAATGTTGTTATACATATCTTGTTGTTTATAACATACAAACAGGCAGTATGTTAGTAGTTTCATAATTTTGTTTGAGTCTTCATCAATGTTGTTTACTCTTTGACTGTATCCTCTTTACAATTGTTAAAACTAATAATTTTAAAACTATAATTTTAATTTCTAACACAATTGTAACAGACTTACCTCAATGGTATCAACAAAGTCATCTTCTTCATCATCAGTGTCTGGAGGTAGCGGAGAGGCAGAATAGCTGCTATGCGGTGAGGCTTCAAAACTTGATGTAGCTGTTACTTTTAACCTTTGAGGTGAAGCTTCTCTTGACCCTGAAATATAACATAACCAACTGTATCTACAAGAGTGTATAAACAAAATCAATAAATTATATATTCTATACAACATGTTGCTAGTAGGTTAGGTCACATATTTAATAACAGATGTGCATTTAAAATCATAAAACTTAGCTGTAATGTTAACGGAACAAAATTATTATAAACATTAATTGAATAACTTAGGAGAAAACCTTAATCAAAATATGTGCATGTAAATAGAATGGCAAAGTAGAGAACCTGAAAAATATGAGGCCTGTCTAAAAAGTATCCACCCTTGAATTTTCCTGTGCACAGTAGTGATGATTTGAACATGCATAGAGTGGCTACAACATTGGTCACATCCGAAGAAAGCACGCATGAGTCGTTCAAACATGAAGTTGATGTTGATTGTTTTCTTTGACTGTCGTGGAGTTGTTCATCACGAATTTGTACCACAAGGTCAGACAGTCAACAAGGAGTTCTATGTTGATGTTTTAAGGTATTTATGGGAAGATGTGCAATGGAAAAGGCCTGAACTATGGAAAAACTGAATTTTGCACCACTACAATATGGCAAGTCACTTGTCTCTGCTAGTTGGTCAACTTCTGGACAATAACAGAACAGCTGTTCTTCCCCATCCTTCGTACTTGCCAGATATGGCTGCATCAGATTTTTTTCTATTTCCTAAACTAAAATCCACTTTACAAGGACGCAGTTTTCAAAGTGTAAAAGAAATTCAAGAGAAATCGCTGGCACAGCTAGAAGACGTCACACCAAATGAGTTCCAGGGAGTGTATGAACAGTGGCAAAAACATTGGGATCAGTGCATACCAAGCAAGAAGGAGACAAGCACGTGTAAAGTTGTTAGTATAGCAAGAAACATTTTATGACTGAAAATCGTTATTTTTTTGAACAGGCCTCGTAAGTGTCACAGGGGAATTTACAAAATATAGTTAACAAAGTCCATCACGTAACATAAACATTTATAATACAATTTACAACACAGGGTTATAATATAAACTATAACAAAATTTTGCTATTATTTTAACTTTTCTGTGAAAGTTCCACTACTATATTTTACATGTAGTGTTTAGCATATAATCTGTAGTCAATTGACTACAGCCCACTTCAATGAATGTGATTTGCTCCTATTTATTTATTACCAAATTCCTTTTATACATAAAAATATATAAAAAAGGACCTATAGGGGGCATAAATACCCATACATAAGTTTGTACACACGCACACATGCATGCACGCACGCATGCACGCACGCACGCGCGCGCGCGCACACACACACACCTTTATACATTAATTTTTACATATAATTTGTATATTTTACAAGCTTAATAAGATGGTTAACAATATTGCAAATTAATTTATTTACATAGTTTTAAATTCAATTTTAAGGAAAAATTGTTATAACACAAAACTATTTTTAATTTGTTGTTTGATTAATTTTTTTTAGAGTCTTTTTACTCACACTTAGATTTTTCATATTATTAGGTAGTTCATTAAAGTACTTCCTAGAATAATAAAAACAGCTTCTTTTACCAACTGTCAAATGATACCTAGGTAACACAAGGCTTTTAAATCGAATATTAATCAAATTTTAACTATATTCGGACACTATATTATTCAGCTATGATTTTTTCCCTTCTTATTCTGACAGTACATTTATGTGTCACAGGTGTATTTACAAAATTTAGTTTACAAAATCCATCATGTAACATGAACATTTACAACACAATTTACAACAAAGGGTTACAATACACACTACAACAAAATTTTGCTATTGTTTTCATTTTTTTGTGAAGTAAAATTTTTAGTGTAGTGTTTAGTATATAATTTGTAT
This sequence comes from Callitettix versicolor, assembly GCA_022606455.1. Lineage (NCBI taxonomy): Eukaryota > Metazoa > Arthropoda > Insecta > Hemiptera > Cercopidae > Callitettix > Callitettix versicolor. The sequence continues at coordinate 1,037,877 of CM040182.1, forward strand.
TTATTGATGATTAAGGTGAAAATGCTCTAAGAGCTTTTTTTATTATTGGCAGTTATACAATACTTTTTTTAATTCAAATACAAATTAACAAAACATCTAAATTTGGCAAGAGTAACACACTTGATTCACAAAGTAAAGAAATTATAAATAATGTTTTAGATTATATGACTGCTGAGGCAAATAAGAGGACATTTCTTATTCAACCGAAAACAATTTTGGAATGCGTCTCAAAGGCAACTAAAATATCCACAAGAATATTAAAAAGAATTAAATCTGAAGCAAAAACAGAGGAGGAAATGTATCATTCTAAAAAAATTAAAACTAAAACACTGTTAGTTTCTATGGATATAGTTTGTAGGGGAACCACCTATCCTTCACTTTTAGTTCAGGGGCCACAAGTGGATAGACAAGATATACCTGGATGCAGGATTTAGTCCCATGTTATTATTTGCTCAAGCACATTGTGATAAGGTTTTGGATTTTTTTAAATTCATATAAAGTGATATTTAAAACCATTACCAGAGATAAATACTTATCAATAATTATAACATTTGGTCAACTACTGAATAATCAATTATAAATAAAATAACTTACAATGCAACTGCAATGCTTTATGGAATCAAATATTCAATGCTATTTGTGTAGGTTGTTGCCAGCAGTGTACAGAGTTGAAAAACAAACATTCTGTTCCTGCTTCACTTGATTGTATGCGCAAACTGAGGAAACGAACAAGTTGTTACAATTTTGTTCAAATGCCTGGGAGCATTACATGTTGACAGAGTTATCGTTGCATTTCTACAACATGTAATGTCTCTATACGCTTATTTTTGTTGGCAAAAAATTGTCGATTCAAACATATTTTAGCACAAGTCCCTTGAGGTTCAGATATGTAGCAACTAACTGGTGCTATCTTAGACATAGCAGACCTTCTAAAAAAGGAAAAGGTTTCTTGCACCCAACATTTGTTAAAGCAAGGATTTACCTTTTGATAAAAGTTTACATACTATAAATAAATAAACATAACTGTAATTACAAAAATTGTGAAAAGTATTTTAAGTATAATAAATTACAGTGTTTTGTTTTGTCTAGAAGGTTACTTTTTATTATTTATTACAAATTATTTACAATGGAAGACTGTTCAAAATATCAGATAACAGAATTTACCTAATGTTAAAGAGTAACAGTTAATTAAAAATACTGTAAAACTGATCCTAATTTTAACATTTTACATTCAAAGTTTTCAGTGGTTCCTAGAATGCTTTATGTAACATAGATTGTTACAATAAGATTGTGTTTCTTGAACCAGACCTACAGGTCTAGATGACTGTTCTATTCACTGACTCAGCAGTATCCAAATTGATGTTATTTTATTGCTGTATGTAACTGATTAAACTGATGTAGAGTAGTTTCACAAATATCCACCACATGCCTGGGTAATGCTCTTTACTTATATTTTTTCCCTCGGTTTGGAAATTGACGCTGGTCAATGTTTGGTGTTGGTGAGATTCTGTGTTGTGTATAATTAATTATAGTCACAGTAACTTAAAAACTTGGCCTAATAAAATTAAAAATTAATAAATCTCTAATTAAAAAAATGATAATTTAGTTAGACATGTATTTTCAAAGTTATGTTTTATAGATTATATATCCTATACACAAGTTTTTTTATTGTAGGTCCTTATAATTTTTTATTTAACTTTTTTAAATCTTATTTCAACCGTATTTTCTATGTAGGCATTGTATTCAATTTATTTTGTGTAGTAATTGAAAATAATACTGTAATAATGACTATTTCAACTTTATATAATGAACAAATTAAATTTAAAAAAAAACACTTTGGAAAAGATTTTAAAATAATAGTCTACAATTAAAAAATAATTTTTGGGAAAAAGTAAAAAAAAATTAAATCATTTTTTTTTAATGCGTTAACATTAGGCTATACATAGACTAGGCATGCGTTAACATGTTATACAAGTGGTAGCACAGCATCAAAATGACCGCATTTTGTATTCTTGTTCTTAAGTGATGTTGAAGTGTAAAAACTTTTAAATATTTATTACATTATTTATACATTATATTTACTTGAGAAATACTTTAATCATCTGCAATGTTGCATAATATATATTGCTATTGCATCTTTCCAGAAAACGATAAAAATACCAAAACGAAAATAATATTTAAATATTATTCCCCGTATAGGGAAGGTGCACACCGATTCTCTCTCTTCATAAGATGTGGCGACGAATTATTTCACGTAAATTTCTTTTTTCCATGTGTGTGAACCACTTTGTAACTTTACTTAAAATAAAATTCTCGTTTTCACTTTCAAAACACTGAATTATTATTTCCTCCTCTAAGTCCTTTAGTGAAGCCTCTGAATCCATATCATGTTCACTAATGAATACTTCTTCGGATACATCTGTACCTGAACGTTCACTAATTTCAGTCTTCAGTGTTTGCGATGATTTCTGAACCAAACAACTGTCTTCTTAAATTTTCTCTTGTTGCAAGTGCCACTTGTTCTTTATCTTTGTCTTCTTTTTTCTACACTTTCAAGTAGCTTAAGATTCCTTCATGTTCCCGTTGATCCATAATGGAATTCAAACAAAATTACTTACACAAAAATGTAATAGAAACAATAACAGTCCTATTTTCAACAAAAATATATATGGTCGTGTAACATCAAAAAACTGCACAAAAAGTACACAACAGTATTCAGTAATAACTAAAATGAAATTACTAACGAAAAATTTAACAAATATATAATATTAGAACTAAAATATTTACAACATAAATGGTCGTGTGGCACCAAAAAGACCACACTAAAAAGTACACAACTTGTCGCATGGCGTCAAAATGACCGCACCTCAAAAAGACACGTCTACTGTCTCAAAAATACCAACTCAAACTAAACACCAGTCTAGCAATGGAATGTAGAGGGTGGTGAGAGATAAATAAGATGAAAAGCTACGTCTATTAAAAAATAACGGCGCTATAACAAAATTTAAAACCTCTGCAGTCCTTTTGACGCCGTGCGACTGTTTCAGGGTTAATAAACTCTGCTGAACGGAGTTAAACAAGTGTACTGACTGTTAGTTAAACAAAGTAAAATTTTGTTTTTTTTGTGCTTAACATCCATACTCTGTTAGACAAATACGGATGAGGGATCAGAGTTAATGGTTAAAGAAAAGCAACAGCAGTAACTGTAACTCGAACTAAGAACCTTTAGGCAGTTCAAAGAGCCAGTATACTGACCAGTGCTTTAACCACATCAACCACTGAACCCCATAATAAAATTTTATAATGCAGGAAAGGTGTTCAGCTAGTAAAATATAGCATTCAGTAGTCCATTCTAATACACTAGTGAGCTTGCAGGCCTCTCATTATAAAACGAGAAATTTTTCCTGAAGGAAACCAATACCTATTTAATTTTACAACTATTTTTGTTATAACTATTAGGACTGTGCCTGGTAGTACAGTACAACTTATTAGATATTATTAAAAATTATTCAAAATTTGAAACAAAAAACACGGTTTGAGTAAATTGAAACAAACAACTATATTGAAACAAACAACCTAACCAAACTTTCCTTTTATTTCATATTTACTACACCAATTTGTGTTATGAATCTTCACATGTGACCACAACTTGAATAAAATCAGACGAACCAATTTTGAGAGACTAGGTTGATTTTTAGTTTTTTCAACAGCTCCCGAACCAGATTTTTACAGATATAAGCGACATATATATTTACTTTCATACTTACAATTATTTTTGAGCACCATCATTACATCCAATTTTGGGAAAACCTGATTTTAAACTGATCAACAGTCCCAAAATATGAGCAAACCAGAATATATGCTAAATTTCATCAAAATCGTTAAATTTAATTTCACTCCTGATGTCCATAATGTTTAATTTCTGATTTTTCAATTTACTCCTAAATTGTAATTTTTAATTTCAAATTTGTAACAGTGACTTATTTATGATGCTTAATATATAATCAAAATATGTTAAACCATTGTTGAGTAATTTCGCTGATTTTTCATTGCCTTTTTCAACTGCCCCTACATAATTTTTTGAGATTGCCTTTACTAACCAGTACATTTGGTTGTTTATTTATTAACTATTTTTCAGAAAAATTTGATCAAAATAGAGCAGATATCATAAAAATTCTATTTTCAATAATTTTTTGACTGAAAAAAGGCTTACATTTTTTTGTTGTTGAAAAATTTAAAAAAATATTTTTATAATGGCAAACAAGCCCTATGCCAAATCTCATTAAATTCCATAAATTGGTTTAGTCTCTAGCTATGTGTACACCTAACCACTAATATGTAGAACACATGGTTAACTGAGAGAAAGTTTGTGCTGTTTTCAATAACATATGCATGCTAACAATGTTTGAATCAAATTGAAGAAATGATAGTGTTAGGATATTTTGCATTAGAATTTATTATAATAGGCTACATATTACAGGTCTGAAATAATGGGACTCTAAATTTGCCTCTATCAGACACAGAAAAAAATATTTTGCAACTTTTTAGTGGATGCTGCCAGAATTGTGTGCCACTCCCGAGGCTCTAGCTGTGCAGACCATCGGTTGGGAACCACAGTGATATACAAACAAGCATTTAAAGAGAAAATATTAGTTGAAACTTAGACAATAATGGAAGATTCCATTTATCTACTGAACTTTCACCTCTATTTTTATCAAACTCAATGATAAATCAACAAAACATTTCTTAACTTTCTTGTTAATAATTTCATTTTAAGTATGGCTAAGCATGTAAAACATTGTTTATTGTATACCGAGTATACAGCATGTGGTTTTTATGTTATTTAAAACCAATCTGCACAAGAAACTTTAATATTTCATGTAAATACACATACACTCAATTATTACTTGCAATATAAATTTGTTAAATAGAATGAACAGTTTGATTACATCTCTGGTTTATGTACTGAAATTAAATCAAAACACTTTTAACAGGCCTAAATGAGCATTTTTTAATCTAAATTTTATGATTTATATATTTGTATACCTTAAAGATATTATACACATTTTTTTAAAGATATACTGTACTTCATACTGTAATAAATGTACTTAGTAGGCGTAAAGTATTTTAAATGCCAATATTTTAAACAAAAATTTAGCAGACAAAAAATTATTTCATTCTAAAAAATCTAGAATGACATAACAAAAAAAAAAAAAAAAAAACAAACATAACATACAGAATCGAGTAGACAAAGAATCGTTTAATAAAAAGTATTAAATAAAAGTATTTACAACATCATAATAGACCATCAAAGTTATAAAAAAAACAATAAAACCAGTATTAATATTTAAATTTACAATTGTTCAGCCTTAACCTTGAATGTTTAAAACCTCTTCCTGTTTAACTGCAACAACTCTATCAAGCCTTGGTGATAAAACAAGCCTGCAAAAATGTTGTATAGGACCAGAGCTCAATTGTTTTCAGAAATATTTGGTACTGTACGAAACAATAGAGCGGTAGAGATTTCAGCACAAATATTGGCATCTTTGTAATTAAAAAGTTGAGCAGGTTAGCTCTACTGTTTTCAAAGCTTACGTAAAATTTATAGTCTAAACCTACAGTCATATTTGTAGTTGTCTTTATTAAAACAAGAAAATTAATTCACTAAATGAAAGCGTCATCAAGGGTGGGATGTACATTAAAAACAGTGCTTTGATATTATCAAACAAAAACAAGTACACAAAAGAAACAGAAGACACAATCTTATCTGCCATTGTTTGCTATCTTTTGTTTGATTCTACATGAATGTTATTTGAAAACTTACATAACCAGAATTTATCTTTTATTATTTATTGTTGGCTGGAAATAGAGCCAAGTATGGAACCCTATCGTCAATCCATATTTTTTTCAATCGTCAATTCAAATTTTTGAACTCAGTAAAAATCTTTTTCCCTTATATTTTATATCAGCTACAAAAATTTAAATAGAAGTTTCATAAAATAAGCTTATAAAACCCATTATTTTGGATTTTAATCGTTCCTTCTGTCCTCTGCACAGTTTGAAGATGATAACAAAATACATGTCACTGAATAAATAGCAAATGGAACTAACATTCTTTTCTTTATACAGACTTTTAACCAATTCCTCATTAGTAATTTAATTTGCATTAAAATAAGTTTTAATATGAATTGTTCAACAAACTGAAACATATTTGGTTATAAAAATATTGTTATTATTTTACAGGCTGTACCTAAAGGAGATCCACTTAGAGGTGAACCAGGCTGTGATTGTACTCTGTCTATAACTGGGCCTATCAGCATTTCTAAATCTTCAACAGGCACGCTTTCGTAAAACGAATCTAAACTCGTCAGGAAATTGGCCACATTGTCAGTGTATGACATCGTTTCCACAATCTATAACATAAATCAACACTAAATACTCTTTATTACAGACCTTAGGTTTATAACTAAATTTTACAATAAGAATGTGCTTCAGCCATATTCATTTGTGGTTTTAACAAATGTGGCATACTAACAACATTAATACAACAAATTTGTTTGATTAAGTTTATTGTATCAACAATTGTACTTTTATTTAACACGTAGCTGACTTGTGTAATTAACACAATAAAAAAACAGTTGTTATGGTTATAGATTCAAATTTTTGGACCAAGTATGGATGTTCTACTTGCAATATTTGTATATGCAATATAGATACTTCATAATCAATTTATGGGATATTTTTGTTAAGGTTTTAGGCAAAGCTAAGTATACTAGAAATTGATGCGTATTTTTGTCCACCTACCTGTCATTAACGCACCTATTATTCGTAATTGATATGATTCATCGCTATAAAATTTGGCAAAATAATCTTTGTAGCGATCCAAACCCAAGAAAAATATACGAATTGAAGACAAAAAATATTTTGGAACAGTTAAGAGGTAAAACTTAAGGGAAAAATATTGTTAATTTTTATTTTGTAATGTGGCATATCATTTGAAACTAGAAGTGACATTGATTCCAAATACATATAGTTATTGCATATAAAGAGTGTATAAAACTGTCCAAAATTTCAAGTTTTCATGCCTCATTCTAATTTCAATATTTAGGTCAATAAAATTATAAAGCTAGTTTGGATCAAAACAAAAATAGTTTTTTTAGGACTGTTCACTCTTGTATTTATGAACCTCAACAAGCCTCAAAAAATTTACCAAGTTTAGATTTTTTTTATGCCATGCAATGTTTTGCAGTAAAGGTCGAAAAATAAGTGGAACTATAATTCAAAAGTAGTTTTATGTTCAGATATGTTTATCCAATATAACATATAATGTATTTTATCAAATAAGTTTAATACAGTTTAAATAATAAGCTACAAGTGGTAAGATCATGCCACGACAGTGCAGATGATTCGAAAGTCAGTTGATCCATCCTTTTTAATAGCTAATATAGTTTATATTTGAACCCTTAGTATTATGCTCAATGGAAATTCACTATGTTCATTATAATAATCTGCCTTCCCTAGCTTCGTCAATTCTACTTTAGTTGACGCATTTCGGAGAACTTCCATCTTCAAAAACTATATCTATACTCTACGATATACTACGAAGAGTATAGATATAGTTTTTGAAGATGGAGATTCTCCGAAACGCGTCAACGAAAGTAGAATTGACGAAGCTAGGGAAGGCAGATTATAATACTGAACATAGTGAAAATAATCCTAGCAGAAAAGAAGAATATAAAAAAAATCTCAATGGAAATGGTAATTATTATTATTATGGATAATAATGAGTAACTATTTGTTTTTTTGACATTCCGCAGACAGTTGCACTTACAATAAATTAACAACTAGAGCTGTCCTTAGCAAATGTGAGGCCTTTCCATTCCAATATACACAATGAATGCCCCCATGACCAGCAAGTACCATTCCGACATCACATTATGTGAGAAAAATGCTTTTGACTTCTACTAGTGAAAATAATATTTATTGCTAAAACAACGATAAGTATACCTGTATAATTTTAAATAAAAAAAGAATATTGTTACAACAAATCTGACATAATTATAAAATATAATTTCTCAATGTAAAAAACAGTATTACTGAATAGTGATAAAAACATAAATACAGTAATTTAATATGTTGAATAAATATTATGACACTAAAGGTAAGGTATTTACAAAAAGGAGTAAGGGAAAATTTATAACATTTACAAATCAAACAATTTATGTTTGTTATTCACAAAAACAAAACAATTATGCACAAAAAATGAACAAACAAAAACATTACCACATTTAAAAATGTTTGAATGGTACGCTTCAAAACAAAAATATATAAAAAGTCCCAAGTTACATTCACAGCACTCCAGTAATACTGTCTCCCCAATTTTTTTTTTTTTTTCGCCTGTGTATTTGTACAGAAGAAACACTTTTTTTATAACTTTGTTTCTCGTCACGTATGGGTCAGTTGTTGGAAATGTCACAGTGCTGTGGAGTGTGCAGTCAAACACAGTGGCTGTTCGACGCTGCATTGTGCTGTTAAGAACACAACTGAAGATAACCTTACTCTCAACTGAATAAAACACCAATTAGCCGTTTTTAAGCAAATATTGCATCGAGATGACATGCGAATACATTCATAACAGTTATTTTAATAAAAACATTTTCAGGTATTCCGTGGATGTATTTTATAGGCTATTTGATGAACTGAGCATTTTAATTTTAATTATGAAGTTGCTAATTTTTAGCAAAAATAACTATATTAAAAAAAATCCACAGACATGAGGCCTGGTACAGGGCTGCATCACTTGCAAGGCTGTAATGATCGCTCTCTTAAAGGCGATGACCGTTATTTCAAATTATTAATGACAATATCATAAATTATTTCTATATTAAACAAAGTTCTGAATATACAAAAATTAAATCTTAATTACATATACATTTCTTTTGTATTTTACACATACATTTTTTGTTTTCTTAGTATTCTCTGTAGAGGAAAGAGAGAGAAATAGCTGGTAGAAAGGGTATAGTATAGTCTCACTTTGTGGGAAACTAGACATTTTTAACTAGTAGGGCCTGTGGAAACTGACCACTCGTAATACTAGATTTGTACACTGTTAAAAGACTAAAAGCACGGCTGCTTCAAAATTAATAAAAATGACATACTCATATATATAAAAATGTAAGTGGAAAAAAGTCATAAATGAAGATTCCCACTTTGACAATATAAATTTTATAACATTAATATTTTACAATACCAGCCCATCCCACCATTCATAGTGTTAAACACTTAAATTTTGACTTAAAAAATCTATATGCCTGATTACAAAAAAACTTTTAAAAAATTAATTTAATTAGGCAGCAAAGGAGCAGTTGCCCCTCATAACTTAAAGGAACACTTTCAAATTTTATGAACATATATAAAAGTTTTGCAAGCATATTTTATGTTACTCTGCTGTAATGTAATGTTTTTTCTAGTATGACATTTTAAAAAATCTTTTATTACTTTTGACAGGAATTATCAAAACATATTTTCAATAATTTTTCATTGCAAAGTAACATAAAGTAGATTCAACATTGAAAGTTACAAGTAAAAATTAGTGACGGTATAACATGAGGCCTCTTTTGATCAAATATCCCATGTTTGGCAGTAATGTGTATAGAATATCGTGTGCTCCGCCACTTTCTAAATAGCAGTAACAGCTCACAGAGAAGAAAAGTCAAAGGCTGCAAGGCACAATTATGAGAAATAAAAATGTATGCTCCAGGCATTGCTGAATATTGTGGGCTTTGCACTGACTTGAAACATCCTTGTCTAATTTATAATGTTTTTCTCAAAATCATGTTTTTTCATCACTGTATGATTAAAAAAAAACTGCTTAACCATATGTTTCTAATTTTTCAGTATGCTGTGGTTATGAACTACGATCATAGTGATTGTTTAAAATTGTTCTTAGTTTTAGTCGACTTTTTGGACAGAATTAAATTTTTCAGAAAAACTTCAATCATTCTGTTAATTTTTTATCCTACTAATTACTTCTTGTTCATCTTGAATCTATTTCAATATAAAACAATATCCCTTTTTTCAATGATCTTGTCAGCCTGAAATGTGTACATCGTCAATTTATGTTCTTCTAAACTTGTTTTAGTCTAAAAAAAAAAACAGTTTAAAATTTTGCTGTTGTCCTTGTCCCCCCCCCAATTAAAATGCTGAATTAAGATTGTAGGGAAAGGTGTATTGTTAAAGTTGCAAGGGGACATTTAGACCACTGCTGTATGAATATACAGCTGCATATGAATTACATATACAGATTATTAAGGTAAAAAAATGATTGTTGTAAATTTGAAAAATGACTGATTATTTTAATTTTCAATAGGCTTTCTTAGTATTCTAAATTTTAAAATCAAAATCAGTTATCCAAATTATCAATGTTCAAACACTACCAGACAATAATTAGTTTGATGATTACAAGTATGCCCTACATACTTATTTACGTAAGCATGGATGTAGCTGTCTTGCTACATGGTGGAAGAAATATTCAAAAGGAATTGGCAAGGTTGGTCGTAAGATTTGTTGTAAAAGGAATTCTTTCATTTTCAACTCATTTTTTTAAAATTCCGATTTCTTCAACACAGTCAGTAATAACATCTTTACACATTAGCTTTGAATTACTTAACTTTTAAATTACAGTGTAAATATGAAAACAAAGTAAATGACCAATGTTAAATCTTAATTTCAACAGATTCAAAGTGCAGATTTATGCTGTTTTAAAGCTAATGATGACGTAATCAGATTTTTGAAAAAAATTAAGTTAAAAAAGTAACGAATTTTTAGGATTTGCAATGGCCATCATTTTGAAACTGTTATTTTGAACAAATGAACTTGTCCAAGCTATACCAAAATTGATTATTGTACCAAGTTTGAATCAAATTGGGCTGAAATTGTAAATGCACGTGCACACACACACACACACACACACACACACACACACACACACACACACATTAATTTTAACTACCACTCAAAAAGTAACCTAGGAGTCAGGATTAGTGCTCATTTTAAGTTCCTTGGTCTAAGTCTTCTCATGATGGTTGCTCCTTTCCAATGGTAGCTTATTTTCCAATTAAAATTTGCTAACAAGTCTGTTGCATAATATAGTCACTGTCAATACGCGTATACATGAATTTATTGTACACTTAACTGGCACAAAGCTAATGTTAAAAGATGAAATCTGTGTTTGTTGTTTGGTAGGTCATGACTGTACGTCTAATCCTCTTCCAGGAGATTAAGTCACTTAAGTATGGAATTTTGTTGTTTACTTTAGTGTCCAAGGACAAATCTAAATGATTTCTGTAAAACAACTTACAGTTGTAACAAACTTAAACTGAAGTGACATTTAGTGACAAACGAAAGTGAAACAAATTGCTGATATATGTTAAGGACTTTTAAAGAAAATGTAGGCAGCAGTGACTAAGGACAAGAGTGACTAATTTATATTTATGTGTTCTTCTTTTATAATGTAAATAATCGCAACTCACAGCTTTCTCGCTGATGTGATAGAAGGGATTTTCCAAAAAATTTTTAATGGAATTTGACAATGCTGTGTTATGCAGATTTTAACAATGATTACAATGGTTAAACATATTTTTTAAAAATGTAATAAAAGAGAATGATTTTTTTTACTGACCGGAATGCCACCATTTTGAAACGGTTGAATGGATTTTGTTAAAAAAACTTGTCTAACCTATTTAGGATTTATTTTGTGCCAAGTTTAAATCAAATTGGCATGAATTAACATATTAAATTTTCAAATTATATAGAAAATACAGAAATATACTCTGACCATCATCAAGATTAAACTTTTGTCTTTTCAACAGAATTTAAAAATTTGAAATACTAATTTATGCAGATGATTACAATAGTAATGTCTGATTTTCAAAAAAGTGCAAGATAAAAGTTGATTTTTTTAAAATTTGAAATGAACACCATTTTGAAAACTGTTAAACACATTTTGCTGGGTAATGAATTTATCGAAGCAAACATGAAAACCAATTTTTGTGTTCAATTTGAATCAAATCTATCAAAATTGTGAATATGAAACACACTTACATAAATATTCACAAACACAATTATTTATTTACAAAAATAATTTAATATTTATAACCCCTCAAACAACGATCCAGAGATTAGAATCAGGCTAATTTAATGGTATTGGATCTGGCTATATGGCAGTTCTTATGCCCATTTTTTAAAATGAAAATCTGCTAATAAATAATTTTCTTATTTAATATTCAGTTTTTCTAAAACAATTTACTCAAACATGTTCATTTTTTTTCAACAATTGTACTTCAAAATTTTTAATTTTGTATTTTTATAAATTTGTGTAAGAATGTATACAAATCTGCCAATGCCTACTATGTCCTAAATTGTTGTTTATTTGATAAAGAAAAATATGACAGAAGATCCATTTGTGGGTGGCTGTGGAAGTTTGTTGAAACAATTCTTCTGCATTATAATATGATCTAGATAGTACCAAAGAATAACAGAAGCAGAATTAATGCAGTATATATAGGTGTCAGAAAAACAGCAATAAACATGGTCGGTATGGGTGGGTTTAGGAGAGGATTCACGGTGTATACTAAAATGTTTTCCACCCACTGGGAATGAATAATAAAAAAGGAGAAAATTTGAGAGTAGCATCCATCATGGTCTTCCAAAAACCAAGATGGAGGAGGAGGTGTGGTGGTGAATCAGGTGGCAGTAGGTCGAAAGAAGACAGAAAATCATTACTACAGAAATAAAAAAACCACAAAAAGTGGTTTGGATTTTGAAAGTTTCCTAATGATGCAAAAGTGGCATAAATATGGAAGATTTCAAAAATGAATAGATACAACAAAATGCTATATTATATACTTTTTGCCTATTCTCACAGGTTTATAATATAAATAGCCTACATTATTTTGTGCTGCTCACAGTACTATTTAGCCTTTTATATGGTGACAATCGTTTTGCCTATTTTTTCAGTCCTTGTCAAATCGATGTAAATCCTTACTATTAATGCTCATCGAAGTATAACAACACTACACACAACCAAATTGATACAAAACGCAACACACAAAGAACAAACATTAATTAATAACATACTCTTACAGTTTTATATTTTGTAGTTTTGTAGTAAAAGCATTGCTTACAGTTTTATTGCTTGGTCAGTAGTGAATGTTACAGAGGAACACAAAATAGAGTAAATCCTTGATTAATTGAACTCGAGTCAACCAGAATCCTGGGGTATCCAGAATTCATCTGGAATTGCAAATCCCTTTAAAAAAAATGACAGGGAAAAATAAAATATACAGGAATATAAGGGCGAGATTGCAAGTAAACACCTGACCTTGCCACCAACTTCCTAGTCTACAATTCGTACCCCTTCCCTACAACAATGACATTTGCACTAGTCAATAAAGAAGTGCAGATCACGCTTAATTTTAGACTGTGCTAAAATTTTTAAGTCAACACAGGCTGATATCCTTCTAATGAGATGGTGTGACATAGCTGCTTGAAAACAATGCGAGAGATGTAAGGAACAAATGAAAATTACAACCACCATAAATATACAGTTTATTGATGCAAGCCTAAAAATGTAATTTTTAAATTTAATACAGAACATAAGTCATGTACAGCTGAAAAAAAGGATTAGAATTTGACCTTAAAAATCTTCTAGAATTAATTAGACACAAAAAGTATTACTTGTGCAAGGCATAACTGAAAAAATTGTTATTCGAAACAACACCTCCCATTATAAACTCAAACTTCTTGTTAAATGAAAAATTTATTTTCAATCTGATACCATATTCGACAGGATTATTAAATTAGAGGCCCTTCAATCAGGTGATAATAACCCTGCTAAACAAAGCCATTACTACTGACTAAGCAGTGAAACTGTACACACACGTTTTTATAACAAAACTAAAAAATATAAAACTATTAGAGTATGTTATGTCATTCCCAACTTGACCCTTGCCCATCCCATGCTGACAGCTATTATTTGATGTGTGTCTACATTTGTTCTACATTCATATTGCTTTTGCTGTTTAAGCTCGAACCTCACTGTGTATAATGTAACACATCAGTTTGAATTTAGTTAGCAGCTGAGATGGCAAAGCGAAGTATTAACTACGATTTTACCACTGCAATTGAATGAATAATGTCATTCCCAACTTGACCCTTGCTCATCCCATGCTGACAGCTATTATTTCATGTGTGTCTACATTCGTTCTACATTCATATTGTTTTTGCTGTTTAAGCTCGAACCTCACTGTGTATAATGTAACACATCAGTTTGAATTTAGTTAGCAGCTGAGATGGCAAAGCGAAGTATTAACTACGATTTTACCATTGCAATTGAATGAATAATGTCATTCCCAACTTGACCCTTGCCCATCCCATGCTGACAGCTATTATTTCATGTGTGTCTACATTCGTTCTACATTCATATTGTTTTTGTTGTTTAAGCTCGAACCTCACTGTGTATAATGTAACACATCAGTTTGAATTTAGTTAGCAGCTGAGATGGCAAAGCGAAGTATTAACTACGATTTTGCCATTGCAATTGAATGAATAATGTTAACAGAATGAATGGATAAATCGATGTCGGATGGTTGTTTGAACGGAAGTGAATATGAAATGGTTGTAAGTGAGCTTAAAAGTGATAATTAGAGTGATATTTACATAAAAAGTGATATTGACATGGACAATGATTCTGGATTGCATGGTGAGACAAACAATGGCAGACAGGATAGAATTTGAATACTGGAAGATAAGGATGTGTAAGAAGAGTGGGAGGATAATTTATATAACTTAGGGCCCATCACTTGAATATCAATGAATTATCAATTGTAATATTTTGTTTATTTTTAATGTATAATAAAGATAAACGATTTTGTTATTAATTCTGGTTTTATTTCATTGGATTTTATACGATACAAATTTCAGATGAAATAACTGAATAAAAAAAACTGGTAATGATAAAATAGGGTTTCTTGTAAACATTTAAAATAAAATTACAAAATATTAATAAAATAATGAATATAAATTATTCTTATAAATGAAATTTGGTTTTTTTAATGAACATGAACAAAGCCAATAAGCTAATGACGGATATAACAGCATAAAATATTTTTGTAATATTTAAGAAAAAAATTATTTAAGGTAAAATCCAATTTTCCACATGTTTCAACTGAAGTTGAAGTAAAATACATCCATAAAATAAGTAATATTTTTTTGACATTTAGCGATTTTTAATTGTGCATATGTAGTTATATAGATCAGCTCGTGAAGGGTTAATTAATGTTTTTTCTTTGAGTGGTTGGTTTTGTGTCAAAATGTTGAGTATAGTGTTATTATTTAAACTTCAATGAGCACTAATAAAATGCAATAACAATTTAGAATGTTTTGAAAATACAGATGTAAGTGAAACATTTGTCACAGTATAAAGGTTGCTATACTTGTTGTATAACGAAACAAAATATGGTGCTTTTTGTACAGTAACCAATTGTGAGCAGCACAAAATACGGTATTTGTATTTATAAAACATTTTTGTTTAACAAAACATAAAAATACAAAACATATGGAGTAATTAAGGCTTTTTGCATGAAACTGCTTGAAATCCATTAAGATAATTTATTTTAGAAATTTGGATTGCAAATTACAACCATGGCATGTATAAATTATTTTATAACTCCAATAATAGTAGACTGGAGACATTTCTGCCTTAATCAAAATACTGATTGAGCTGAATAAAACAAATCAATTCTAAAATTTGATCATCCAAAAATTTAAACAGTAGTTTTTTTTTTAAATATACCACCTGACTACTTTAACTTCAATAAAAGACGTGTAAAAATATTTGCCATTCAAAATACTTACATAAAGTAGTGTTTGTGAAATTATTTTCCACAGCGCAATATCATAATTTTTTCCTTTGATGTGAAAACTAAAGGGCAACAATAACAATAGGTAATTTCCATATTAAAAAATGACTGATTATCATACAAAAACATTTTTTTCTGTATCTATGATTGAGCAATGTTTACTTAGCATAAACTATGACATGACTATGTGTAATTAAAATTTGTATAAAGAGTTAACAACGTTATTGTGAAAAAATTATTTTAAATTAAATTATAGTAAATTATATTTGTAAATATTTACTGTATTTTAATACATTCATTACTTTTTTATTTGAATTTATAAAATATGGCAAAATAATCATTTTAAAGTTTGTAGCTACACACTTAAGATTTACAGAAACACCAGTTTGTCTACTGGTATCAAAAATCACTTTGTAATAAATTCTAAAACTACCTTACATCTAAAAATTATAAAATGATGCAGTTTTTGTGCCTGAGCCTAAACATATGAAAAATATATCACTAAGCAGGAAATATAAAAATATATTTAAACTTTATAAAATGGAGTACCTAAAAAGACAATGGGTCAAATATGTTTTTATTATATTTAAGTATACTGTATTATGTTTTAGCTACTTTGACAAATAGCACAAAGTGCTGATTACAAGTATATACTTTTATTATTATCAATATTTTTTTAATCAATATACAGCAACTGAGAACTAGAAAGTTGGCAAATTAAATTTCCACTTTATACAGTAATTTAAGGTGTTTAAATAAATAGTGATAATATTTTTTTTTAATTTTACGTGTTTTATACAAAATCAAGAAAAAATTGTTTAGCATTTTTTGAGTCTTTTTGAAATTATGAATTTAAACATATTGAAAACTTAATGATAAAAATATTTCTTGGAGTACCAAAATAAAGGATTTTGCCTACTAAAACATTAAATTTTGATTAAAAAAAAATCAATTTTTTTGCTGGCAAAAAAAACCATTAAAGTTATCATCAAAAAAAAAAAAAAAAAAAAAAAAAAAAAAATATTATTAGCAATATAATAACAGTCGCAACCGATCTTTGTCAGTGTGCTAAGCTTATAAGTTCCCTACCAGGGCCCTGTTTCACAAAAGTTACAAGTTACATATTCATCAGTGAAATTTAACAAACTTTGTAAAAATTGTAGTTACAGATGTTAAAAAAGTGAATTTTAACAAATTCACTGTCAACACTTTACAATTTCATACTTATGACTTGATACTTTCACAAATTACAAGTTTATACTGATGAAAAAACAACAAAATTTAATCCACTATCAGAGTAGAGTAACTTTTTGTGCTGTAGTTATATTTTTATTTTGGTATAAGTTAAAGATGTTAATTGTTAACAAAAACATTTAACCTACAACCACTGAAACCAAAGAAACATTTTTTGCTATTGTTTTACTTTATTTTTTTTTAAAGTTCTTATAAATATTTACATGTGTATCTTCTATATCAAAGAGAATAATTATTTCAAGATTTAAAATTGGACATATTTTTTACAACATTATATGTTTTATAATATGGCTAATATAAACAGTTTTGAAATATCTGCTGTATTTCGTCTTCATTGTGTTAATGCAAAGTATTATATATAAAAGAGTATTGTATATAATTTTTCAGTATGGTCATGAACCATGCTGTAAAATTTAAAGAATTTTGTTATTGAACCAAATATATAAATCATGTATCTCCTTCTTGGAGAATTTATGTATTGTTGCCAATAAATATTCTATTCTTCTATTTTATCATGTTTTTCTCGATTCCTCATTTTTGTTATTAACTAGTTGATGCTCTTTAGTCAGTTGATGTTGATTTTTAACATGACCTAAATTGAAATGATATTGAAGTAACAGATGTTGTGTGAAATCAGCTGTACTTTAGAATCAGAAGTAGTCACAATTATATTTCTATAGATACAATAGCACACAACACGCTAAATATACTATAATATGAAATCTGACATTGGCATGCATCGCGTAAATCCAACATCATAACCAGCCATAAAACATGATACATATTAAAAGGTTATGCAAGCAATTATAGCACTTTATAAAGCTGCAGTAACCTACAAGTTTTACAATCGTTACAGGCCTAAAATTAGCAGTTCTATGATCTAAGGTGACATAGTAACATAGATGTAAATTATAAAAATGCTATTATAGTAGCTACATCATACGATAATTAATAAATATAGAAAAAGTATAATAATTAGAGTCTTACATGGTCCTACAGGCCTAAAGTAGACATAATCAATGTAGACCTATAGTAAAAAATAATTAATGCAAACCTACTAGTCTAAATTAGCCTATACAGTACAATAATGTAACAAGTAGGCTATCTAGCCTGGCTTACAATGTAATTACAATTGGAAAACAAATTCTGGACGGGCGTTACTATTATAAAAATATTTTTAGCACATAATACTGCCAATAGGTTTCCCCTGTATAAATACTACAACTATCATATACATAGTTTTTCTTTTTATTCGCTGGATCAATACCTAAAACCAAAACCTTTAATTTGTTCAATTTTGTCATCTACTAACTTATTTCATCAAAATTACATATTTTACTCCAAAATACCCTTCAAAAACCTTAGGACTAATTTTTCTTAAGCAACATTTTTATGTAATTAAACTGACAATTAATTATTATACAGTTTCATAACCTCAAAAATACAAAAATTAAAACAAATAGTTGTTACTGTGGACTTGTAACTTTATTTAGACATGTGTAACTTTCTTCAGAAGTGATAAAAGTGTTTATGAAACACATACTTGTGAAATTGTTATTACTTGCAAATGTGAAATTGTGAATATGTAACTTGTAACTTTTGAGAAACAGAACCCAGAAGTAAAAATAAGGTTAAATAATGCCAAACCAAACAAGTCTGTTGTACAGCCTTTTTGGTCTATTCTTGATAAATTCATTGAATTTTTACTAATGAAAAGTTATATTCAACATTTCAAAAAGAGTATCTAAAGAAATGTTGGATAAACACTAAATTGTATGTACTTAAGGTTTGCTTTATTAAAAAAATATAATTTGGGTTATCAAAATTATGATAACCCTTCTATACAATCACACTGGCATTGGAAAACAAAACAAACAATAGTATTAGCAGTTCTTTGGCATATTTATTTTGTTAAGCACTGAATACTGAATATTGCCTGAAATGTGTTAATTGATCTAACAGATGGTGAAACACGTTTCTCATGGGCTTGTAAATTCCAAGCAGTATAGCCAAATCAAATAAAAACTAGTTAGAACATATTATTCTGCGACTTTGCCAATTTCAATGGGTGGCGCAAAAATCACTTCACACTTGGTGAAAGCAAATACTGAATTTATTTACAATTAGGAATATGACAGTTATAAATACATACATTTATTTTTTTTATGTTAAAACTGTTTTCAACATGCAATAATAAATTTGTCAAGTCTTTTGGGAATACTCTGAGATTTTTTGGAATAAAATGAGATTTTTTTTTTGAATAAAGAGTCCTTGACACACTTTATACAAAACAATCCATTGGGGTAATATCTGACAAACGTAGACGCATTTTAATACCTGCCCTTTGAACAATTTTTTTTTAATTTCTTTAAAATAATCATGGACTGCAGTAACATAATGTGGAGCTCTACATGTTGGAAGTAAGTTTCTTCAATATTTTCAGCACATAAGTCTTGTTCCACATAATATTAAAGAATGTTGAAATCTTCTGTCATGCTTTCCTCAAAAAATTACTGTCCAATTACACCAAAATAGGCTCCCAAACAGTTCCACTTAGTTGACTGACTGTTACTCTAGCAAAAGATGTTCATTTTTCGGTATACCAGTACATGCAGTTATGTACATTAATTTGTCCATTTAACTGAAAACTAGCCTCATTAAACCACAAAATTTTATTAAACACTCTATTTTTTTTCTTGTCAGTTAAGCATCAATTAATAAAACTTAAGAAGACAATCTGATATTTGTAATACCAACACAATGGGCTAGACTTATTACACTCCATATTACTATTTTTAATATATTTCTTTACCAAGTCTCATGTGACTTTTGCACCATTCTGTATATAATTGCTTCCTCTTTGAAGAAAAAATTATTCTACCTTAATTAATTACTGTATTTTGTAAAAATTATAATAAAATGTTATCAAAATGAACTTGACATATATGTATAATTTATTAGATAACATAAAAATATAAAGCCAAAATAAACAAAAAAATTTTTTTTTGCTTAATTTTTATACTTTATGCCACTTAGACTAACGAGGACGAGGGATCAATATTAAAATTAATGGTAAAGCAATGAGAGTTACTGTGGCTTGAACTAAGAACCATAAAGTGCGCAGTTCAGAGATGCAGCACACTGACATCTCTGCATGTGCTTTAGCTATATAATCAGCCACTGAGCCCAAAAAAATAAAAACAAATTGGTAATAGCAATGGATGAAAGTCGCATATGTAATGTCAATAAGTCACTAGTATGTCCTGTAATAACATTTTTCAGATGTTGAATTTGTATTAATTAAAGAAATAAAATGTTAATTTTCCTTTTTTTCCTGAATATGTATGAAAAAACAAAATATTTTAATGTACAGAACACAAGGGCGGATTTAGAGGGAGGGGGGCTCATTGGGCATAGTGCCCATTGGGCATACAAGCCCCACACTTGTATAAAAATAATAAAATAATTTTATGAAAAAATAAGATTTAAATGTTGTTTTGTCTCAATCCTATTTACAGTTAATTAAAACCAACATGAGGTAAAATATTAAAAATGGGCTGATATGTTGTTTTCAAATATTAATATTGCTGTGACTGCACATGTTTGAAAATATTATTAGTAAGTAATAATAATGACACTACAAGTACTTTGTGACATTTTTTTTACAATAATAACAAATAATAAAACTTTTACATGTTTTAAATTGTTTTAAATTTTAAATCATTCATAATTTTGCACAAAATAGCTGAATATTTGTGCTTTGCTATGATGGCATAAAATTTTGGGGCTTATTACATGAAAATGGTAGGACATAGAAAAAAACTGTTTAATTACAAAGTTGTAAAAAATGTAATTTCTGACTGAAGATTTTTTATCAAAACTTAGACCAGAGCAACTTCTATCCATGACTGGTATAAACAGAAAAATGAACAGTACTCAAGTGTTTCTTTATTTGAACGCCATTTCAGAATAACGCAATACGAGCTACATGAACTTATTTGGGAGAAACTCTCCATGATGATTAATTTGTTTGAGTATATGGTTCATGGGTGTTCAATATCTGCAAGATGGTAAATATTTCGGTAAAACAATCATAGGAATTTGCCACTTTATACGTTCAGTATTTACATAACATTAATCTGAACAGATTAATATTATTTATTACACATTATGTTAATACACAATGAGAACATTGTATAAAAAAAAACTATCATTAGGTACTTGCAATGTCGTTAATGTTACTGTTACTTAACAAGTCAAGTTCTGAACAAACAAAACACATTTCTTCAGATACAAATACTTAGTGTAAAAGTGTGTTAAAAACTATTTTTGAGTATCAAATTTTCAAAAATTTCTGGAATGCAGCCATCTTTTTTGCTAGAGGGTATTTCATACTCACTGAAACCTGCTTCCCATTTAAAGTTATTGCACTCTCCCTACAATCCCAAAATTCTGGCTAAATCCTTCCAGCATTTTTTTCTTTTTAATTATTTTTATTCTTTAATAAGTAGGATTTTATTCTTATTAAAATTTATCATAGATTTTGACAGTCCAAAACCATTGATTATGCAAATATTCTAAGCAGCGTTAAAAAAAAATTACACTGAAAGGTAGTAACGGGCTCCTAGTTAATAATAGTAGTTTGTTTTAAACTTTGATTATGCTCATTTGTTATACGTCCTTCATTTTATAATGATCCCAACATGCAAGACTTTTTAACCTTCATAACATCATCTTTATATCATTTTCAATATCTAAATATTGGTTTTGGACATATATTCTAAACCAAATACATAGCATATTAAAAAGTTCAAATGCTTAATTTTTTTAAAACTTTTGTTATTCAAAAGTTTAAAAAAAGATATGAATGTTTTAAATTATATTTTAGGCTCTGTAACATTACATACACACAATAATTACTTCTAAATAATTTTTAAACCAATTACCTTTTTCAATTCTTCAACATAGTTCATCATAGCTTCTTCCTTAGGCATGTTGCCGAGTTTATTCCATGCATCCCATTTAGCCTTTTTTATTAGTTCCCAGAAATTAGGTTTAGGCATTTTATTTGGACCTTCTGTAGCCTGTTTATAGTAGGCATAAAACCGCAACATAAGATCATGAGAAGGCTGATATGCGCCTACGACAGAAAAGACATGTAACAAAACAGGTTTGTAATATTAATATATTAAAATACTCCTTAAGTTTGAGATAAATAAATTACAAGTAAAAAGAAAAAAAGCATTAAGAATCCACATTCCAAATTGGAAATATTTACTACAATCATCTATGTATTGAACTTATTATTGAACTACTCTGGTTTCACATCAGTTTTCTTCAATACTGTACTTTCTCACTTATATTACAATAATGCATTTATGTGAAATATTATACTAACTTCCTCATATTATAGTTATAAATGTAGCCAAATTACTTAATTATACTTATTTAAAGATTTAAAAATCACTAATATAATTTTTTGGTGTTCTAATCTAATTTTATATAATAAATTCAGATAGTTTAAAAAAATTAAAATGCATTTTAGATCGTTTTTAGTACTTTATTAGGTTACATATATAGTTATTCATACACAGTAGAACTTTGTTGTAACACCACTTAACCAAGAAATATGATATATTTAAGTGACATTATAAAAAAAAAATCAGTATTTTAAGTTCAGTAAGAAATAAGAAGTAAAAAAAAATTATTGCTGCATTGATATTATTTTTTACTATACTTACGCTACATGTTTGAATATTAATATTTAATAATACAGTACTTGTGCATTAACAGCATGAAGAAAAATACAGTACAATTTAAAAAAAAAAGTATCAGAAAGGTAATGTAATTTACATGTTTTGCTTACTGTAGAATACTGTAATCATTACAGATTTCAAAAATTGGAGAACAATTATATTACAGTCAACTCTGGGCCTAAGTATAGTGGGATAGACTAAACATATAGCTAAGTCTTAAAAACGACATATTTTAGCAGGATAACAGATGTTGATACCTATATTGTGCTTTTATCAACAGTAGTAATTCTGGTGGTACTTATCAGCTAGTAGGCAACAATTTTTTCTGCTAGCGCCAACAACTACCTTTCTACTCGGACTTTTCCTATTATATGTTTTACAAAAGACAATTTTGACACTAAATATAACAGAGTAATGCAATATTTAGTGTAGCTAGAAAACAGGTTTTTTATGTTAAAGATCAGACATATGAAAAAATTACATTACATTCAAGTTGATGTAATATCCATGGCTGTTTATTACTTATAGTTGACATAAAATTACAGTATTCATATATATTGATACTCTTTTCATATACTAGCAGTAAATTCCATATAATTTCAGCATTATTTTTTTATTGACAGTAAAATTGTTGTTTCATTATAATACTCAAAAATGAAAAAAACTGCCAAAATATAAAATTTTGAAATATTTTAGATAATAAAACACTTAAAAATGTTTACAATACGTTTTCTGCATAAACTATATTTATAATTCACAATGTACATAAAAAAATGTTTAAGCTCATTCACAACTGAACTGAAGCTAAAAATCATCTAAAATTAGAAACAAAATGCAGATGTTTTTGTTATCTGATTTTGTTATAGATTTATACCATTATCTGTCTCTTTTTAACAGATAATTAATGAAACATTTGTGGGTTAAAAAAAAGCTTAAAAATTTGTTTCATAATTTATTTTACTTAGTCAAACTTCACATTAGTCTGATAGCCATTTGATTAAAGAGAATTTGTTATCCTTAAGGTAGTTACACAATTTTCAATCTCTAAAATTTTATTTAACGCATTATTTTACTATTTTCATTTTAACATTTAGGTAAAACTGTACAGTGAGAATTACAGATTGATTTAGTGAATAGATGAAGGAATAAGTGAGGGGATATTGCATTTTATATACAGTACTGTATAAAGATTATTTTGTAAACAACATATCAATGTTGTAGCTAACGTTTATTGAATATCAAGAAGTGGTTTTAAATCACCACAAGATTTAAATGTTAACAACAAATTAAACTGGCTTTAAATGTTGAAGAACAGCGTTAGTACAATAATATATGCAAATTACTTCTAAAAAACTTGACTTTATTACCAATAAAAATTACTTAACAATGTAAAAAGCACTAGACTACAATATAAGAACTAGTAGCCTACTAAGTATAAGAACTTTATGTTTACTTTATTTTTGTTGTTAATTGTTAAGTACAGTAGCCTAAGCAGGTAATAATATTGAACATTTCAGTAAAAAAAAAATAATAAAATAGTCATTGTTTTGGTATGTATCCACTGTTTTATTTTCAGGTACAGAATAAATTACAAAAACCAATAAAATGTGTTGTTTGAGTTAACCTTAAACTTTTAATGTATTTCTTTGGAAATTTTATGATTATGAATAACAATTCATAATCATAAAATTTCCAAAGAAATACTTTGTTTATTTCAAAATTTCTGTTACTGTCTTGATGAGCTTGTATCAAGACTGAATGTGTTTCAATCAGTAATATAATTAATACCAATGTATAAAGTGACTTAAAGACAGTTTTCACTGTTACCTTTTTTTAATTTTATAAATATGTAATTACTCTCCATTTTTTAAAAATTAAATGTTGATCATTTTTTTAATCATTTAAAAAATAAAAATGCAAAATGTTCTAGAACTTTGTAAAGAAACAATATTAATTGTAAATGGTAGTTACCATTTAAACTTACTTGACTGAAATTTGGTTTCTTTGTTTTTCTTATTTACCTGCCTCTAAAAAATGGGAAAATTAGTTTAGAATGAATGAATGAGTTCCAATTGGGCCTACTGTATTTAAATTTATATAGACATATTTATATAGACTATTTTGTTTTTACTCTCTCATAGTGTTTTATTAATATACAGTTATAGATTGAGACTGTAATATCATTATTTTAATTTCACTAAGAAAAACAATACCTAAGAAGAAGTGGTTTATTTTATTTGTTCCATAAATATCGAAGAAGGAGGATTCAGTATTCAAAGAATGAGTTTGTTGTTGTTGTTATTTTAAGGAGAAAAGCACATTGAGGCTATTATCGCCTCCCTAAATGTAAGTGTAAGAGTAAAGTGTTAAAGTCGTAAGTGTAGTGTAGCAAGTATAAGTGTGTGTTAGACTCAGGGTACCGCCAGGGACATATAAATTCCTCTCAATAGGTGCAGCTAGGAACCCTCCTGTGGGGTTCAAAGAATGAAGGTTCATGAATATCAAAGATGGAGATGACTTACTTGTACCTTAGACTTGTAATTCCATAAATACTAAAAAAAGAAAAGTCCAAGTCTATTTAGATAACAGGTTTATAAAAAAGAGGGGCCCAATCATTTATACTGATTGCTCCAAGATTTAAAAAAAATACCTGCAAGTTAAACGTTTGTGTAATTTTATTTGCTAATTTTCAATACATAAATACTGGTTTCTTTGAACAATTTTATACTAAAAGCTAATGTTATCCAGCAACATACACAGTTATATATATATATATATATATATATATATATATATATATATATATATAAAACTACATATGAAAAAATCTAAAAATGTTCAAGTCTTTTAGAGCTACTATACAATGTTAACAACAACACATTTTTATTTACTTCTCTTAAAATCAATATAAATTTAAGTTCACACTATAAATCTGTATATTATTTTGTTCGCAAAAAATAAATGCTTTTAATAGGCTTGAATTATGCCTACCTAACCTAATGCCAATGAATAAGTACCTAAGTTACAATAAAAATATTTGGTTATTGCAATGACATTTAGACCAGTGGTTTTACAAAACTGAACCAACTTTTATTCATAAAATAAAATTGATAGTGAGAAAAACTAACAATATATGTCTACAGATTGAGTTAAACAGGCTATTAGTTGTTTCTTAAGGCTATTTTTTTGTTCTCTTAATTACAGGGAAACACAAATTAACACTCACATTTAATTTACCATCTGGTAAGTTAAGCCTATTAAAAAGCCTATTAAAATTACCTTTAAACCAAACATAACCATTTCCTGTGTAAACTAATGACATTCTTAGAAACAATATATTGTAAAACTGCTGCACTGATATTTTGGTTGAGTAAAACTCAAAGATCATGCTATAATAAACAGGTTTTAATTAAAATAAATGCCCCATCATTCTCAAACAACCCAAACTTCACTGTACAATTAATGATAGTGTATGATGTACTGTAGCCTTAGCCTACTTCCTATATAGAAACTCTATGTCTGATACAAATTTAAATATTGTACTGTATATATGCTAAACTATTCATTTCTTACTATAGGTTTACAACAAAATAATGGAAAAATATTTTACTAAAGTGCAACCCATAGTGATCTAAAAGCTATTTTAAAATATAGCTGCACATGTGGTCTGGATGAAAATAGAAAACAACAATGAACTAACGTTGCGCTAAATAATATGCCAATTAGAATATGTCTTTACATGGTTAAATTTCAAATATCTACATAACTATTAATATTTTTGTTGTGGCTTATATTAAGTTCTGCAATACAATGTTGTTTAAACCAAATTCCTTAGATTATTTCTCCACTAAGCAAACATTTGCTGAATGAACTAAAAATTACAGTGCTCCCAAACATTAAACCAAAAATAGTGACCCTAACCTTTTAAGTTACGAGAAACTACCCTCTCTTCTTAAATTACACCAACGGTTACTTATATTTTAACTAACAAAATAATCTATACATTAAAACTTTTTGTGATAAATTTAAGGAGGGATGGGGATAACAGTTAATAATAATAATTTAGGTGGGCTACTATGTCTTACAAAGGGGTATATGCCTAACCTAACAATGGCCATTGGTGCTAAAAAATTATAATTAACTATAATTTAATAAAAACTTTTAACTTCCTCTAATATACTAAATAAAATACATAAACATTAATAAATAAAAATTAGTTTCTAGTATTTATTTAAAATAAATTATCTGGACTTCTACAAGCAATAAACTTACCATTTTTTGGTAGACTTCTTATAACGTTAACAGCAGCTTTAAACTTCCTTTCATAAGACATGATTTCTATTTCTATAAAAAAAACCCGCTAGATCCCTTCCGCTGATCTACAACAATAACATGACATTTTTATTGCTTATCGACAATTAACCGCATTTGCTCGTTTGCTTGCTTTACATTTCACTTTCTACACCATTCCATACCTTGAATCTGTGATCTTGGCCTAAAAGTCAGCTGACAGTGACAGCTCCAGTGTGACTCAATATGAAATTTGTTTATAAATTGAAGCCCAGCGTAACCTTGAGTTTTACTTCTGCTTCAGCCTTGAACCACAGACAAGTAGGTAGTCGTTATCTTTTTTTAAATCAATTTAAATTTGAGCAAGCAGTATTATCTAAAGAAATGAAATTTTGGCGATGGAACCATTCTGCAATACTGTGGTATTAAAATGTTCAACTGTGGTTACGGTGTATAACTTTCATACTTCCGGATACTTGCGAGTTATTCTGATGGCTTATGACTACTAGTACTTTGCTTTTGTCAATGATTGTAAATTTAAGTTGTTAATTTATATACTCGTTTGTCATAGCAATTTAATTTCGCAATTTCAAAATAATTTAAAGTGTGTATATAAATGAAAATATTTAGTGGTTATTCTCTTTATACGATACCGTTTAATTATTACCAGGAAGGACTAATTTCGCTCTTGTTAAAATACTTGCTAGTTTATTGCTAACAAAAGAGTTTTGTTATTGTACACATGTTCTACTTAAAAAACTATCCGGTAAAAATTAAATATATTTTGAGCATACTGATAAATACATTCTATTCGCGCTATTCGCACATTTCTATCAATTATACAAATTCACTGATCATATATTATTTCAATAGCTGTATAAAGTATATAACACAGTAACTAGATTACGCTTGTGTGTTCTTTCTCTTCTCGCGGGAAAGCAGATCTCTTAGTCTAACTCATGCCAGTACTGTACTGTATTATTTAATTTGTAAAATTATTAAAGCTATCAAGTTTAATAGCCAGCAATAAGGCACCTTATTGGTATTCAATAACCCATTACTTATTGAGATTTATTTACAGCTTATTCATCGGTGAGATTAATTTTCATAAAATATTTTCTTTAATTACACTGTACTGTATATGGCAAAAATCCTTGTTCTCAAATAATCTTATTAAAACTTTATTAAGCTATTTATATTAAAGAAACTGAACTTCATTGGGTAATGTTTTTAAATATTTTTTCAGATTTTGATCTCATGACCTAAGTAGCAGACAACCGCCATGCTGTTTTTGTAATTAATGAATTTTTATGCACTTAATAAAAATTTCTCAATTTTATGGCCAGTTTTACGGTAATAAAAGAGTTACTTAACGTGGGTTAAATACGACGTAATATCAATTAGGACAATAATACGAATTAACTAACCAATATTATCATAAAACAAATAGTTAATTAAACTCATTTATAGTTCGTTTAAAACAACAATAATGCTGATAAAACTGCTTTGAGCGAAAATATTCGATTGATTTTAAAATGCTGCTACATTATACAAAGTAAAACTTGCACTGTTAAAATCGGCAACTAATTCTACGAAGGCAGTAAATTACTAATATAAATTAACTTCACTATTTTTTGCTGTTCGTTTATTGTTACCATATATGCCTAATTTACGCCCATGCTCTAAAAAAAAAATACATGATTTTAACACACATTATTGCAAATTTAATTTTTTTTTTATTTCACACTTTAATAATATAACAGTATTTTAAATTCAAAAAAAATGTTTCTGTGCACGGCAGCTCCATTCACCAATGTTATCGTTGGTCTAATTAATTAACAGTATGCCTTTGTGTATTTTAATCGTATTAAATTATCGCATAACCAAAATATGGATTTACAAGGTTGTTCATTTTTAATAGGTGCTGCGATCTAGTAGGCAAGTTTTTAACTACATCAAGGGGTTATATACATTTCAGTACAGATGTCAAATATTTTTAAAAATATGTAAAAAATTCTTTTAATTAAAAATATATTTAATATTGTAGTTTGTACGAGTATTTTGGGTTTTACTTCTGTTTGATACTGAAGATGGGGTGGTAGCTATGTTGCTTATCATAAAGTAAGTTGGCTTCTTTATTCTGTTCATATCAAATCAGTTTTTTTTCATTTTGTGGTAAAGGGGTTTCCTTGTATTTTAAAATGTTTACTTTTTACCATAAAACATAACCTCAAATTCAATATGAGAGTTAAAATATTTGTAACTTTTTTGGTAAAATGAAAAATGTAACTAGTAAAATGTTAAACCAACCTAACTTTACTTTGTTGATGCATTTTGCAAACACTGTATTTAAGAAGTGATATCCAAATGTATTCTTTTTGTCTTTCACTAAATGAAACACTAGTAATAAATATATAATATTTATTCTACTGTATAATTTTTTCATTTACATTATTATTTTGACAAAATGTATTTAAATTTACATTATTTACTTGGTTAAAAATTTTAATGACTAAATGCTTTCAATTTCAGAAATCCTGACATGCACAAAAATTCTTCGAAAGGACAATGTGTCATGAATTTACTGCTTACTGAATATTATTATTAAAATTGTATTTTGCAAACAGGGGAATGCTTGTATCTCAGTCATTACAATACTATGTAATTTCCAGAACTCATCCTGTATGCAGATTCAAATTTACTGTAGTTACTATCCTTGCCTTTTCCCAAGTGTTATATATTTTTTTCTATTTTAAGGGGAAAAGCACATTTATGTTAGGGAAAGCAATATATTATCGCCTCCCTAAATGTAAGTCTGAATGTAAAAAGTTAAAGTCATAAGTGTAAGTGTATGTTAGACTCGGGTACCACGAGGGACGCCTAAATCCTCTCAATAGGTACAGCTAGTCTACACCTCTTATGAGGTACATGTGTTATATTAACCAAGGAAGCAATTAATTGGAACTACATCAACAATATATATATATATATATATATATATATATATATATATATATATATATATATATATATATTAAATAATTGTTCAGTCTTCCTAATTGGGTAGGTTTTTTAATTTTTTAAATATATTCTTTTACCGTAAACAATTTTAAATATGAATATACTATACATAATATACTATAGTGACCATACTATACATATTTTAAATATGATATTATTAAAATAAATAAAGTGAATATGAATATATTCTTTGGATATATAAATATAGCTTAAAGCTTGCAAAATTCCTAGCCATGAAAATTTTTTGAAAAAAAACTCAAGAAATGAATAAAGAGCTAATTATTTTTAAATGGTGAAAAAATTAGTTGAACACAAAAAAACAATTTTCATTAACTTTAAATTTGTAATGTTGTTGTTGACTTTTGTACTGATATTT
The DNA here is from genome assembly GCA_022606455.1 of Callitettix versicolor. NCBI lineage: Eukaryota > Metazoa > Arthropoda > Insecta > Hemiptera > Cercopidae > Callitettix > Callitettix versicolor. Next base: position 1,068,494 of record CM040182.1, read on the forward strand.
TTCAAAATGGTATTTATTTAATTACTGTTATTTATTTATAAAACTGCCTCATGTTTTACTCTCTTATAATGTATATGCTGTAGCTAGTAAACAACTACTACTACGGAAAAATAGAGAAAACTTTTCATTTAAAATAAAATTTCATCTAAACATGTTTGGTAAAACTCAATAGCAATAACACTGATTTTTTCTCTGAAATTACTTTTTTTGTGGTTAAATCACTGAAAATATATTTGGAACTCTAAAAAACTGATGACATAAAGATTTTTTGAACTTTATGCAGTAATCTATTATTAGTAAGTCTTTGTTGTAAGTTATTTATCAAAATAAATGTTTTACTAAATTTGTTGCATTTCAAGGTGGTGTTAGCTAACTGTCCAGTATATAATTTATTGGCATCTAGATTCATAGGCATAATTCAGCATTTTGATCAAAGAGGAGCTGGGGGAGCAAGGATTACAGAAAATTTGTTATGCTTTTTGTTTTGCTAATACAAGTTTAAACAAACATCATAAATTGACATTGTGAACAAGTTTGACTGACAGATCATTGAAAAGAAATATATTACAACAAAATACTTTCAGGGTGAACTAAAGAGGATTAATTTAAACCAAAATTTAAAAAATGTTTTTTTTAACTTAATTTTTGCCGAAAATAGGAATAAAATAAAAATAATTTTAACCAACACTTATGGTTTTTGTTCTTACCATAACCTGGGTTTTTTTACAACATATTAAAAAGTTATAATGTAATAGTTATACTGTTACAGTTATAACAGTTAAATACTGCACTTTTTTAGATTGTATACAATGACTGGAAAACATCTTTTCAAGAAAATCATGTTTTATTTTAAACAAACATGTTTTAATTCAAGTAAAGCCTGTAATATTTACCGATGTCTCGAGCATACATTATTCTTTTTTATTTGTTAATAATTAATTGTCCTACTGCCTTGAATTTACATCTCTGTGACCTGTTTTTGCCATTTAAAAAGTGACAGGACACATGGTATTCCAAAAATATTAACGTATCATGGGATATGCAGTCAAACGATGTTTCACATTATATCTTCACTAATCTTCAATAATTTTCAATCTTGAATTCAAATCCAATATAATCAAAAACATGATTTTTACAATATTTCTATTGTAATCAACAATTTTGTTTTTGTTTTTTAATTTCAGACTAGAAAAAGTTCCCTCAAGCAGAATAACATAAAACATACTTAAAAAACTTTTATTTATGTGTTTTAAAAAATTCTGGTGAATTTTGGTGAAAAATTTCCACCTTTGTCTCTCCTAAATTATGCACATGTCTAAACTTATATGCATGGGTTTATAAACAATTAAAATTGTGTTTTTCTGAACTCAATGTATTAAAACATAGTTTATATTTTTTAAAAGTGTCAATAAAATGATTCTTTTTAACTATTGATAACCTAAGTCAATATTTAAAAAAAATTTTTTTAAAGATATGTATTAAAAAAAAAGTAAAAAAATCATTAATTGCTGGGTGTTCTAAAGTAGTACCAAATTGTTTATATGAATTTTTGTGTAAACAAAATAATTTTTAAGAAATGACTCTTATTTCAAGTCCTACTCTGATGAAGGCAAAATTAGTCTTGAAATTTAAAAAATTAAATTCCACTGACATTAACAAACACAAAAATATGAAGACATAAAAATAGAAGCATATCAAAAATCTTGCCTCTGACCATTAAAAACAACTTTTAAATGTTAAACATTAATTTGTAAACTTTTTATTAATTTAAAATACTGTAGAAAAGTAAAAATTATAGATGGTTAATGAAAAATATTGAAAAGAAGATTAATTTTTTATACTTTTTACATTTATAATTTTTTGGTGCAGTATTATTTATGTACTGGTATTTAACATTGATTAAAAATGAATAAATGAAACAGTTGACCTGATTAGGTGAATTATTTTAATTAGACCATGGCCATGAACAAAAGGATGTCATGCACATTACAGATTCTCTTGTATCTCCCCCTTGACTTGATTCATTCATTTTTAAGGAAGCATGTCCTTGAATCCTATTTTGCTATTCCTGAAGTTAAACAGGCTTACACTGTCCAACAGAACAGTGTCTTTAGCAGCGTACAAGTTAAATCTTAAGGATCTATTTAAATTCCACCATGGAGGAAGAAAATATTACCTTAACTCCTCCAACAGGTACATTAACACCAGATCTATACAATATGACAAAGGAAGATTCCAACTGGATTATGACTTCTGCATTTATAATATTCACAATGCAAACAGGTATAACTATTATTTTTTTTTTTTTTATGTCAAATACATATAAAAAATGTGTATAATTTTCACTATTTGCATTTACAATTTACTGTATTTTAGACATAATAACAAACACTAACTATAGAAATTAATTCACTTTTCTGTCATATAGCTTATTGTTATTAAATATAATATTTTGCTTGTGTTGCTTTCATTATTTCTTACAGCGCACTTTCCATTTTAAAACTGAAAATGAATCTATTTCATGGGTTGCACAGTTTTTATTTCATCAGAATGGATAATGAAAGATCCATTATACAGTTTTGTTTTTGTTTTGTTTTGTTTTTTTTTTTTGATTAAGTACAATTAGCACAATTTTACAATGATAATCTTAGAAATTATTTTTTAGCAATGATTTTCTTAGCTTAGATTATCTGAAATACTACTTGGAAGGGGAGAAACTGAGTGCACCAAGCCGTCATGAAATAGTGAGTGAATAGAAATGTATTTACATGGTAGAAAATTTAGTAGGTTATTTGCAATATGGATTTACTTTTCTTTATAAAAATCAAATCCTTAATTTTACACTCTGATGAAAGAGAGTTCCAAAGATTTTTGTATGGAAAGTTCAAGATAAAAATAAAATTTTGTATTAAAATTAATAATTACTTTTTATGATATAATTATTTAACCTATTAAAACTGGTTGCAAATATTAAAATCTCTAAGAGTGTATATTATTAAAGATAACTTAATATCCAAAAATTGAAATTTATGTCAAAATTGAACAAAAATTATATCAACATTATTTTAATATTGTATGTGCTAATAATAATTGTCTTTTAATATACTCCAATGATTATCACATATATACTTATAACTGAAGAAACATACTTCATTTCTTTGTTTTTTTTACTATAATTTCTTAATTCCCGATTAAATCTATTAGAATCTTTTTAAAAAAATCAATGCACTCAAAAATATAAATACATCGATTCAATGACAAATTAAACCTAAATATCTCTCCACTGTGAAACCTATTATAGCACTGAAGTAATATGAAGGACATTTGTTATAAATTTTATGCATACAGGGTCTATACCAAAAGTAGTAGGACTGATTTTCTGTAACGTGAGCAGAGCTTTGGAGAGGGGTTTGGCTGGCTGGGCGAGATGAAGGGGACACTTAGCAACAGAGAAACACCAACCGTAGTCGTCTATGGGCTTTGGTTGAGTGTAGACATCGGTTACTGTGAAGCGTGTTTTTTGTTGTCGTCGATGCACAAAATGAGTCAAAATCTCAAGCAGCGATATTCAATAAAGTTTTGTATCAAACTCGGGAAATCGGCAACCAAGATCCTAGAAATGGTTGTCAGTTTAAGTGGACACTTCAATGAGCTGTTCCAGTGTTTTTGAATGGCACAAACTGTTTAAAGTAGGTAAGGAGCTTCTTGAAGAAGACAATCGCACCGAACAGTAGTCGACAGCACGAACCGATGACAATTTGGTCAAAGTGAGAGAATTGCTGAGTGCAAGTGCTAACCTGCATGTGAGACTGAGTGAGTCGCATCCAATCAGCCATCTCCGACAACTGGATGCTGCATCACGACAATGTGCCATGCTATGGCGCACTTGTTGTGAGGCAACTGTTGGCCCAATTCAGCATTGCCACATTGCCGCACCCTGCCTACAGTCCCGATCTGGCTACACCTGACTTATTTTATTCCCATGGATGAAAAGACAGCTGAAGGGACATCGGTTTGACTCAATTCGGGACATTCAAGTAGCATCGATGAGGGCTCTGAACAGCACCCCCGAAGCTGACTTCCAGAAGGCATATGGTGAATGCAGCAGCATTATTCTAAGTGGGTAGCTGCCCAATGGTGCTATTTCGAAGAATATTAAAGAATTGTAAATACGATAAGTCAGTGACTTTTTGAATTTCCCGTGCAGTTACTTCAAATGCAACAGTGCTGCCGTCAACTGTAATCTATCAGTGGGCAACTTTCTAATTTTGAGCAAGCTACGTCGTGCAGTTGGTGTTTGATAGCCGTTCAAAGCAGACAACCTCGTGAATTTTTACGAAAATGGAAAAAAGTGAATTTTGTGTGCTGATTAAGCATTACTTTTTACGTAAAAAATCCATCACTGAAACTAAGGAAAGACTTGATAAATACTATGGGGACTCGGCACCATCAATTTCAATGGTTAAGAAGTGGTTTACAGAGTTCCGTTGTGGTCGTACCAGCACTAGTGACGCAGAACGTTCAGGTCGCCCAAAAGAAGTGATCACGCTGGAAATCGTCGATAAAATCCATGAAATGATATTGGATGATCGGAGAATGAAAGTGCGCGAATTGGCTCATGCTGTAGGTATCTCAACTGAACGGGTACATCATATTTTACACAAATATTTGGACATGAAAAAACTCTCCGCGAGATGGGTGCTGCGATTGCTTACACTCGACCATAAGCGCAATTATGTGACCACTTTAAAAGAGTGTTTAGCGATGTTCAGCCGTAATCCGAATGAATTTTTGCGCCGTTTTGTTACTGTGGACGAAACATGGATCAAACACAACACGCCAGAGACCAAGGAACAATCGAAATAGTGGGTTGCTAGGGGTAAACGTGGACCAAAGAAGACCAAACAGAGTCTGTCAGCCAACAAGGTCATGGCCACAGTTTTTTGGGATGCACGCGGTGTCATTCACATCGATTATCTCGAGAAAGGTAAAACGATCACCGGCGAATATTATTCAAAGCTTTTGAACAGATTCGACGTTGACTTGAAGCAAAAACAGCCGCATTTGGCAAAGAAGAAAGTGCTTTTCCATCAAGGCAATGCACGTGTGCACACTTGTCTAGTCACGATGGCCAAAATCCACAAATTGGGATACGAACTGCTACCCCATTAAGCATATTCTCCAGATTTAGCCCCCTGCGACTATTTTCTGTTTCCAAACCTAAAGAAATGGCTGGGCGGTAAGAGATTTGAGTTGAATGAAGAAGTCATTACCGAACCAAACGCGTATTTTGAGAGCTTTGAGGAAACCTATTATTTGGAGGGAATAAAAAAATTAGAAAAACGCTGGACTAAATGTATAGAGCTAAAAGGTGATTATGTAGAAAAATAAAATGTTTATTTGCCGAAAAAAAATTGTTTTATTCAAAAAGTCACTGACTTATCAAACCGCCCTCGTAAAATCAAAATGTGAAGAATTGGCTATAGACAGGAGTTAAAGAAGTTTACTGATAGTTATAATATAAATCTGGAGTACAAATATCAAAAATACATGAGCCAAGTCTGTTGTACTAAGATATAAATTTTTACGTGATCACAAAATCCAATACTTGGAGGATGAATGGCTGTTTCAAACTTTAAAGCTTCATATGTAAGACCAGATACCAGAAAGTTGTAAAAAAATCTTGCTTAGAAGAAATAACTGCTCTCAGTTTTATTTTTTGTTTATATATATAAAAGGTAATACAATTTGCAAAAGTTCTGCCTGCAAAAGTTTGTGAATACATTATTACTTAATTTTATAATCACAATTTGATAATTGATGTCTTGCATTCATAACTGAAGATTGTCACATTCAAGGAGTTGTCGTTTTCATTTAATCAAAATTCTTTGTTTTTCAATGGTCTTCCATCACCAGTATCTAGAGGAAGATACAATAATAATAAATGCAGAAGAACTTGAGGACATGTTTGTAACACATTTAACAACTTTTAAATAAAATTTGAACAAATATAAATCAAGTATATGAATAATACAGTTATGCAACATAAACCTTACAATTTAAGTGATAATATATGGACCCCTTTATTGCTAACATTGTGAATGTGATCTGGTCGTCATCATCGTAGGACAGTGGCATCTCGAAGTTAAAATTACTGAGGGTGCTGCTCCAGAAAATTTTTAGCCTTTGTTTTAAAATTGTGTCAAAGGAAACAAACATGTGTAAAAAAAATTATTCAGAAACTTGATGAAATGCTAAAATAATAAAATCAAATATTTTTTACTTACATTAACCTAAATTGTTACAGTTCAAGCTTATGCTGTTAATTTAAAAGTGAAATTCATTCTTGTTAAAAAAAAATATCAATAATTTTCTCATTGATCTGTGGATGACAATTGAGGATTTTTTTCTTTATTGAAAGAAAGACTGCAAGTTCATTTAGTCTTTTTGAATTTATAGAAATTTTTTTATTCTTAAAAAAATAATCAAATAGAATAACTGGGAGTAGGATAATAATCAAATTCTACACTTTACCACATTCAAGAATATGGTACACAAGAATAGTGGTTATAATGTGAAGTGCATAATTATATCACAACATATAATGAGTTGTGAAAGAAAACCAAAATTATTTCCCGCATTTGTATTGTATACAAATTGGACAAAACAAAAACATTTTAAATGTTAAACTTGTTTTTTTTGTCTCTTTTCATTAACTATTTTATAACAGTTTTAAAATCTCTTGCATTTGTAGCCAGTAATATGGGTTGTAGTAGTTCATAACTTCCTTTATCATTAATGTATTTTTTTTTTTGCCTAATTGTGTACAATACAAATATATATATATATATATATATATATATATATATATATATATATATGTTTGTAGTAATTAATTTAATTTTTTATTTTAGCCTTTTAATTTGTTTTGTTGTGATATAGTTGTGTTCCTCATATTATAAATGCTAGAGCAGCAATTGTCTGGCTCATGTATCCGGCAGGCTGTTAATAAACGTACAAATTACTTTTTCCAAAAAATGCTGTAAATATACATAAATACTATGAAAAGTTACATAAAAAAATAAATCAACTGAAAATTAAAATTAAAATCAATTGAAAATGTTAAAGATTAGGTTATTGCTCAATTTTTTTATATACAACCTGTCATTCTTATAGTAGAAAATATTCTATCTATTAAACTTTAGGTCTTATGCAATTTTTCCAGTATTAATTGTAATGCTTACGATAAAAATTACTAAAATTGAGGTGGCATTTAAAAACTTTGAGTTTGTCTTTCATGAACCAATTTTGAGGGATAGGAAATTATAATTCTGTAATAATTTTATTTTGAATTCTGTTGAAAAATTTGCATTCATTTTCAAGAGGGAGATAGGTTATGGAATATAGTTAACACTGCTTCATTATATTTTCATTTCAGGCTTTGGTTTGCTTGAATCAGGTTGTGTATCAACAAAAAATGAAGTAAACATTATGATGAAAAACGTTGTTGATATATTTATGGGTGGAATTACATATTGGCTCTTTGGTTTCGGTATGAGCTTTGGCCATGGTCCATTTACAAATCCTTTGATAGGACTTGGTTCCTTTCCAGCGGATGTACAAATTGGAGATAAACTAATGGGATCCTTTTGTACTGCCTTCTTGTTCCAACTCTCTTTTGCAACTACAGCAACAACTATTGTTTCTGGAGCAATGGCAGAAAGGTGAACATCTTACTTTTGGTAGTTCTTAGTAATATATATATATAAGAATGTAACTGAAACAAACTATAAGAAATACTTTTATTACCATATTTATAATTTATAATTTTTATATTTAGTACTTTCTAATGTTGTTACTTAAATTTAAATGCTTTCTACATATGCATAGTACTGTATATTTTTTCAAAACTTATTGTTTAAGATGTAAAGAAAGCGGTTTACCTTTTTAACTGATTCCTGTTTGTTTATTTGTTTTTAACCTCAGCAACATTTTTTTTTAACACACAGCTTTGAAAAAATTACTCGAACAGCAAAAGACAAATTGCTGTAGAACTAAAATTTTGTTACTAATATTAGCTAACTTTATTTTTAAAGTCTCAAAAAGTATTTATGTTTAGAAAAAAAATCTTTTATTTAGAAACTGTTTATATTTTGAAGAAAAATTCACTCATAGGTCAGTTATAATTATTTTTTAAATAATTAAAAATTTAAGTAAATATTAAAACAAATGTAAACATGAGTAAATGTTATATTATGAAATATATATATATATATATATATATATATATATATATATATATATATATATATATGTGTGTGTGTGTGTGTGTGTGTACATATATAATAATAATATCTATCTTATTAGTTATAGTAGTTTAACTTGGCTTGAAAAAAATTATTTGACTAAATATATATTTAATTTTAATATCTACCACACATATGATCACACATACTTTTCACTAAACTGAGAAGTCTATTTACAACAGTGATTGAAATGTTATCTATTTTTAAGGAATAAAAGTTCTGTCAGAGTCAGCAGACAATCAACTAATGAATTTAGAGATCCCACCGTATCTCTAGCTCATACAACTTTCATCCATCAGTTTAAGACACACATATCCACACATTCACTACTCTACATAACCTGGTTAACTCTAAAGTGTAAAGTGACCCGTACTGATGGAGTGTATGGCACCGGCCTAATGGTGTAACAAACACAGCCCTGGGATTCTGTGTGGACAGACATAATTTCCTTAGCTACTCATGTTTTTGTGACTAACAATGTAAATAAAACGAGTGGAAAATCAACACACAACAAAATGCTTGAAAATGGGGCACAACCTCAGTGATAAGGGAGAGAGTAAGAAGAAGAAGTTAAAAGGCAATTAGTAGAGTAAGCATTTGAAAGTACCTCAATAATTACTTGGGAAGTCACCCACCTTGAATCCTCTCCAAATCCTAGACTTTATGAAGAGACTAGGACTGGAAAAGACGCTGTAAGTGAACATCTCAGGAATATAAAAAGGGTGCACAATAGATCTACAAGGTTACATTGCAGTATTAACCTCAGAAATTCACTGAAGAAATAAAAGTTATAATATTTAAATGTTTTAATAAAATAAGACTTTTTTGAATAAAATGAGATTAAGTCTGTAAGTCCTGCGCTGTGCTGTAATATCTGTCTGTCTCCTGTCATAGTTGCCTGGTACATTTCACTGAATATACTGAATAAAAGTATTCACTGCAGTAGTTAATTACATGTCTTATTTGTTGGTTTGTTACCTGACAAAAGACATAAAAATTTGCTAAACTAAACAATGTGAAAATTAAGGTATGTTGGACTATTAAAACATGTGTTAAAAAAATCTTCGTTTTTTTTAATCAATAAGAGGTGTTCATCTCCTTCCTTATGTGTAATAGACTTATACACATATTTTTCTAATTTTTAGAAATGTTTTATTTTCAAATTATTTTTGGTCAAAACACCCCAAAGTTAACAAAAACAAACCGATTTTTTTCAAAATTTGTCATTAACAGTTATTAACTAATTTTACCAAAACAAAATGAATAACCCCCAAAATATGGCTTAAAACAACTGGAAAACAGGTATAATTTCTCAAAATAGGTTCATAAGATTTTTCTAAAACGTTTGGTGTTATGTGAAGATTTATTGACAAGTTTGAAAAATGTAAAAGAAATTTATATTTCAGGAGTAAAAAAAACTAATAAACCCTAGCTGCCATCAAGGTTTGTTTTGTTTGTTTGATCATAGTTCTATTCTCAAGCTAGAAATGTATTTATTTTTCATATTATCTCATTCAGCTGGTGGTCTTCAGGACTCCGGAAGACAAACAACCTTCACTTTAATCAGATTATATGGCCTGCAATTTTTTCATCCATCTTACATATCCATGTTTTATCTATGGTATAAATACCTAACCTGTTCAGGTGCCCTTAAATGATTTCCATGGTTCTTCTGAGTTGCCTTCTACACAGGGTTCTTACTGTCCACCTAGAAGAACCAGTTTCAATAGATGTTTTTGGCTGACAGCTCTCTGGTCTTGGAGTAGGGTTTCGTTTTAGCCCTATCATGCAGTCCTATAAGAATTGTGTTTCTCACACCCACGGTTTGATCTTGGAAGGTATTCTATTGCTAGGTTTAACAGGCTTTAAAAACCCTTTTCTACTGCCTCTTCTTTTTTCAATTTGTGTTTTTGCACTCCTAGTAGACGTTTGTATGTCTAAAAATGCCTACCTAATTTGACATACACTGTTAGCTTACTGACTTAAGATGTTAGACCATCTCTTTCTCTTTCACTACAGGTTATATAGGATTGCCTAGAGTCCTTGCATTCCACAATCTATTACTTGTATCTTCCAAGGGGTAAGATGACCCAGTTTCTTGTACCTCCATGCTATTTTAACTCCTGAAGTCAACTTTTGCCAATTCCCCAGGTTTTTTGGGTTTTCTGGGTTTTGACAATTTGTTTCCAGCCATCAAAATCTAAAATTAGCTAAAGGAATAAAATGTCTACCCATACAGTGCCCCATGTGCAAAGGTACTGTTAGATTACAGGTGGAGGTTTCCTGGTATAAAAAATCCACATAGTTTAATCTTTTAGTCTTTAGTGTGCACTGTTCCACCTTAGCTTCATATGTGGATAGGATAGGAAAGAATTATTGAGAAGTTGGAAGGATTATTGGTTAAGGTTCTGATTCCTCTCAAGGGCTTGTAGATGAAAGTGGATCTGTAGCTTACCCATGGGCAGGATTTACCAAATAATAATAAAGGTTTTTGCATTATAAAGCTTTATAAAGGTTTTGCATTAATCTTCTTGCAAGTAAACACCTTATAATTACCTTACACTACCTTATAATTGTAAATACCTAATTACTGAGTTCTGTTCAAACGTCTTCTATTCTGATCTTCATCTATATATTCGTTGATACCAAGAGGTAAATCTAAATTCAGGTATCTCATTGTAAATGTAGAATCAGCTTGACTGTTTTCTGCAGAAGTGCTTGTTTCTTCTGTTTCTTCTTCTATTTGGCTTAAAACAAAATTCTCTTTGAAATATTTGAATTAAAACTTACTAATATCATCAGTAGTGTATCATATTCTTCTCCTGGGATATAACAAAAGAAAAAGAGGTTTATTATTATATTATAAATATTATGATATATCATTTTTTTGTGGTGTATGTTTTTGCTTTGAGCCAGGTATAGTATAAAGACATTGGATTGACATAATACATGGAAAAGTCAACAATCATAACTAGCCTTCCTGAAAGAACAAGCCACTTTTATTACATTTAGAAAATTATTGTTTTAAAAAACTATTATATATGTTACTGTAAAATTTAAAATGAAAAATGTGATAATTAAGGATGAAAACAAAATTCTAAAAAAGATACAAGGGAATATTACATCTCAAAAAAGTGAACTGAAATACAAAACACACACCTATATGTATTTATGTATGTTACATGTATATATATAAGGCTTGGTGGTTGATGTGGATAAGCACCAATCAGTTTGACGTGTTTTTGAACTGTGCACCTCAAGGTTGTGGGTCCAAGACACAGTTACTCTGGTTGCTTTACCCTTACTGTTAATGCTGATCCCACACTCTCATTAGTCTAACTAACTGGTATAAAGTATCAACATTAAGTAAAAAATAAATTAAAAAGAATACACACACACACACACACACACACACACACGCGCGCGCGCGCGCGTGCACGCACACACACACACAAACACAATATAATCCCATTAATCCAGTGTATATCAATGGACCACTACTGCCGGAGCACCAAAAAAGATATATCATTGGAAAGGATGAAAAATGACAATAAATTAATATGTAAATTGAGAAATAGTAATTAAAATACATTACAAACACTTTTATTTTAATAACTCAGTTTAAAATATAATTATTACTGAAAAAAATATTAAACAAACTGAAAAAACTATTAAGATTACTGTGATAACAATAAAGCTTTTCTATGAACATTACAGTATACTATATACACACGAACAAAAGTTCCTTGCGAAAGCACCTGCCAAAATAAGCTGCTTTTATCCATTTATTTACAACAGTAAATTTGATTCAAACCTAAAACTAAATTATTTACTGTTTCTTTAAACATCTGTATGAGCAGAGTTGTAACGTTAACATTGAATGATAGTTTTTTACCAGAAATAAACAAAAAATGGATCTAGCACCCATTGCTGGCTTTAAGGTCATCTTTGTTCATCATTTTTTTTGTGTTTGTCTAATTTGTGTATGCCTGTGTCCTTCTTTTAAAAACTAAGAAGAAATCACTTCTATCTCTGGAAACTTGTTGAATTTCATTGTTTTGTTGTTTATTTGACACACACTGGGGGGGGGGTTGACTTATGATTTTAATTTTTCTTTAAAGAACAAATTTCCTGAATTTCTTTATTTCAAATGTCTTTATTTTTCAACAACAACAACAAATTTCTTTACTTTTTTTAACGAACATGACCGTATATTTTCCTTTTGCCTAAAAGACTGCTCTAAGTTACAGGTTTCTACATGCAATCTAAAGACAGTGATATACTAGTATTGCGATAACGGTATGGGGAAATTTGTTTAAGCATGGGCACAGAGCTTTTATCCAATGATCCATATGTTCGCTCTAAACTCTAAATCTGTTAGAACATTAAACATGTTTCATAAATCTATGTGCATTAAAATGACAATATTAGGGATAAAGTGATAATAATATATGATATAAGGTTAGTTTAACAGTTTATAATTTTTATGTTACAGATGCAATTTTAAGGCATATTGCCTGTTTTCTTTCTTGAATACCGTGGTCTACTGTGTGCCTGCAGGATGGGTGTGGGGTGATCATGGCTTTCTGAACCACATGGGTGCTGTTGATATAGCAGGCAGTGGCTGTGTTCACCTTATTGGAGGAGTTTCAGGTAATATTTTGTCAAAACTATAGGTTCCTCTTCTGCTTGCTAGCAGATAAACACCCATGAGAATATTCATATCACATGTGTATCCCATACAATGAAGTTGTGTTAAATGTTTCCATTGTTTTGTATTTTACCGTGTTATTTGATTCAAACTTTAATACATCAATTAAAAATATAGCTATCATTAGCTTTTTGCTCTGTTATTTGTTTGATATTTATAATTTTTAAACTTAAACTTAAACAGTCTAAAACTTTAATAAATACTGTGTTTAGAATATTTAACATCTAAGACATGATCATAGAGACAACCTCTGTAGCCTAGAAAGTTACAAAATCTATTTGACAAAATAACAAAATCTGATGGATACACTTTTTCTAGTAATGTAGATAAATAATTTGGATACTGCAAAATCCTGCCGCTTAGTTTTTACCATTACTGAAACATGATTCTATTAAAATGAGTAGGAAAATTAGTTGCTGAAATATTATCATCTATGACAACAATTCTTTTGCACTACACAATGGTGATTTAGGGATTGTGCATGCCAGTCAAGAATTCTGAGTATTCTATACCACTTGTGCACTGTGGTTAATGTTTTCCCTCATAAGGGTACTTCACTTAACCCTAGAAAGGTAACGTTCAAAAATATTATAGTATGGGTAGTGACATGTAAATTTGACGTACAGTTCAGAAACATATAGTCCTTTGCTAATTCTGCTGTAAAATGCTATATTTTGTTTTTTTAATATTATTTTTATTTATTTCAGTTAAATTCAACATTTTAAAAAATAACTAGGCATTAATTTTTAAAAAAACAAAAACAATTTACTTTTCAAAAACAAAAACAAAAATATTTTACATAAATGAAAAAAAAAAAAAAAACATAGCCAGCGGAGGCAGCTGAAGTGAGCAGCTGATGGGCTTAGCGACCCCACCATACCTCTAGCTCATTCTACTCTCTCTCATTTACTCTACATATACACAACACACACATACACACGCACTCTCTCTCACACACAAACACATACACACCCGCAGGGGGGTGCGGACTAGCTGCACCTAGTGAGAGGACCTAGACGAACCTCGCGGCACCCAAGTCTAACACACTTACACTTACAATGTAAACTTTTCACACTCACACGTACATTTAGGAATTTGCTGTGCTTGTTCCGTTACGTCTGGGAGTGGCGATTCTGCTTGGTTTCCTTTGGCGGGACCAAGTATGTGGAACCTGATGTGTGCCTAGCACTGCCGAGGACCTCTGATGGGACAGGTTCTGGAACCAAGCAGCCTATAGGCGCTTGGCAAGCACATGAATGCTGAGTTATGGGTGTCGGAGCCCATAGCTGGGTCCATCGAAACAAATGGTTGCATTCTGTGAGTACATAGAGGGCGGCTGCCAGTGGTACTTGGGTTTGGGGAACCGTAACTTTGTACCGGAACCCATTCCTAAAATATTCTGGAGTGCTGACAGACATGTATTTCGGCTCCAGGATATCTGGAGGTCCCCCCCAATTTATTGGGGATTCTCGCTTTAGTTCGAGTATCCTGGGCTGCTGGTGGTCGTTTCGGTGCACCCTGTGCAAGTTGTTTGAAAAATCTGCATTCATGAATCGCTCGGCAAACTAAAGTATGGATAACTCAACCAAAAACGCCAAAGGAGTGTTAAAGAGGCCTCGTTCGGCTTCGAACGGGTCTGTTGATAATAGTGGAGGTGTGATAAACCCGGGAAATGAGGAGACGCAAGCTGTAACTCTACAAATGTCGTCTCCAAAATTTTTAATTTTTAAAAACTCGGTGGAAGGGGCCGACTTGTCAAAAGTGTCCCCTTTCCTTATAAATAAAGCGATTGTTGGAAGAGCAGGTCCCGTAGCTTCAATTAAAAAGCTACAGAACGGGACGTTACTGGTTCAGACTAACAGCGATAAGCAAAGCCTATCGCTGTTAAAAATGACGTCGTTTTTTGAAATGGTCAAGGTTTCTGTGGAGCTGCACAGAACCTTGAACTCAGCAAAGGGAGTGATAACCTGTAAAGATCTCCTCCATGTAGACCTGGAGGAGATTAAATCAGAGTTAGCAAATCAAGCTGTTGTAGACGTGTGCCGTATTACGCGAAACGATAAGGGGCAAAAAGTACCAACTGCCTCCTTGATTTTGACTTTTGGTAAACCAACTGTCAATCAATGGAATTACTGCTAATGTGCAGTCCCCTGTCCGATGTTCGCTCTTCGTGGACGATTTTGCTATTTATGTAAGCACCAGAAATATGGCAACAGCTGAAAGAACTCTTCAGCTGGTAATAAATGAGTTGAAGACATGGACGAGATGTACTGGCTTTAAATTCTCTGCTGCTAAGACTCAGTGCATTGCCTTCAGTCGCCGTCGGCAGATCCAAGCTCCTTCGTTATATCTTGATGGTATACAGCTCCGGACTTTTCCATCCGTTCGATTTTTGGGTCTAATATTTGACGAAAGGCTCTCCTGGAGCTCTCACGTGCGTGATTTAAAGTTACGATGTAACAAAATTCTCGATATGTTGAGGGTTCTTAGTAGTTCTCGATGGGGCGCTGATAGGACCAGTATGTTGATGTTTTATCGTGCTGTAATTCGTTCGCGAATTGATTACGGTAGCATTGTATATTCATCTGCTAGACCATCGATTTTAAAGAAACTAGATCCCGTCCATAACTCTGCAATCCGCCTTGTTTCTGGCGCTTTCCGTTCAAGTCCCGTCGTGAGTATTCTCGCCGATGCTGGCGAACCATCACTCTCTCGTCGGAGACAGCAGTTACAATTAAGTTACGTATGTAATATATTATGTAAACCATGGCATCCTGCTTATAGTACCGTTTTCCATAATCAGTTGCACCAACATTATGAATCTCGACCGCACGCTACAGCCCCTGTTGGCATTAGAACAACCCGTGTTTTTGAAGACTTGCGTATTGAACTACCCCCAATGTTTGAAAGGTCCTTTTGTCTTGTCCCTCCATGGATAATCAATATGCCGACCTTTGATTTCTCCTTGTGTACATACCTGAAAGACAACACTCCTAACATTGTGTATCAACATGAGTTTTCTCGACTGACTAATTCATATCCATCTGCTAAACTTATTTTCACAGATAGTTCAAAGATGAATGATAATGTTGGATGCGCGTTTTATTCACTGGACGAAACATATAAGTATGGATTACCCTCAATTTGTAGTGTCTTTACGGCCGAACTCTTTGTCATCTTAAAGGCTCTGAACACTATTGAATTCGATAGTTTGCATTACGTAGTTTGTTCTGATTCAAAAAGTGCCCTCCAGGCAATCCGGGATATGTATTCGGTAAACCCTCTGGTTCAAGATATTCTGTGCTCTGTCCATAGACTTGAACTACGAGGTGCAAGAGTATCATTTATCTGGATTCCTGGCCACTGTGAAATATTTGGAAACACTGCAGCGGATAATGCGGCAAAGGAAACAACTTTTCTGCCGTCATGCACTCAACGTGTAATCTTGTCTGACTTTCTTTGTCACATAAAACATTTAATTCTTCTACAGTGGGAAAATGAATGGGCAGCTACAAGCAGTAACAAATTGAGGGTAATTAAAAATACTGTTCGTCCTTGGGGGTCGTCAATACGTACAAGTCGTAGAGAAGAGGTGGTGATCACCCGCCTTCGAATTGGTCACTCCATGTTAACGCATGGATTTCTGATGGAACGCGAGGACCCACCTGAATGCGAGTTCTGTAGGGAAACCATCACAATAAAACATATATTGCTCGATTGTGATGGTTTCCAAAATGTGCGTGTTATGTGTGGTCTGAGCAACTGTTTGCAGACGATGTTGGGAGATAGTGCCTCGGCCGTTGACCGGGTTCTAGACTTCCTTCATCGTCTGAATGTTTTAAATAAAATTTAATTTATATATTTGTTATTTTTTGTGTTATTTTATTTATTTATTTTATCTAAATAATTTTATTTCTGTTATTAAAATTTACGAATTTTATTTATTTTACGAATTGTTATTAAATTTTATTCATTATTTATTGTTATTTAGTTCTTAGGTATTCGTTATTGTAATATAGTTGTACCTGTTATTTAAATTCTGTTTAATTTATTTTTACTGTTATAGTTTGTTGTTGTTGTTGGTTTCTTCTTAGTTAAGTAAAATTTTTTATAATTTCATTTTGTGTGACGGCGATAATAACCTTAACGGTTTTTCGCCGCAAAAAAAATGAAAAAAACAGTTTTTATAACTTCATATTTAAAGTTTTATTAATATATTTTCCAGCTTTAAATACCTTTGCTAGTTTTAGTTGAATGTGTTGTTAAAAAAATATGGTTACAATAATGCAATAGTTCTAAATAACTAACTAAAATCTACATAATTATTGATTTTTGTGCTAAAATTAACTAAACTTCTTAATATTAAACGTAAAAAGATTTAATAGAAAAGATTATAGTTTTTTTTAGCTGCATTTAGGGCAAACTATCTTTGATGTTCACCACAAATGCTTTGCAACAGTTGCCGTGAACATTTGTCATCACTGACAAAGCATATTTGTCATCAGTGAGGTAGTGTCACGTAAAATGAACATATGATAAAATATGTTTAGAAATAGCGAACCATCAACCAGAAGTCTGACTTCTAAGAAAAAATCAACCACACAAAAACTAATCATAAATACATCTGCTTACAATACTGGCTGATCAGCAACTAACTGCCTGAGGCACTGATAAGAGTGGATTGGATTCAAAAGGCTTGTGATTATTTATTTCATATACATCAATATTTCTAGGGTTAAGCGTAGCAGGCACTTTTTCTCACTTATGTTATCTTTTGTTAGGCGATGGAAAGTCAAATAAGAGAAATAAAACAAAATTGTTTAGTGCTTCACTTAGTACAGTGAAATCACTGAAGCAACAGAAAAATTACCACTGCATGCAAAGTTAATAGATCTTTTGGAGGTTATAAAATGTTCCTTCGAAATGTCTTGACTGCTGAAGACGAGTGTATATCCCGGTGATTTAACAACTTACTTGGAATAGAATATTTTACATTGAAACTTTTATGGCAAAAGAAAATTTCAATTTATATTTTTTGTACTATTGCCAATTTATATCACATGGAATACTTTCAATTCAATAAATCCTATCAAATTGATCCCTGGTGTTTCTAAAGTGATACTAATTTATCAATCTAGAAAAACTGTGTTTTTATAGTTCATGAAGTGAATAATTATTTACAATTCACAGCTTTCGCCTCAGCGATGATGTTGGGACCCAGATTGGGCCGCTACTTAAACGGCCATGAACCTCTACCTCTTGGGACACCAGTCAATTGTGTCATGGGTCTATTCGTGCTCTGGTGGGGATGGTTGGCGTTCAATTCTGGAAGGTAAGCCTATGTGTGTTTAGCCTATTTAAAATATGGTCCATAGTGTACAATCAGTTAAATTGTTTGAATTTTTAATTTGAATGAAATTTTATTTTTCAATAAATAGATTAAAATACAACTATTACCTCTTTAAAATATCAAAAAAAAATCTGATGAAATCAAAATAATGTACTGTAATACTCCGCATATAGACCTGCTAACTGTCTTATGTACAAATCTGCAGTTTTATTCCAAGCTTAGTAGAATTTTGCATATTTGACCTTCAAAATAAAAGGTGTAGTACCTGTCTACACAAGGTCTTGAAAACTACCCTCATCCCCATTCCTTCTCCTTTAAACAGAATATTTGAACTTTTTTTCAAAATAAGAGGATATTTATTGGTCACTGTCTAAATGAGTTTTCTAAAAACTACCCTCATCCCCATTCCTTCTCCTTTAAACAGAATATTTGAACTGTTGTTCAAAATAAGAGGATATTTATTGGTCACTGTCTAAATGAGTTTTCTAAAAACTACCCTCATCCCCATTCCTTCTCCTTTAAACAGAATATTTGAACTGTTGTTCAAAATAAGAGGATATTTATTGGTCACTGTCTAAATGAGTTTTCTAAAAACTACCCTCATCCCCAGTCCTTCTCCTTTAAACAGAATATTTGAACTGTTGTTCAAAATAAGAGGATATTTATTGGTCACTGTCTAAATGAGTTTTCTAAAACTACCCTCATCCCCATTCCTTCTCCTTTAAACAGAATATTTGAACTGTTGTTCAAAATAAGAGGATATTTATTGGTCACTGTCTAAATGAGTTTTCTAAAAACTACCCTCATCCCCATTCCTTCTCCTTTAAACAGAATATTTGAACTGTTGTTCAAAATAAGAGGATATTTATTGGTCACTGTCTAAATGAGTTTTCTAAAAACTACTCCATCCCCTTTCCCACCTCTTTAAGCAGATTTTTTATACTTCTTAATGACACACTTCTTGCACAATTGGAATTCAAAATAAGAGGAATACTATTACACCATTGTCTACATGAGATTCTTAAAAAGTACCCTCTCCCATTCGAAATATGATTTTGTTATTCCTTGATAACATTTTGCACACTTGACGTTGAAAGTAAGGGGCAAGTAATTATTTCACTGTATACATAAGATTTTTAAATACTACTCCCATCTTTTTAACCCCTTAAAACAGAATTTTGGTACTTTTTGATGAAATTCGGCTCTTATGATTTTCAGTTAGAAGGAAATAATTAGGTCAGTGCCTACATACTTTTTTAAAAATTTACCTCATTTTCCACCAACAGAATGTACCAACAGAATGTGGTACTTCTTAATAAAACATTGTACACTTAACGTTCAAATACGAGGGATTTACGAGGTATGTTCAGAAAGTAACGAGAATTTTAATTTTTTGAACAAAATATTTATTTATTCTTCTACACTGATGTTGTCGCCTTCAAAATCGTCCCCATTGGAGATTATGCCCTTGTGCCAGCGCTTCTTCCAATCATCGAAACACTTCTCAAACTCGATCTTTGAGATAGCCTTTAGTTCTTTCAGCGATGAGCTTTTAATGTCATCTACGGCTGTAAAACGACGGCCCTTAAAGGTTCTCTTTATTTTTGGAAATAGGAAAAAGTCACACGGAGCCATGTCTAGCGAATATGGAGGCTGGGGCATCGTTACAGTACTGTTTTTGGTCAAAAATTCACAAACAAGCAATGAAGTGTGAGCTGGTGCAAAAGCCATGAATTGTTTTTCCACAGATCAGGGCGTTTTTTTCGGATTGCTCCACGTAAACGGCGTTGAACTTGTAGGTAGTACTCCTTATTGACCGTTTCACCTGGTGGCAGGAATTCATGATGCACTATGCCATTAATATCGAAGAACACAGTGAGCATAACCTTCACGTTCGACCGCACTTGTCGAGCCTTTTTCGGTCTTGGCGAGGCAGAATGCCTCCTCTGGGATGATTGAGCCTTGTTTCGACGTCATATCCGTAAACCCATGTTATCTGCCATGACATGTTGTAATGATAAATAAATAAATGATATGTTGTAAACCATGTTATGTTGTAATGATAAATTACAATTTATTATAACGGTCACCTGTTATAATACGTTTCAGTAATACTGCATCGTCGTTGACTTCATTTAGTGACTCCTGAGCAACTTCCATTCGCCGCTGTTTTGTTCAAAATTCAACAATTCTGGAACGAATTTTGCTGCCACGCGTTTTATACACAAAACACTGGAAACAATGTAATTACATGATCCAATCGATATGCCAACACCATCAACGATCTCTCTAATTGTGATTCGGCGATTGTTCATAACCATTTCTTTCACTTCTTCCACGTTTTCATCGGTTGTTGACGTGCTGGGCCGTCCAGGGCGTTCGTCATCTTCAACGTCTTCACGGCCTTCTTGGAAACGCTTATACTACTCGTAAACTCTTGTTTTACTCATAGCAGACTCACCATAGGCCCTTGTTAACATTTCACCACTTTGTTATACTTTATTCCATTTTTTACGCAAAATTTGATAAAAATTCTTTGATCCATTTCTTTTAACAAAGGAAAATTGCCGAGCTCATAAAAACACGTCTAACCTTAGTGGCTGTCACAGACAAAGTCAACAATTAAAACAGCTGAAAGTTGTATCATACTTCAAGGGCACGCATACCAACATAACAATTTTTTTTTTGAAAATCGGACTCTCCAAGCCCGCGAAATTTAAAAATTCTCGTTACTTTCTGAACACACCTCGTATGTAGGTTACCATTACATGAGATTACTAAAATCTATCCTCATCCCCTTTCACCATTCCTAAAAGCAGAATGATGGTACTTCTTGACAACATTTTGTACACTTAATGTTCAAAATGAGAGGGAAATTATTTGGTCACTGTCTACATGAGATTTTGATAAACTACTCTCATACCCTTTCACACCCCTTAATATGGAATGAAAACGTCTTTATGAAAATTTTCACACTTGTATTAAAAAAAAAATTATCAGACAACAGTCTACATGAGATTTTGATAAACTACTCTCATACCCTTTCACACCCCTTAATACGGAATGAAAACGTCTTTATGCAAATTTACACACTTGTATTAAAAAAGAAATTATCAGGCAACTGTCTACATGAGATTTTGATAAAATACACTCATACCCTTTCACACCCCTTAATACGGAATGAAAACGTCTTTATGCAAATTTACACACTTGTATTAAAAAAGAAATTATCAGGCAACTGTCTACATGAGATTTTGATAAAATACACTCATACCCTTTCACACCCCTTAATACGGAATGAAAACGTCTTTATGCAAATTTACACACTTGTATTAAAAAGAAATTATCAGGCAACAGTCTACATGAGATTTTGATAAAATACACTCATACCCTTTCACACCCCTTAATACGGAATGAAAACGTCTTTATGCAAATTTACACACTTGTATTAAAAAAGAAATTATCAGGCAACTGTCTACATGAGATTTTGATAAACTACTCTCATACCCTTACACACCCCTTAATACGGAATGAAAACGTATTTATGAAAATTTTCACACTTGTATTAAAAAAAAAATTATCAGGCAACAGTCTACATGAGATTTTGATAAACTACTCTCATACCCTTACACACCCCTTAATACGGAATGAAAACGTATTTATGAAAATTTTCACACTTGTATTAAAAAAAAAATTATCAGGCAACAGTCTACATGAGATTTTGATAAACTACTCTCATACCCTTACACACCCCTTAATACGGAATGAAAACGTATTTATGAAAATTTTCACACTTGTATCAAAAAAAAAATTATCAGGCAACAGTCTACATGAGATTTTGATAAACTACTCTCATACCCTTACACACCCCTTAATACGGAATGAAAACGTATTTATGAAAATTTTCACACTTGTATTAAAAAAAAAATTATCAGGCAACAGTCTACATGAGATTTTGATAAACTACTCTCATACCCTTACACACCCCTTAATACGGAATGAAAACGTATTTATGAAAATTTTCACACTTGTATTAAAAAAGAAATTATCAGGCAACAGTCTATATGAGATTTTGATAAACTGCTCTCATACCCTTTCACACCCCTTAATACTGAATGAAAACGTCTTTATGCAAATTTACACACTTGTATTAAAAAAGAAATTATCAGGCAACAGTCTACATGAGATTTTGATAAACTACTCTCATACCCTTACACACCCCTTAATACGGAATGAAAACGTATTTATGAAAATTTTCACACTTGTATTAAAAAAAAAATTATCAGGCAACAGTCTACATGAGATTTTGATAAACTACTCTCATACCCTTTCACACCCCTTAATACTGAATGAAAACGTCTTTATGCAAATTTACACACTTGTATTAAAAAAAAAATTATCAGGCAACTGTCTACATGAGATTTTGAAAAGCTGCCTTTATTTCCTTTCTTTCCCCTTCAAGCAGAATTTTGTTACTTTTTAATGAAATTTGTTTATACTTGATGTTCAAAATAAGAGGAAAACTACTTGTATAAGTTACATATAAATTTTTAAAAAAAGTTAAAAGTGGTGTTTTATAACCACAAAAGAAGTGAAAACTTTGTCCAGTTTATTATTTTTGGATCTTATATTGTGTACTAGAAATAATATACTACATAAGTGATATTAAAGGACATGGACACTCATCTACATCATGTATGAATATGAAACATCTTGTAGAATGCCAAATGAAACCATCTGAGAATGCCTAAATAATTGTAACAGTTTGACTGAGCATGTAGAACAATGGAGTTTATTAACAATTTAATTATTTGAATATTTATTAATGAATAATGAAATTATCAACATACAATATAGTAAAAAAAACAATTTTGTACAAACAATGTTCAAGGGAAATTTAACTGGAAATGCGTTAAAATGTTGTACTAGCTGGGCTGAATTGGATATATTATAATGTGACGACCAAAAAAAATAAGTTATATTAAATTTCGGTTTCATATCGCTGCTCTGGTTTTTACTGGATCAGTAATCTCAATGAGGAACTTGGAATAATTAATTTCAATGACAATTTAAATTTAATTTCACTAAATAAACACTGTTTAAAGTAATGTAAAAAGCTTATGTGTAAAATAAACGTTAATTTGAAACTTGTTATCAAAAAAAGTATTAAAAAGTTTAACTCAGCAGCAGGTATTAAACTCACGACCCATAGTTTTATAAGCAGAGATCATGGCACCTTGAACAAGCAGCTCACTGATAGACTCTAATCCACTTCAAGAATATCTGATTCATTCCGAAAAAAACCGAATGAGAGTTTCACTTCCAAACACGACTTCATCATCCCACTGTGCATGGAACGCACAGACGTTTTCACTTCATTAATTCAAAATAAGTATCGTATTATGCATAAAAACATTCTAGTGCTAATTTTTCAGATATTTTTTCAGCTAATAATATGTGTGGCAAAATTGATACCAGAATCATTGAACACAGCTAATACAAAAGCTCAAACAAACCAGCCAGTATATATTTCTTATACGTTTCTGAAAAAAACCAGCCCCAAACGCGCACGTACAACCCCATCCAAACGAAGACTATTCCTTTAATAGTGGCCGTTGTGGAAAGACCCTGACTCAGGAGCATGGACATAGTCCTACAACACGTTTTCAGAAGCTGTTAAAGTTTTTACATTTACATATAATTATATTTCATTAAACCAGGTAAAATTATTTGTTTCAACATTTTGAACATTGCAGCACGTACGGAGTGAGTGGAGCAAAATGGCAGTACGCTGCAAGGGCGGCTGTGATGACTATGCTGTCTTCTTTTGGCGGCGGCTTGCTGGGACTTGCTTACACTTTGTTTATAAACAAAGGTCAAATCGATGTTATGGACGTTATTAACAGTGTTCTGGGCTCCTTGGTTGCCATTACAGGTAGGAAACAGAAACATAACAGGTCTAAAGATCGTTTGTTTAGTGTGTAGTAGCAATAATTTCTGTCTTCTTTTGGCGGCGGCTTGCTGGGACTTGCTTACACTTTGTTTATAAACAAAGGTCAAATCGATGTTATGGACGTTATTAACAGTGTTCTGGGCTCCTTGGTTGCCATTACAGGTAGGAAACAGAAACATAACAGGTCTAAAGATCGTTTGTTTAGTGTGTAGTAGCAATAATTTCTGTCTTCTTTTGGCGGCGGCTTGCTGGGACTTGCTTACACTTTGTTTATAAATAAAGGTCAAATCGATGTTATGGACGTTATTAACAGTGTTCTGGGCTCCTTGGTTGCCATTACAGGTAGGAAACAGAAACATAACAGGTCTAAAGATCGTTTGTTTAGTGTGTAGTAGCAATAATTTCTGTCTTCTTTGGCGGCGGCTTGCTGGGACTTGCTTACACTTTGTTTATAAACAAAGGTCAAATCGATGTTATGGACGTTATTAACAGTGTTCTGGGCTCCTTGGTTGCCATTACAGGTAGGAAACAGAAACATAACAGGTCTAAAGATCGTTTGTTTAGTGTGTAGTAGCAATAATTTCTGTCTTCTTTTGGCGGCGGCTTGCTGGGACTTGCTTACACTTTGTTTATAAATAAAGGTCAAATCGATGTTATGGACGTTATTAACAGTGTTCTGGGCTCCTTGGTTGCCATTACAGGTAGGAAACAGAAACATAACAGGTCTAAAGATCGTTTGTTTAGTGTGTAGTAGCAATAATTTCTGTCTTCTTTTGGCGGCGGCTTGCTGGGACTTGCTTACACTTTGTTTATAAACAAAGGTCAAATCGATGTTATGGACGTTATTAACAGTGTTCTGGGCTCCTTGGTTGCCATTACAGGTAGGAAACAGAAACATAACAGGTCTAAAGATCGTTTGTTTAGTGTGTAGTAGCAATAATTTCTGTCTTCTTTTGGCGGCGGCTTGCTGGGACTTGCTTACACTTTGTTTATAAACAAAGGTCAAATCGATGTTATGGACGTTATTAACAGTGTTCTGGGCTCCTTGGTTGCCATTACAGGTAGGAAACAGAAACATAACAGGTCTAAAGATCGTTTGTTTAGTGTGTAGTAGCAATAATTTCTGTCTTCTTTTGGCGGCGGCTTGCTGGGACTTGCTTACACTTTGTTTATAAACAAAGGTCAAATCGATGTTATGGACGTTATTTACAGTGTTCTGGGCTCCTTGGTTGCCATTACAGGTAGGAAACAGAAACATAACAGGTCTAAAGATCGTTTGTTTAGTGTGTAGTAGCAATAATTTCTGTCTTCTTTTGGCGGCGGCTTGCTGGGACTTGCTTACACTTTGTTTATAAACAAAGGTCAAATCGATGTTATGGACGTTATTAACAGTGTTCTGGGCTCCTTGGTTGCCATTACAGGTAGGAAACAGAAACATAACAGGTCTAAAGATCGTTTGTTTAGTGTGTAGTAGCAATAATTTCTGTCTTCTTTTGGCGGCGGCTTGCTGGGACTTGCTTACACTTTGTTTATAAATAAAGGTCAAATCGATGTTATGGACGTTATTAACAGTGTTCTGGGCTCCTTGGTTGCCATTACAGGTAGGAAACAGAAACATAACAGGTCTAAAGATCGTTTGTTTAGTGTGTAGTAGCAATAATTTCTTTCTTCTTTTGGCGGCGGCTTGCTGGGACTTGCTTACACTTTGTTTATAAATAAAGGTCAAATCGATGTTATGGACGTTATTAACAGTGTTCTGGGCTCCTTGGTTGCCATTACAGGTAGGAAACAGAAACATAACAGGTCTAAAGATCGTTTGTTTAGTGTGTAGTAGCAATAATTTCTGTCTTCTTTTGGCGGCGGCTTGCTGGGACTTGCTTACACTTTGTTTATAAATAAAGGTCAAATCGATGTTATGGACGTTATTAACAGTGTTCTGGGCTCCTTGGTTGCCATTACAGGTAGGAAACAGAAACATAACAGGTCTAAAGATCGTTTGTTTAGTGTGTAGTAGCAATAATTTCTTTCTTCTTTGGCGGCGGCTTGCTGGGACTTGCTTACACTTTGTTTATAAATAAAGGTCAAATCGATGTTATGGACGTTATTAACAGTGTTCTGGGCTCTTTGGTTGCCATTACAGGTAGGAAACAGAAACATAACAGGTCTAAAGATCGTTTGTTTAGTGTGTAGTAGCAATAATTTCTTTCTTCTTTTGGCGGCAGTTTGCTGGGACTTGCTTACACTTTGTTTATAAACAAAGGTCAAATCGATGTTATGGACGTTATTAACAGTGTTCTGGGCTCTTTGGTTGCCATTACAGGTAGGAAACAGAAACATAACAGGTCTAAAGATCGTTTGTTTAGTGTGTAGTAGCAATAATTTCTGTCTTCTTTTGGCGGCAGCTTGCTGGGACTTGCTTACACTTTGTTTATAAACAAAGGTCAAATCGATGTTATGGACGTTATTAACAGTGTTCTGGGCTCCTTGGTTGCCATTACAGGTAGGAAACAGAAACATAACAGGTCTAAAGATCGTTTGTTTAGTGTGTAGTAGCAATAATTTCTTTCTTCTTTTGGCGGCAGCTTACTGGGACTTGCTTACACTTTGTTTATAAATAAAGGTCAAATCGATGTTATGGACGTTATTAACAGTGTTCTGGGCTCCTTGGTTGCCATTACAGGTAGGAAACATAAACATAACAGGTCTAAAGATCGTTTGTTTAGTGTGTAGTAGCAATAATTTCTTTCTTCTTTTGGCGGCGGCTTGCTGGGACTTGCTTACACTTTGTTTATAAACAAAGGTCAAATCGATGTTATGGACGTTATTAACAGTGTTCTGGGCTCTTTGGTTGCCATTACAGGTAGGAAACAGAAACATAACAGGTCTAAAGATCGTTTGTTTAGTGTGTAGTAGCAATAATTTCTGTCTTCTTTTGGCGGCAGCTTGCTGGGACTTGCTTACACTTTGTTTATAAACAAAGGTCAAATCGATGTTATGGACGTTATTAACAGTGTTCTGGGCTCCTTGGTTGCCATTACAGGTAGGAAACAGAAACATAACAGGTCTAAAGATCGTTTGTTTAGTGTGTAGTAGCAATAATTTCTGTCTTCTTTGGCGGCGGCTTGCTGGGACTTGCTTACACTTTGTTTATAAACAAAGGCCAAATCGATGTTATGGACGTTATTAACAGTGTTCTGGGCTCTTTGGTTGCCATTACAGGTAGGAAACAGAAACATAACAGGTCTAAAGATCGTTTGTTTAGTGTGTAGTAGCAATAATTTCTGTCTTCTTTTGGCGGCGGCTTGCTGGGACTTGCTTACACTTTGTTTATAAACAAAGGCCAAATCGATGTTATGGACGTTATTAACAGTGTTCTGGGCTCTTTGGTTGCCATTACAGGTAGGAAACAGAAACATAACAGGTCTAAAGATCGTTTGTTTAGTGTGTAGTAGCAATAATTTCTGTCTTCTTTTGGCGGCAGCTTACTGGGACTTGCTTACACTTTGTTTATAAACAAAGGTCAAATCGATGTTATGGACGTTATTAACAGTGTTCTGGGCTCCTTGGTTGCCATTACAGGTAGGAAACAGAAACATAACAGGTCTAAAGATCGTTTGTTTAGTGTGTAGTAGCAATAATTTCTGTCTTCTTTTGGCGGCGGCTTGCTGGGACTTGCTTACACTTTGTTTATAAACAAAGGCCAAATCGATGTTATGGACGTTATTAACAGTGTTCTGGGCTCCTTGGTTGCCATTACAGGTAGGAAACAGAAACATAACAGGTCTAAAGATCGTTTGTTTAGTGTGTAGTAGCAATAATTTCTGTCTTCTTTTGGCGGCGGCTTGCTGGGACTTGCTTACACTTTGTTTATAAACAAAGGCCAAATCGATGTTATGGACGTTATTAACAGTGTTCTGGGCTCTTTGGTTGCCATTACAGGTAGGAAACAGAAACATAACAGGTCTAAAGATCGTTTGTTTAGTGTGTAGTAGCAATAATTTCTGTCTTCTTTGGCGGCGGCTTGCTGGGACTTGCTTACACTTTGTTTATAAACAAAGGCCAAATCGATGTTATGGACGTTATTAACAGTGTTCTGGGCTCTTTGGTTGCCATTACAGGTAGGAAACAGAAACATAACAGGTCTAAAGATCGTTTGTTTAGTGTGTAGTAGCAATAATTTCTGTCTTCTTTTGGCGGCAGCTTACTGGGACTTGCTTACACTTTGTTTATAAACAAAGGTCAAATCGATGTTATGGACGTTATTAACAGTGTTCTGGGCTCCTTGGTTGCCATTACAGGTAGGAAACAGAAACATAACAGGTCTAAAGATCGTTTGTTTAGTGTGTAGTAGCAATAATTTCTTTCTTCTTTTGGCGGCAGCTTCCTGGGACTTGCTTACACTTTGTTTATAAACAAAGGCTAGATCGATGTATTGAAGTGATTGATAGTGTTCTGGGCTCTTTGGTTGCCATTAATAGGTAGGGGACATACAAACTTACAAGGTCTAAAGAGTGTCTGTTTATTGTGTATACCTGTATCTTCTGTCTTCTTTTGGGGGTGGCATGCTGGGACTTTTATAAACATAATAATTTCTTTAATTTATATCTAATAATACAAATACAAATTATTTAAAACATTATATAACTGAATTGCTCCCAATAAAAGCTTCATTTGTGGTGATATTTGTGCAACACATTGTAAACGTACGGGAGTTTACGGAATAAAACAAATTTATTTAGCGGGTTGAAGCAAAAAAAAATTTCAAAACCCCTGCTCTAAGTCATACTGCTCTCACTCATAAAGTAAGGAAACACACACATTTACTATACATAGTATGGTTAACACTAAAGTGTAAAGTGTATGGAAGGTGCTGATGGGACGGAACAAATTTCACAGGTCTACTGTGTAAATCGGAGCCCTGGGATTACTGGTGACCTCCCGATCTACCTTACCTATGCGTATATGGCTTTGTATGGGCTTAACTCGATTTCCTGGCTACTTGTGGGTGTTCGTATGAATAAGAATGTAACCAAAATTAACGTGCGACCTGACCGCACAAAAAAAATGACCAGGAGCAACACCTCTGTAATAAAGGTAAAGAGAATTTTTAAAAAATTAAAATTAAAATTAAGTTGTTTGGGCTTTATGCAAAGTACCTTTGTACAGAAATTCAAAAAAACAGTCAATTCGTTTTCAAAAACTACGTGCACTCGTCTTCGTTAAACCAGAGGCCGCCATCTTAAAACGGAAGTGAATGGGACCAAATCTCAGACATCCATCGTTCGAGCTGTATACATAATAGCTTCGTACCAAATTTCAAAATAATTGGTTAATGCGTCTGACTAAAACTGTGTACACTCTTTATGGTTAAACCAGAGGCCGCCATCTTAAAACGGAAGTGAATGGGACCAAATCTCAGACATCCATCGTTCGAGCTGTATACATAATAGCTTCTTACCAAATTTCAAAATAATTGGTTAATGCGTCTGACTAAAACTGTGTACACTCTTTATGGTTAAACCAGAGGCCGCCATCTTAAAACGGAAGTGAATGGGACCAAATCTCAGACATCCATCGTTCGAGCTGTATACATAATAGCTTCTTACCAAATTTCAAAATAATTGGTTAATGCGTCTGACTAAAACTGTGTACACTCTTTATGGTTAAACCAGAGGCCGCCATCTTAAAACGGAAGTGAATGGGACCAAATCTCAGACATCCATCGTTCGAGCTGTATACATAATAGCTTCTTACCAAATTTCAAAATAATTGGTTAATGCGTCTGACTAAAACTGTGTACACTCTTTATGGTTAAACCAGAGGCCGCCATCTTAAAACGGAAGTGAATGGAATCAAATCTCAGACATCCATCGTTCGAGCTGTATACATAATTGCTTCGTACCAAATTTCAAAATAATTGGTTAATGCGTCTGACTAAAACTGTGTACACTCTTTATGGTTAAACCAGAGGCCGCCATCTTAAAACGGAAGTGAATGGGACCAAATCTCAGACATCCATCGTTCGAGCTGTATACATAATAGCTTCGTACCAAATTTCAAAATAATTGGTTAATGCGTCTGACTAAAACTGTGTACACTCTTTATGGTTAAACCAGAGGCCGCCATCTTAAAACGGAAGTGAATGGGACCAAATCTCAGACATCCATCGTTCGAGCTGTATACATAATAGCTTCGTACCAAATTTCAAAATAATTGGTTAATGCGTCTGACTAAAACTGTGTACACTCTTTATGGTTAAACCAGAGGCCGCCATCTTAAAACGGAAGTGAATGGGACCAAATCTCAGACATCCATCGTTCGAGCTGTATACATAATAGCTTCTTACCAAATTTCAAAATAATTGGTTAATGCGTCTGACTAAAACTGTGTACACTCTTTATGGTTAAACCAGAGGCCGCCATCTTAAAACGGAAGTGAATGGAATCAAATCTCAGACATCCATCGTTCGAGCTGTATACATAATTGCTTCGTACCAAATTTCAAAATAATTGGTTAATGCGTCTGACTAAAACTGTGTACACTCTTTATGGTTAAACCAGAGGCCGCCATCTTAAAACGGAAGTGAATGGGACCAAATCTCAGACATCCATCGTTCGAGCTGTATACATAATAGCTTCGTACCAAATTTCAAAATAATTGGTTAATGCGTCTGACTAAAACTGTGTACACTCTTTATGGTTAAACCAGAGGCCGCCATCTTAAAACGGAAGTGAATGGGACCAAATCTCAGACATCCATCGTTCGAGCTGTATACATAATAGCTTCGTACCAAATTTCAAAATAATTGGTTAATGCGTCTGACTAAAACTGTGTACACTCTTTATGGTTAAACCAGAGGCCGCCATCTTAAAACGGAAGTGAATGGAACCAAATCTAAGACATCCATCGTTCGAGCTGTATACATAATAGCTTCGTACCAAATTTCAAAATAATTGGTTAATGCGTCTGACTAAAACTGTGTACACTCTTTATGGTTAAACCAGAGGCCGCCATCTTAAAACGGAAGTGAATGGGACCAAATCTCAGACATCCATCGTTCGAGCTGTATACATAATAGCTTCGTACCAAATTTCAAAATAATTGGTTAATGCGTCTGACTAAAACTGTGTACACTCTTTATGGTTAAACCAGAGGCCGCCATCTTAAAACGGAAGTGAATGGAACCAAATCTCAGACATCCATCGTTCGAGCTGTATACATAATAGCTTCGTACCAAATTTTAAAATAACTGATTAATGCGTCTGACTAAAACTGTGTACACTCTTTATGGTTAAACCAGAGGCCGCCATCTTAAAACGGAAGTGAATGGGACCAAATCTCAGACATCCATCGTTCGAGCTGTATACATAATAGCTTCTTACCAAATTTCAAAATAATTGATTAATGCGTCTGACTAAAACTGTGTACACTCTTTATGGTTAAACCAGAGGCCGCCATCTTAAAACGGAAGTGAATGGGACCAAATCTCAGACATCCATCGTTCGAGCTGTATACATAATAGCTTCGTACCAAATTTCAAAATAATTGGTTAATGCGTCTGACTAAAACTGTGTACACTCTTTATGGTTAAACCAGAGGCCGCCATCTTAAAACGGAAGTGAATGGAACCAAATCTCAGACATCCATCGTTCGAGCTGTATACATAATAGCTTCGTACCAAATTTTAAAATAACTGATTAATGCGTCTGACTAAAACTGTGTACACTCTTTATGGTTAAACCAGAGGCCGCCATCTTAAAACGGAAGTGAATGGGACCAAATCTCAGACATCCATCGTTCGAGCTGTATACATAATAGCTTCTTACCAAATTTCAAAATAATTGATTAATGCGTCTGACTAAAACTGTGTACACTCTTTATGGTTAAACCAGAGGCCGCCATCTTAAAACGGAAGTGAATAGGAAAAAAATCTTCAAATACGTTGTTCGGGCTTTATTATTTTAAGAGTCGATCAGTGAGTTTGGCCAAAAGTGAGTAACAAACAAACAAGTTAAATAACGAACTTCGCTTCGCTAGGTCGATAAACTTTTAAAAATTTAATATCACCATCATAATTTTTTTAAATTTTGATGGCCGCCATTTTGAAACTGTTTGATTTCGCTGGATAGTGAAAATATTCAAGCCATTATTACAATCGATTTTTGTAACAAGGTCAAATCAAATCAACATTAATCAGTACATATTAAAATGAAAACAAATGAAATCTGACAACCATCAAATTATTTTTGTTAATTTCAATAGATTTTACAATAGTGAAATTATATTTTCAAAAGTGTGTGAGAGAATTAAAGATTTGGATCGACCGCCATTTTGAAACTGTTAGCGGATTTCGCTAAGCAACAAACTTGTCCATGTTAACTTCGATTTTCGTGCCAAGTTAAAATAAGAAAGATTCCCTCCTTAAAATTCATTTTCTTATTTTTAATTTTAATAATTCAAAGTGCCGATGTTCCTCAGATTTTAATGCTGATTACGGTGGTGGATTTAGATTTTTTTTAAAAACGTAAAATACGTTGTGATTTTTTAAAGATTAGGAATGGTAGCCATTTTGAAACTGTTGAACGGATTTTGCTGTGTAGCGAACTCGTCCATGCTATTGCTAAGTATTTAACGACTCTTCAAAAAGTGATCTTGCGATCAGGATCAGTGCTCATTTCAAGGTCCTTTTCTGGTTCTTAACATGAGGGAAACTTTAATAGCTCACCTTTCAATGGAAATTTATCTAACAAATGTTTAATTTATTTGTTTTAGGAAACCTTACTTATTTTTAAACAGAATTATAATTCTGAAAAATCAAATTCATAATTATGAATTATACATACGCATTATACACACGCGGTGTTGGGTCCTTGTTTTGATTATTATTTGCTGACTTGTTGCAGGCCTACACTTCGACGAATTCGGCAATGCTCAATCAATCAAAAATCTTATCTTTAGACGCCGTAGATCTTGAAGTGTAAGCAGTCCTAACTAACTTATCAGCGGCCATATTAGACCCCCTGAATATAATATAGCGGCTATATTAGCGTGTCCTCGCCTCTGTATCATCTTTATTCATTACAAAATTCATACAACCTAACATTCGTAATTTTGGCCCGTTTTGATTTACATTTGCCACATTAGTAATAGCTTCGACAAGTTTATTACACAGCAAAATCCGTTTAACAGTTTAAAAATAGCGGTCATTTAAATCTTAAAAATTCATAACATTTTTACCTTACATGCTTTTGAAAATATTATTTCAACATCGGATAATAGGACTGTTAAAAAAATCTACATAAGTGCATTCGAAATGTTGAAATGCCATTAAAAATACGGAAATGAATACCAAGGCGGTCAGGGTTCGATGCGGAGGTGCAAGACGCGAGACGCAAGACGCAAGACGCAAGACGCAAGACACGAGACGCAAGACGCGAGACGCAAGACGCAAGACGCAAGACGCAAGACGCGAGACGCAAGACGCAAGACGCAAGACGCGAGACGCAAGACGCAAGACGCGAGACGCAAGACGCAAGACGCAAGACGCGAGACGCAAGACGCGAGACGCAAGACGCAAGACGCAAGACGCAAGACGCGAGACGCAAGACGCAAGACGCAAGACGCGAGACGCAAGACGCGAGACGCAAGACGCAAGACGTGAGACGCAAGACGCAAGACGCAAGACGCGAGGCTCGGCACGAATCGAATTTTAAAATGATCACGATTGCTTTTTGTGGAGTTGTTACAAAAAAAAATATTTTCTTAATAAGTGTATCAACAATTCTGCGTTTGCACTTCTGTGCTACTTGATTCAAATTTGGCACTAAGATCGATTTTGGCAATAGCTTGGACGAGTTCGTTACACATCAGAATCTAGACATTTTCAAAAGCACAGCCTACCCAAATTAAAAGAAACAAATTTTCTATGTTACATTTTAAAAAAATCTGATTTCAGAGTAATTTTTTTTTAATTCACAGATATTCAAAGATTTCAATTTTTTTTAATAAGTAATATTTAAAAGAATTTTGTTAATTATTGAAATTTTTCTTCTATTAAATCAGCAAAACGGCAATGTGCTGCAATTGTTTATTAAATTAAGTTTCTTTGAAAAGTGTTTACTTAAACAATATTTCTTGTTTTTAATTATTTTACTAACATTCAGCCAGCTTCTATGTTTTAAGAATAGAACAATACATACAAAAAAATGTATTTATTAAACTTTATGCCTACCTTTTGAAATACCAGAACAAGGACGGATCTAACACCATTTCCCGCGGTTTACTTGCACGCCCCCTCCACCTGGTGTAAGCTTCCATCCACATTTGGCAAAAAATATCATTTCTGAATTGCATGATAAGCGGAGCCGGCTGTGTGGGCTCAAGTGGAAGTTGGTAGAAATAACGGTCAATACAGTTTTCCACGCCGATGTTGAAGCCGATTAAATCAGCAATTTTCTGTACAAATTTCTTCATAATTTTTTTGTATTTACGCAGGTCATTTGTCCAATGGAGTTTCACCCAATTATCGTTAGTCGGAAATTCTATTTCTCTGGACATGGATTTCTTCGCGTTGGAAGCGTCTGCGTAACGATGGAAGTTTTCTTTTTCCTCCGGACGATCTTCGCGATCGCGACTGAAATAATCCAAAAGATTGTCCGAAATGTTCAGGGCCCTATACAACGTATGCTGTTCCAATGTGTTGGTCACATCTTTGAGGATATCGAATTGCGTTGCAGTCACCTCTTCGTACACACCGCCACCGAACAGGTTTTGTAAAATCTCATCGAAGTCTTCATCACCAAAGCTAGAAGGATCCGGGGTATCCATTTTGCGAAATTAAGAAATATCTCTTAACGAATTAATCAATAAGCATTTAGTAATTAAACAATTAACAATTAATTAGTAAATAATTAAAAATTGGCAAATAGCGTTTAAATGAATGGAGCACTACTTCACTGCACAAAGTTTTAGGACAGACTGACCGAGTGAAGTGCTTTAAAGTTTTGGACAGCAGCGATACCGTATCGGTATACGTGTGG
Organism: Callitettix versicolor; assembly: GCA_022606455.1. NCBI lineage: Eukaryota > Metazoa > Arthropoda > Insecta > Hemiptera > Cercopidae > Callitettix > Callitettix versicolor. The sequence continues at coordinate 1,103,853 of CM040182.1, forward strand.
TAGTATGGACACTTTTTCTTGCGGTCGTTTATCAGTACTAGCTAACTCAGTCAGCAAAACGATATCTTTGTTTTATCTCGATTGCTCGATTTTGGTGTGTGTGTGTGTATGTGTGCTTGGCTGTGGCACCACAATGGCAGCTGTACTGTCTGCCATTTTCATTTTTGCTGACGGAGGGATTCACAAACTCACGATAACACAGTTCAAAATCAAAAGAGTTTTTGGGTTATGCAGATCGAATAACTGCAGCAAGCTAATGTTTCGCTGACGTGATTGGTTATCTGCCCAATAATGTTTCTTATCGTACACTCTTTCGAAAACATAACTTCATTATAAACGACACTGAAGTCTGCATAAAGAAGTATTTAAAAATTTCCGTTGCATTATGGGTATGAAAATAAACATTGGCGGTCGCTAAATTCATTTTCTTAATTTAAATTTATTACGAACATTTTAAACGCTAACTTATTTATGGTTTTATAAAAAATTTATATTGATACTAAATAGCGTATGTATTTTGCGCGTCACAAGTCTCATATTATTTTCATAAGTAATGAAAATAAAGACAATATAATGAATATTACTGTATTTATATAAACAATAACAAATAAATGTTACATTAATATTGTAAAAAAATATTATTTAAAAAAAATACAATAATGTAATTATAATTTTTAAGAAAAACATATCAAACCCACAGATTTCTTAGTTACAAATTTGTGTTACTGAACCAAAAATAAAAATCATGTGTCATGTTTTCGAACAAATTATCGCAATTAAAATAAAAAGAAAGAGAAAACAATGATATATGATTTTTATTTTTGGTTCAATAACAGAAATTATTTTTTTTTTTTAGTCAGGCGCTCTGAAAGCGTTCGGTTCAAAAAACGGTTTTTGAAATAATTTTCGATAAAAATGTTAAAAATCAGATTTTTTAAAAATTAACTTGATGATGTGCACAAAAATATAATCCATACTTACTCATACAAAATGTATGAGTTCTTACAGCCCAAAAGCCAGGTTCTGAAGCTTTAAGAAAATTACTCGTCAGATTTCGTAGGTTAATAATTGAAGTCAGTGAGCAAATATTTACTAAACAAATTTACAGTTTCGAATTAAACCGGAAAAAACGAAAAATAAATCCAGGCTAATTTATGCGGATTTTAATGCCGATATTTGTTTTCAACAGTAGGTTATCCTGGTGTTTATGTTTCAGTTGAATAAAATAATAGTTTTTTTTGTTTTTTCTTTAGAGAATTTTACAGACAGACCAGACAATCGAAAAAAATAAAAAAATTAATAAATATGATTACTGGAAGTTTTTTTTTATTTTGACTTTTTTTTTTTTTTTTTTTTTTTTTTTTTTGTGTTTAACGTCTGACTATTGTGCACACTTGGGCTAATGCAGACGGTGGGGATGATTTATAGCGTATGAAAATGCCAAGCCCTCGCCGGGAATCGAACCCGGATCCTCGGGGTGAAAGCCTAGTACGCTATCCACTAGGCCACCGAGGCGGCTTAAGGAGGCGGCTAATCATTTGTTAGATAAATTTCCATTGAAAGGTGAGCTATTAAAGTTTCCCTCATGTTAAGAACCAGAAAAGGACCTTGAAATGAGCACTGATCCTGATCGCAAGATCACTTTTTGAAGAGTCGTTAAATACTTAGCAATAGCATGGACGAGTTCGCTACACAGCAAAATCCGTTCAACAGTTTCAAAATGGCTACCATTCCTAATCTTTAAAAAATCACAACGTATTTTACATTTTGACTTAAGGAATAATTTCTAAAAGAATGAGAACATAACGCTTAATCAATTTTTATAATATGTTATGTATGCAACAAAATTCTTTTACTTTTTCCGCATTTTGGAATCTCATATATTAACAGAAAAACTGGATAGCAAAATATTTTTAGCACTATAGTTTACTATGTTAAAAATTGTAAAAATGGTATTTTTATAAACTTGGTAACAACATGGCATGTGGACTAAACCTAATTTCATTATAACTCAAAAAAAAAACTTTCTAATTCTCATTTGGGTTCTTATTTAATACTCTACCAACTTTTTGTTTATTATGTAGGACAGCACTACTTAAGATATTTTAGGAATAGAATGTGATGAAATAAACAATGTAGTAATTGATCCAAAGTATGCTATTTTATATAGTTTTTTTTAATGTTCTTATAATTTTAAACGTTTACAATGCATGTACATTAATTAAGGTTCTACTAAATATTATTGTAAAATATATCAAATAGTACTCAGTCAAATATATAGTTCAACTTCAGAAAATCATGATGTCGTTGTGGAACTGGTGGTCTGGGAAAGGAAAAAGCGAAGTTTTGTATTAAATAGACAGGCTCTCTGCCGTAATGAAAACGAAAGTTTAGGGACCTGCGACGTCGCATAGAACAATTTTCGTTCAACCCCTCAGCTGTTAGCAGGAATAGAGAGACAGAGAATGCCATCACCCTTATGTCTGTCTCTCTCTGAGCTACAAGTTCAGAAAAAAACATGCAACGCTGCCTATCGGCGGGGGATCCAAGTAGCTTTCTCGGCCGAATAAAATGTGCCGACTTTTACAGGCAAGAAGTGTCCTTATAGATTCCGTATTCATTGCTACTACTGAAATCGATTTTCGTGTAAAGTTTAAATTCAAATTTTCAACTTCACAACAATAGCGGCATCTGTAGCAACATCTGTATCGCTGATACGATTGAAGCGGATTCTCACACATTTTAAAAATCTAGTTTCACTACATAAATTCACCGCATTAATTAGTGGTTTTAACTTTAAAGTTACACTGAAAATATGAAAATTAACCGTGACGATTTATCATAATAGACGATTTGCATTCTTTCCGCTGTTTTTGGATTTGAAAAATTCATTCACGCAAGTTGCATTTTTTAAAGTATTTAAATTATTTTATAATGAAAGCAGGAATACCTGCCTCAGCAAGTCGAACACGGCTGAATGTAAACTGCTAAAAGGGAAAAAAACTTTAAAAAATCATTTTAATTCATTGCTACAAAAGTATTATCAGCTTCCTATTGACGTCAAGTAGATTAATAACGTAAACCTGGGTTTGACTTTTCACAAAACAAAAATGGAAGAAAGATATTATTAAGCATGTGGATTTTCTTAATTTTATTGTAACTTAATAAATTTAGCTTTATAATTTAAAATAAATTGGGCTGTACAACCGCAATAATGGCCCCCACAAGGGGGCGTACCGAAGGTTCCCGGCCTGGGCTACGCAGGGACCCGGGCATAGGCCTACACATTTTGTTTTAGGCTATATTAGCAAAATATTTTTGAAAAGTATTAATTAACTATTAAAACTAATGTTTAACAGACGGTAAAACCAACCAATGAATAAAATAAAACCTAGGATAGGCTTAGGGTGACTAGCTCTTTCCAGTTCATAAAAAACACGTACTTATTCCATAATAAGCGGCCCGCTTCAGATTTTGGATCCGGGGGCCATGACCGCAGTAAACCTCTCACACTCAGTATTGTGTTTTTTAATTACGTCTCAATAAGTCTTTTAGTGAAAAATGTTTGTATTCTTTCTTCTCTTTTCGTTCTTTACTCTGATCATCATAATTGTGACTGATGTTTAGGTAAGCTCCAACTGGTTAAAAATTACGTAAAATGTGTTTTTTTAATAAAAAATTATTTTTATTTTCTCGCTAATGAACTTGTCAAGGTTATATCAGTAACCATATATACTTATATATATGGTTATATCAGTAACCATATATACTTATATATATGGTTATATCAGTAACCATATATACTTATGGCAAATTTGAATCAAATCGAACCAGTAACGAATCTAAAAACCACCCAAGAGAGGGGCTAAAACCGGGGAGGAACTTTTATTAACACATCACAAAAAAAAAAAAAAAATAGGGAAGGAATGTGGTAATTTAAACAATGAAAAACAAAAATTTTATGCCTTTTTGCATTTAAAATATATTACAAAACAAATTTTAAAATAATTTTTTGCACAGTTTAAAGTGTTGAAAATGTTGTTCCTGTATTAATTAGAATAACGTTAATAATTTTATTACTAGATGCCATTATTTTTGTAGAAACTTCCACTCATTTGTACAGTGTACTAACATGCCTGGTCTTTAAATAATAGATTACTAAATAAAATATGTGTTTTAGACAATGTAGTATTGTACTTGTAATTTCTAGTGATTTGTGATTTGTTTCATAAAAAACCACTTTCGCTACGACCATTAAATTTTAGATAAGCTATCCATCCAAGCTTAAAATGCTCATTTTCCAAAGGTTACTGTGACAAATCAAAACGTGTGGGTTATGAGCATAAATTAGAGTTTGGTTGCAGCTTTGCTGAAATTTAACTTAAAAAGTAAGACATTTGAGACTGCCAGATATTTAAGTAAATACTGATTCGAATTTATTTCTTGTAAAAAAATATTTTACGGAACAAAAATTCATTATATTTTCTATTAGCAAAAATATCTTATTTTCATTTTTTGTCGATTGGCAAAAACCATTAAAAAATCGCGGGCGAGTCCTTTGCCTGTTTGTAGAAGATTTCCCAACCGGTGGTACTCGAAAGCGATTCGGTGGTGCGTGCCTTTTGAAAAAATATTTTGTTAAGTTACTAATTTTTGACAAAAAAAATATTTTTCAAATACAAACAAAACGATATTTATCGATACTCAGACGTTTCACATTTCTCTTTCCGTGGTATAACATTAGTTATAGAATATCAGACTTTTCACATTTCTTTTTCCGTGTTATAAAATTAATTATCGAATATCAGACTTATCACATTTCTTTTTCCGTGGTATGAAGTTAATTACCGATTATCAGACTTTTCACATTTCTTTTTCCGAGGTATAAAATTAATTATCGAATATCAGACTTTTCACATTTCTTTTTCCGTGTTATAAAATTAGTTATAGAATATCAGACTTTTCACATTTCTTTTTCCGTGGTATAAAATTAATTATCGATTATCAGACTTTTCACATTTCTTTTTCCGTGGTATAAAATTAATTATCGAATATCAGACTTTTCACATTTCTTTATCCGTGTTATAAAATTAGTTATAGAATATCAGACTTTTCACATTTCTTTTTCCGTGGTATAAAATTAATTATCGATTATCAGACTTTTCACATTTCTTTTTCCGTGGTATAAAATTAATTATCGATTATCAGACTTTTCACATTTCTTTTTCCGGGGTATAAAATTAATTATCGAATATCAGACTTTTCACATTTCTTTATCCGTGTTATAAAATTAGTTATAGAATATCAGACTTTTCACATTTCTTTTTCCGTGGTATAAAATTAATTATCGATTATCATACTTTTCACATTTCTTTTTCCGTGGTATAAAATTAATTATCGATTATCAGACTTATCACATTTCTTTTTCCGTGGTATGAAGTTAATTATCGATTATCAGACTTTTACCGTGTTATAAAATTAATTATAGAATATCAGACTTTTCACATTTCTTTTTCCGAGGTATAAAATTAATTATCGAATATCAGACTTTTCACATTTCTTTTTCCGTGTTATAAAATTAGTTATAGAATATCAGACTTTTCACATTTCTTTTTCCGAGGTATAAAATTAATTATCGAATATCAGACTTTTCACATTTCTTTATCCGTGTTATAAAATTAGTTATAGAATATCAGACTTTTCACATTTCTTTTTCCGTGGTATAAAATTAATTATCGATTATCATACTTTTCACTTTTTCCTTCCCGTGGTATAAAATTAATTATCGATTATCAGACTTTTCACATTTCTCTTTCCGTAGTATAAAATTAATTATCGATTATCAAACTTTTCACATTTCTCTTTACGTGGTATAAAATTAATGATCGATTATCAGATTTTTCACATTTCTCTTTCCGTGGTATAAAATTAATTATCGATTATCAGACTTTTCACATTTCTCTTTCCTTGGTATAAAACTAAGTGGAAGTAAAATTATTATTAAATAATTTGCTTTTATAATAATTTTCGTAAATCTTTACTTTGATTAATGTATTTTCAATCCGAAATAACATTTTGTGTCGTCTTTCTGTTGAACGAGTGCGAATAATATAAGTGGTTTTATAATTATTTGTATAATAATATATCAACCTTGTGGTGACTGAAGCAAAACAGAATTTCGGAGGGCTTATATTTTTAATCAGGCCAAAATAATTGTTGTGTATTCACTTTATTACCAAACAAATCTCACATCTTCCACTCAGAAAATCTCAAAACCTATCATTTCGCACCCAATTTCCAAAAAATTTCCCCGGCTCATTTGTGAGGTTTTCCATACCCCGTAAAGCTCATGGTGGTAAGGAAAATTACTATAAAAATGCTGAGATTCAGGAAAGGATATATAAAGCTCATGGTGGTAAGGAAAATTACTATAAAAATTCTGAGATTCAGGAAAGGATATATATATATATATATATATATATATATATATATATTATTAATTCTTTCGTGGACGGGAAAAATATGAATTCAATTCAAAATCTGTGTAATTCAGTTCGACACAATTGTTTCTTCTAGAAGAAACATTGTTCCGACGTTTCGCCAAAATCATATTTGGCATCTTCGAGGTGGTTCTCGCTCCAAGTCGAAAATTGAAACAAAAAAATATTTGTGTGTGTGTGTGTGTGTTTTTTTTTTACTCTAGCATTCGCGTTTTTAGCTCTTTTTAGCAATCTCTTGGCGCAGAAAACTGTATGTGTTAAGAGCTTGCACAAATTCGTTACCCTGCAAAATCCGTTAAAAATTTCGAAATTGTGGTCACTCAAAACCTTAAGAAACATATTATCTTCTGTAAGAACTATTTCTTCTCAGAATCCGATTTCACTATCGTAATTGGCGTTAAAATCTGCACAAACTACAATTTTAAATTTCATTAAGAATATGAAATGAACCTGACGGATATGAGTGTTCATTTTCATATTTCTTTTGTAATTCGAAAACTTAAGATACCCAGGAATATTTTAATCCTGATTTTTGTTAGTGAGGAAAATGTCAAAAGAGTGAAAAACATACTATTATTGGAAATTCGCTTCCATCACGTCAGCGAGACAGCTGCGTGCTGCAACAATTTCGTTTTATTATTGTGTTTGTTTACGCGTGCAATATTACATTAATTTTGTGTTAAAATAACCGCTTGAGTGCCTTGTCTTTGTTGCAGCTGGCTGTTTCTTGTACAACTCTTGGGAAGCCATCTTCATAGGTTGCGTTGGAGGTGTTATAGCTTGCACGACGATGCCTTTCTTTGATAAACTTGGCATCGATGATCCAGTCGGTGCTTCGTCTGTTCATGGTAATATAAATGTTTTTTTTTTTTTTTAACGTCCGACTATTGTGCACACTTGGGCTAATGCAGACGAAGGGATGATTTATAGTGTATGAAAATGCCAAGCCCTGGCCTGGAATCGAACCCGGGTCCTCGGGGTGAAAGCTCAGTAGGCTATCGACTAGGCCACCGAGGCGGCTAACACATGCATTTGAGATGATTGGCCCCATTTCTCACAGTTTTCCATGCAGATTGGGTGAAATTCTGTCTAGTGTCGCTACAGTCTGCCGCAATTCACTACTTATGTGTTCAATTGGGTTGAATGTATGAATTTCTAGGGTTACTATTGCATGCGACATTTGTAGATCTATTGCGTCTATTGATCTTTTTTTCTTGAGGTTATTTCCATACCCACTGAAATAGCTTTCGCCCTTAAAGTCTGTCCCACCAGAGTCCCTCTTCTACATCAGCCCATGACGATTACTAGACCTGTAATTAATATAAAATATCATATTAACTCTCCATGTAACTCTTCATAACCTTGTCTTTTTACGAATTAGAAATTAAATGAAAAGCTTTGTTTTAAATCGTTTTAACAATAGAATTCTGAGAAATTATGGTGATGCCATAATTTCTAGTATAAATACAGGTCTAAAACAGTTGTTTGACATCCGGCCTCCCCTAAAACAAGGAAGTCCGTCTCCCTGACGGACTCGACAAACAACACCCCCAATAATATGCCATCTTCATCTCTTGGCTCTTCCCAGGGCCAAGAAAACATTCTGACAACCCCAACATCCATTCCGGCTACTCAGCCTACGACATCCCATGACAGTCATGACGATGACTTTACACTTGTGTCCAGACGCAAGCGAAAGACCTCAACCAGTTCCAGCTCATCCTCCGCTACTTCTACTTCTCGAATGTCTGGCTGCGAGAAACCCACGTGCTCTCAGCAGCAGCAAAAATCCCGCCAATTCTGCTGGACTCTCCGTCCAACTGACACAACATCCTCAAAGACGTCACCAACGTTGCTAAACGGCAACGTTGAAATCTCTTACCGCGGCAAGACATTTCGCCTCCAGGCGAAAACCATACCAGACTTTCGGGCCATACGGAGCACGCTCGTCCAGCAGAAAGCTGCGTTCCACACTTTCACCCCTCTCTCCGAGAAGGAGGTGAAAGTGGTCATAAAAGGCATCCCTCACTCCACCGAGATCATCGACATTAAGTCGGAGCTCGAGTCCAAGGGACTTACTCCGATTTCCATCACACCCTTGCTCAATGCAAGGAAACAACCCATCAACGTATTCATAGTGGCGCTCAAGCGTTCTGATAACGTCCGGGAGGTGTACAATATCTCCAAACTCTTCTATGTCAACGCTACGGTTGACTCCTACTCCCCGAAACCAGGAGTAGCTCAGTGCTACCGCTGCCAGCGATTTTGGCAATCATCGCTCAATGGCCATCTTCCGGCTCGCTGCGTCAAGTGCGCAGGAAATCATGATCGTACAGAATATATGAAAACACGTGACACAGCAGCCAAATGTGTCAACTCCGAAGGTGCTTACCCGGCCAACTACCGGGGTTGCCCTGCGTACGCGGAGCAGTTCCGGGGTAGCCGCGACCTGCCTCTGCCTCCAAGGAGGCACCTAAACAACAGCCAGGTTCGACCACCGCACAGCCAGCAACCAAGTTGGTTGCAAACACAGTACCTCAAACTCCACAAGTTCAGGTACCCACTCCCCCAGTGTCGAAAATCGACACTACAAAGCTGAGCTTTGCACGTGCAGTAGCTCCAAAGGCCGCGAGATAAGACAAAAAACCCAAGATAGGACAGAATGAGTCCCCAGCCCCAGCCATCAAAGCTACGACCCCGGTCTTAGCAAAACAATCGGCCCCGAAACAGGCGCCCATCAAGGCGGTGCAGTCGCCCTCGCCCGCTCCCAAAGCCGATGCACCTCAGGGTGCGGAGGCACAACCGTCGTCTTCCTTCATCAGGAAGACTGACATCCTTAAGTGGATCCAAGAGATCCTCGTACAAATAAACAGTACTGATGACTTTTAAGAAAATCATAGTCACAGTACTCACCTCCTTCATGACGCTGCTCATCCAAAATGAATAAGCCTCTCACCGTCCTAGCATGGAATGCAAATGGAGTATTCAGTCGTAGAGCTGAGCTCCAACGTTTCCTCCTAGACCGAAATATTGATATTGCTCTAATATCAGAAACTCATATCTCACATAAGAAATGCTACAACATCTATCGCTCAGATCGCCCACTTCGGATCAACTGCCGACCTTCCGTGGGAACTGCAGTTTTGGTCCACAGGCGGATCGCTCATCAAGCGTTACCGAACGACCCCCAATCATCAATAGAGCATACCATAGTCCAAATCCACTTTCAAGGCACAAATTTCAGAATAATTTCTGACTACATTCCTCCCAAACGTGCTGTTACTATACACACGTTTGAAACACTACTGAACTCCGAAGAACCAACAGTTCTTATAGGCGATCTGAATTCCAAACATCCACAGAAATCGGCTCTCTTTCCTAAAAATTTCCGACCAATATCGCTGCTGCCTGGTCTCTTGAAAGTGTTCGAAAGACTGGTGAACATGCAGCTTACTGAACACCTTGCTGACACAGTACGACACGAACAGTTTGGCTTCCGCAGAGAGCACTCGACCACCCAACAACTAGTCCGAGTTATCAACAGCCTATCAGATGGCTTCAATAAACGCCTACACACAATAGCTGTATTCCTGGATATCAGCAAAGCGTTCGACAGGGTATGGCATGAAGGCCTCCTGTACAAACTAGCTCACAGCCCTATTCCTCCATGCTATGTCCACTTAATTCGATCGTACCTCGACAACAGATGGTTCCAGGTGTCCGTCGACGGTACACTCTCTACGCCCAGACCTATTACGGCTGGCGTTCCCTTAAGGATCAGTCCTAGGTCCGTTGTTGTACAACTTGTACACCAACGATATGCCTGTCCACGAACCTGTGTCACTGAGGCTCTTCGCCGACGACTCCATGTTCTACTATTCAACAGCAAACCTCCAGTTTGGGGCTAAAATTGTTCAACATCAGTTGGACTTACTTGAGCCATGGTTTCGTAGGTGGAGAATTGCAGTGAACGCAGATAAAAGAGAAGCCATCGCCTTCACGAACAAACGTTACCACAAAACAGTACTTCATCTCAACGATACTCCCATAGCATGGAAACCTAAAGTCAGATATTTAGGTATCTTGCTTGACAAACGACTGACTTTTGCTCCTCATGTCAAACAAACGATAGGCAAAGTTCTGCGGCTCGCGGTATGCTTTTTCCTGTTCTTGTGAACAAAAGCCCAATACCACTAAAAATCAGGCTGACTATGTATAAAATGTACATCAGACCCATTCTTACCTATGCAGCTCCGGCTTGGTACTCACTCATCTCTAACTCTCGAAGGAAACGGCTGGAATCCTTCCAAAACCGCTCCCTCCGTTTACTGACCGAATCTCCGTGGTTCGTCAGGAACGAAACCATACGCCACGGCCTTAAAGTCCTCACACTCGAGGAATATTCCCTCAAACTCTCACGAAAGCTAGCATCGCGAGCAGAAGGCTCCAAACATGCGCATCTGTCGGCCATTGTAACAGATTCCGCTCCCCCCGCTACGATACAGAAAAAGGCCTCTGTATCTAGTCTACGAACCCCCATGAAGTGGCTCATGTGAAAATCACATAGTCACTCTTCTTCAAACCATGCATTCCTAAAATCCAAGCCCAACCCACATCTTCATTTCTTACCTAGACAAGACGCAATAAAGCCACGAACATCTCACATATTGTAAATGTTTTTAACAGAAACAAGATGTTACAGGGGAGAATACTTCTCTCGCCACTGGACAGTTGTTTGACAGAACATCGACTAAGACCATCCACTACGCTACAACAACATATCAGCCCATTAATACCGGGACCAATAGCACAGACACCATAACTTGCTCGGGAGGAAATAGGAGGGATCCGGCCAACAAGCAACACCAAGCGATGTTATTTCACAGTCCTTGTCAGCCTGCGGCCTGCGGTGTCAGCCTGCGGTGATCGCCCGGACTACTTCTACTTTCTCCTCCAGACTACAACAAAAGATTGGCACACAATTCAGGATGATAAGAAGTATGCTAGAAGGTTAAAATAAGGAAAAAATATTCTGAAGGATAAAATAAGGCGATTAGAAGCTAGTGAGGAAGTAGGAAATTCAAAGCATAGTGAAAGAAGCATACGTGTTAAAATGGAAATAGGCTGGACAGTAGCGGTTGGATAAAACTAACTACAGAATGGATTCCTAGGGACCTAGGGACAAGCAGAGGAAGAATGAAGATCAGCACTACGATGAAAGGATGAATTAATGGAGAAAGTAGGCGACCAACGGAGCATGCAAGCAAGGAGAAGAATGCTGTGCTCCAAAACAAATATTAAACATACAGTATTTATATTATTTCTCTTTGTTTTAGTGTTTCTATTTTGTATTATGTTAATTAGCTTTGGTATCATTGGAAGCCAATATTTTCTACATTTATAGCAACTCAGTTTGCCTCTGAAAAAAGAAGCGTTTGTTCTTTAAAATGAAATGACAGTAAAGCTTTATTATTTTATTATTGTTATTTTATTATTATTATTATTATTATTATTATTATTATTATTATTATTATTATTATCATTATTATTATTATTATTATTATTATTATTAATATTATTATTATTATTCAAAATAAATTAACTTAAACACATTAACATGAGAAAAGTCCAGTTTTATAGTTCCTTTCATTTTATTTGACAGCAAGAATTAAACTATTTAATGGTGGATCTCTCTGTCACCCATTCTGCTGCTTATCTCCGTGTTTACATTTGTGCTAAGGTTTGTTGTTGTTTTGCTTCCCAAGCTTAATGTCAGCGCGAAATTGGACTCTTGAACGATACTTATTGAAATGCCTACTTGGACCATTGTCTTTCTAGTTGTATCCATTGCCATTCACCCTACATGAAATTTCGGGCCAGGGACTCAAAATCTGAAATTTTTTGTATGGAATAAGTATGTTTTTTAATGAAGTGGAAAAATTTGGTCACCCTAAGTCTTGAATGGGTTTATTTTATTTATTGATTTGGTTTTGCTGTCTGTTAAACATTAATTTTTACAGTTAACAAATACTTTTTAAAGTTTTTTTTATAATATTCCAAAAAAAAAAAATGTGTACATCTGAGCCCCACGGAGCCCAGGCCTGAGAACCTCAAATGTACTTGAATTCCCTTGCTCACCTCGTACTGACAAACAGTAGTAGAAAAAATTTTGGAAAATATTTTGAAAAAACAATTTAAGGTTCATCAATCTAATAATTAATTGTTAGTGGGGGCCCTTGTGTCCAAATTGTCCAAATAATATTTTCCTTAAAATTAATTACTTTTTTTCTTTTTGAGCCCCAAGATTTGGGGGACTCGGTACCTCATTGTAACTACAATGTGTGAATAAAATATAACTGTTGCTACATTACTTTACATTTGTTTAGGTTGCTGTGGTGTGTGGGGTGTTGTGGCAGTGGGCCTCTTTGCTGACAACCCTTACCCATTGACTACAACGAGTGGAAGAACTGGCCTCTTTAAGGGTAAGTATTTAATAGTTGGATATTGAAGTAAGAAAACTTCTACGAAACAAAGAAAATATGTTAACTGCAAATGAACATTAGTTATTTTTGATCAGATGTTTTATTTTTACATGCCTTTTTGTTTCCACCTTGCACCGTGTGGAGGTGCATAAGTCCGCTCTTGAGTTTTAACACATCTCCCATCCCAAGCATCCTCGAAAGCAATGTATGGCATGAGAGATACCAATGAACAGACTCTTCACAGAACAGCTTTAACCATTAATTACAATTAAATATTTTTGCCAAATTTCATAGTGATCAGTCACATCTTTTATGAGTTCAAGGTGTGTTAACAATAAACTGGACATGCGTATTTGTAAGGATCACTGGTTATACCTACAAACTCTAAAAATGATAATAAATTATTTTGCTCCAGACCCTCTCCTCTGTTAGCCCCTCCCTTGTGTAAGTTCTAGATTTGTCATTGCACTTCATAGTACAGTATATACTCATATAATGGACTATCTATAGAATGGAAACATTGGAATATCTATAAATCTACATAATGTTTATGTTACAGGTGGAGGCTGGTATATGTTGGGCATACAAACATTAACGTGCCTCTGTTTGGGTACATGGAGTTTCACTACAACTGTCATGCTACTATGGGTAAATATTTTAAATTTCTCTATTTTTGTAAGTACACTAAAGATATTTGTATACATAGTAACAATTTGTTTGTTTTATTATGTTTCTACCTAAGATCGCATGCTATTTGCTTATTATTACAAATTGCTACTTTCAAACATTAAAAAAATTATGAATTTTAGATAGTGAACAAAATAATACCAATTCGTATGGAACCTTATGAAGAACTCTTAGGAGCTGACTTGGCAGAGCATAGGATTCGGCACAGGAAAGCAGGAATCAGCAGAGCTTTGTCGATGTTAATGCCGATACATGAGGACCACTTCAATATTCAGCAGATTAAAAACATAGGATCTAATCCTGGTAAGATATATATTTTTTTTTTCCGGCAAAAAACCGTTAAGGTTATCATCGCCGTCACGCAAAATGAAAGTATATATAAAAAAAAATAACAACAAACTACAATAGTAAAAATAAATAAAACAAAAATTTAAATAACAAGTATAACTATATTACAATAACGAATACTTAAGAACTAAATAACAATGAATAAAATTTAATAACAATTCATAAAAGTATATATAAACATAACAGAGATAAAGTTATTTAGAGAAAATAAATAAATAAAAATAAAACAAAAAGGAATGTAAATTGTCCCTGAAAAAAATAATAAATAAAATGTAAATACAATGTACGATGCAAAATTAAAAATAAAAATAATAACAATAACAACAATAAGTTAAATTTTTTTTAAAAGATTCAAGCGACGCAAGAATGTTAGTACTCGGTCAATAGCCGTAGAATCATCTTTTAATATTTCCTTTAAATTGACACCTAGTCCACATAATCGGCGCATGTTCCTTAGACCATTACAATCTCGCAGAACATGTTTAATAGTAATGGGTGCTTGGAAAAACTCACAAAGGGGTGGGTCCTCGCCTCTCATCAAGAAACCATGTGTGAAAAGAGAATGTCCAATGCGGAGACGGGTAACCACTACTCTTCCCTACGATGTGTACGTACAGACGACCTCCAAGGACAAACAGTATTTTTAATTACCCTCAGTTTATTATTACTGAGCGCTGCCCACTCATTTTCCCAATGCATATGATTTAAGTGCTTTACATAACATAGAAAATCTGATGAAATCACAAACTGTGTGCTTGGCAGCAGCAAGGTAGCTTCCTTCGCCGCATTATCTGCTCTAGTGTTTCCAGCTATCCCACAGTGACCTATCCAGCAAAATGACACACCAACACTACGCAGTTCAAGCCAGTGGATTGAGCACAAAATACATTAAATAAGAGGATTTGTGGAGGATGTCCTGGATAGCCTGCAGTACACTTTTAGAATCGGAACAAATTAGATAATGGGCCTTGGATGAGTTATATAATTAATGAATATAAGTATTAATTAATTAGTTAATATAAGTATATATATATAAATATATATATATATATATATATTGGTCATTTAAAAGATAACAGTTTTCTGTTAAAGGTAGTTTTTAAAAGTAATAGAAACTACTAAAGTATAATATTTTGTTAAACTAAATATTATCATGTGGCTAGTATGACGAACTACAGTAGACGCTCCATGCTAACTTATAGTTGAAATTCGTGTTTATCAGATGGGTGGTTTTTTTTAATTTCATCTTTTAAAACTTGGTTATGCATTGCCCCCAGAAAATAAATATATATTTAGAAAGTTCATGCTTCAATCTTTATTTTAATACTTTACAATCTGAAAAATCGGCAGTTAACATTGAGAATTGTCATCAAGTATTTTTCATCATCTCATTTTTCGCATATTATTTTGCTCCACAGGGGGTGCAGACTAGCTGCACCTATTGAGAGGATTTAGACATCCCTCGCGGTACCCAAGTCTAACACACACACACTTACAACACTATATTTACGAATTTAACACTTTACACTCATACATACATTTAGGGAGGCGATAATATCCTTAATGTGCTTTTCGCCTTAAAATAACAAACAAAACAAAAAAACAAACATTATTTTGTCCAGTCTTCTAGTTATTAAAAGTTTAATATACTTTTATGAACTGCAGGTAGAGCCACTGAATTATGTTGCAGACCTTTTTTTCATTAGAGTAGTTGCTAAACGCAGTATATTGTATTGCATTTTAACTCACTACAGTTAAAACTTTACCCACTGCAGTAAAAATAAAATAATTTTTATTTTAAACCTCTGAACGCTCAATACTTATCTTGATATTTGTATGCTTATGAAAGTAATAATTTCACACAATTAAATAATAATTGTGTAATAATATTTCACACAATTTTAAAACTATCTTAATCATATTATGTTTCTGAAAGTTTATGTGTTTGTTATTCAATCACGCTTTAACTACTGGACCAATTGAGATGACATTTAGTATGAACATGATTTAGGTACATGAGATAAACATAGGCCTATTTACGTTTTATAAAACTCCATTATACTATTTACCCAGCCCAACATAATTATTTAGTATTTAGTTGTGTGGAATGTGTTGACTTTACACATTTATTATATATAATTGTTATTGATACGTTTGAATTTATATGTTTAATTTATTTTAAATGCAATTGTACTACTTACCCAGTCCAACTTAATTATTTAGTATTCATGTGTTAATTGTATAACAGTAACATTTCTTATGTTTATTATATATTGGTAGGTATAAATAATAAATGTTTAAATTATTTTAAAGACCATCATACTACTTACCCAAGTGAATGTAATTATTTAGTATTCAAGTGTTAATTGTATAACAGTAATGTTTTATACGTTTATAACAGAACCCTGTTATAGAGTATCAAGTAGCAAAAATCTACATGTCTTGGCCGAAAACCATAAATCGTATAATATTGTATATAGAAATATATTAAATTGAAATGAACCTATTCTGCTTTTGAAAATCGACTATAAATTGTATTACCTACTTTATAATTGCAGACGAAGCCACAATAGGTAATAGCTAGTTATTTAATAAAGTATTAGATAAATTATGGACTATTACTAGAGGATCTGCAAAGGCCCAAAGAAAAGCTTTCGTTGTGTGCTTTGGAATGGAATGTTTTTGGTTTTACAAAAGAAGATGATTACTCTTCCTATCTTAATGATACTTTGCAAAGTTTATTTAATTGTGAAAATATCAAAAAAGTTTTTTCATAAAGCAGAGATGATTCCATTATAAAAACATATGTCGATTTATATACATTAAAAAAACAAATTAACAAAAATACATTGAAACTTTTCATAGATAAAAAATATTTGTTGCCTTTGCAATATGATGCTTCTGAATTTATTAATAATATTATCATAAAAATGTCTATATTGTAGCAAATACTTAAATATGATTTAAAAACTATCTTGAGATGTCCAGGATGCGATGAAAGAATTGTGTCAGAATCAGAACCTAATTATATATTATCATTAAAATTACCAACCGATATTCACACTCACACATTGCAATACATATCTGAAAACAATCTAGAATCATGGCCATCAGTAAGCAGTAAATAATGGCCAAGGGATGTGAATGTAAAGTGACATGAAAATATGGAATCAAGTTAATAAATAGCATTCTTATAGTCAAAATTGAGGTTTTTTCAAGTAATGACAGACAAGCATTTAAACTTGAAAATATTATTAAAATTAATGAAATTCCAAAGGCAGTTGTAACAATAAGCAATACAAAATTCAAAGTTGTAAATGCTACACTATGGAGAAAATATTGAAAAAATATATTATACAAATATGATACCTATGGCATGCAATGGGTTCTAGTTGAAAACCAGAATGTGAAAAAATCATTGTGGTCAAAGTTGTCTAAAGATGTTTACATTCTATTCTTAGAATGAATATAAATTAATATTTTCTATATTTTGCATATATTTTCAATTATTATTTTAGTGTAAGTAATTGTCTTTAATTAAGTGGTCATTTTCTTATTTACCATATTTCTACTGGTGGGTGGGAGGGATTAACGTAAAAGTATGAATATTTCAAATAATTAAACATCTTCAAGTTATCTCTGATATAACTTAATATATGTTAAAACTTAGATTCTATGAATGAAATAATGTTAAACATTGTATTAAAATTGTGTCTATAAAAAAGGTAAAGCCTTGTTTATGTGTCTTTCAAAAAATTAGTGTCTGGAAAGTATGACTTTTCCATTATTTTGTATTTCTATTCAGATTTACTATTTTTCAAATTATAATTCATTGTGAATATATTTGATTAAAAAAAAATAATAAATAGAATTTAGTTAAATCATTAAATTTTTTTGTTTTTTTTTTTTTTTAAATTACTACATTTGTAATGAAAGGAAAACTATGAAGGAAATTAAATCTCTTATTTATTCTTTTATTTTCAAAAGATTAGTATTATATGTGGCAATTATAACTGTTTTATTATTTTACCTTTTTATTTATAATTATAATTTTGGACTTAAAAATTGCTTATATGAAATTAAATCATCATTAGCAAATTTAAATTGTTCACCACTCAAACACACACAGACACACACACACACACACACACACACACACACACACACACACACACACACACACACACACACACACACACACACACACACACACACACACACACACACACACACACACACACACACACACACACACACACACACACACACACACACACACACACACACACACACACACACACACACACACACACACACACACACACACACACACACACACACACACACACACACACACACACACACACACACACACACACACACACACACACACACACATATACACACACACACACACACACACACACACACACACACACACACACACACACACACACACACACACACACACACACACACACACACACACACACACACACACACACATTCATTTTCTTGCAACTTTATGCAACTTAAACGTCTATCACAATCTTGTTTTCATTCAACTATATTGATTTGATTCTTTTAGTTTTTTTATTTCTTAAAAATTATTTATTAAATTTGAATACAGAAATTCATTCAGACAACAACAATTGTACTAACATCCATTTATATTTCTATGAAGGAAATGAAATCTATTTACTTTTACTTTTTCAAAAGATTATATGCGGCTAGTATGACTATTAAATTATAACTTCTTTTTTATACAAGCATTTTTTTTATTTAACATTAATAACACTCCTCCCTTAAATATTTTGCAATATAGTTATACATTTTTTGAACAACTAAATTTTTGTTTTCTCCTAAAAATTATAGTCAATATGAGAATATAACCTTACTATAATATTTTGTTATGAATGATATGAAATCAAATCATCATTGGCAAGTATTCATTTTCAATATTCATATATGTACAGTATAGACATTGTTTTTACCAAACAATTTGTTTTGACCTATTCAGTTTTTGTTAGCCTGAATAAAATGCCACACATTATCATGTTTATAATTGAAAATAATTATTAATCAAATTATCAATAATTTTAATATCAATAATTTAAAATGATTTGATATAAATCATTTTATTTTATCAAGTATACATAAAGCAAGTATACATTTTATTATAATTAGTATACATACATTCCTTTTTCCTCTCTATAAGTACTGTATTGTTATACATGAATTGTTGCATTAAAACTGAAAAACATTTTTACATGAATATTTTGAATTATTTATTCTTTTTATAAACATGTAATGACTTAAAGTAGATGATCTGGAAAACGTAATTGGGATGAAATTATTGTTATGAGTAAAGTTTTAATTGAAATTGAATTATTTTTTATTAATTAATAACCATTCAGCACTATGAGCAATACTAGCTCAGTTGCCATTTTTTACTTTTTAAGCAAAAAAATTACATAACAAACAAAAAGTAGTAAGCAGTCCATTATAAACTTTAATTCGCTCGCTCTACAAATTCCTTGGAATTTTTTCCTTATCCTTAATTCTTAGCACTGATGTTATGCTCCATTTCTGCTTTTTGTTGTGGTGTGATCTTGCTTATTTTATTTTACATTTTTACTTATGTTGTTACCATGAGTAGCTAGGGAAATGATGTCCAACCATACACATCCTAAATGCATGGGTAAGGCCAAGGTACAATGCGAGGTTGTTTGATATCCCAGGGCTCTGTTTCATACACCATTAGGCAGGTGTCGTTCACTCTATTAGCACAGTTTGATTTATACTTTAGAGTTAGCCAAGCTATGAAATTAGTGAAAGTGTGCATCCTGAGTAGATGAGTGAGAGTAGTATGAGATAGAGGTACGGTGGGATCGCTAAATTTGTCAGCTGGAAAAGTAAAAGGCTACTTATACGCAACTATGAAATCAATAATTTTTATGTTTGTATGAAATATGAGAAACTTAACTTCTGCATGGATTGTCATGAAACTTTTCAATTACACTTTAGATTTTTTTTACATCAAATCGAAGTAATAATTGCTTGTTTTTCACATTAATTATAAGAATGCAGCTGTATATAGGCTGGCTGCAGAACTTACAGTGACCTCTACATTCTGCCTTAACTATTATGTTACTGATCAATTCTAGAGTTCGTAAATCATTTGATTATATATTTTTCGTTTGATTTTACATCCTCATAATTTTTCATTGACGTCATGTTAAAATTTATTTCTACATTGTAATAGCAAAACATGGATATTCAGTTTTTACTTTATAAGAAAGAAGTCAAAAAATATTATTGAAATAATTGTAAATATTGGTAAAACCCTATTAAAATTGTATACTATTAATAACAAAAATATTAATGACATCTTTAAACAAATTATGTTTGCTTTCAGGTCATGAAGCTTATTTAAACAAATATGTGGCAAAAAGGATTGCAGAGTTAGAAAAATCAAGAAGAATGGACAGTGTGAAGAAGTACCCTTTCATTGAAATGTCTGAAGAACCAAATCGAAAGTTTGCATGGCTGGATTGACCTTAGATTGGATGAAGAGAACAATGAGATATCATACTAACAAAATAACTTGAAAATTGAAAAAAACTATCATTCACAGTAGTGTGACTAAAGTGGGCTACATCCCCCTCCCACAGTAAACTATTTTGTACAGAAAATAGTATATTTTAAAAATAGCAAGGCACTCTTAACATTTTCTTTTAGAAGACATTGTTACAAATGTAGAAACTTTCATTTTCATGTATTAATTATTATAGAAGGGTCATTCCGAAAGTAAAAACCTTTTGATCTGATGAGCTGCTCAGTTCCCCCACTACTGTCACCATCGTGTCGTTGACCTTCCCACTCCTTTGCATCTGTCTGGTGTTAACAGCAAGCCACTATAGTTGTGTAATGTTTATTTGTGTGACTTTAAAATGTGTGACAAAATTAACAATTCCATCAAGTGTGAATTTTGTAGTGTAATACATTTTTTGAATGTGAAAAAATCACCCCTATGGAAATTTACACACAGATAACTGAAGTTTATGGTAACGTGATAAATGAAACTTCTGTTCGAAAATGGAGTGTCATGTTTAATAGCAGCCCGATTAATACTCGTGATGAAGAACGCTCGGGCTGACTTTTAGTTGTGACATCAACTCAAATCAAGCATTGAAGAAAAACGTCAACAGGATATCTATTAATCGTATAAATGGATATTTTTATACAATATATTTGTACCCATCTAGTTTCACTATAGATGGCCTTAGTTAATTCTATCCTGAAATTTCAAGAACAGTTCTTTATTAAATTGTTAGTGATTCTGTTAATGAAAAGCCAAACAAATTCTGATCACCAAGAAAGTTGTGGATAAAGTGTTTTGGGATCGAATGAGTGCCCCCGACTTTGTCCTGAGTGATTACCACATTTTTTTTCAAATTGAAGATTTTTTGGGCAGAAACCACTACAGAAGTGACAATGATGAGAAAGAGAGTGTTATTATACAGAACAAGTTAGTTCTGTTCAACAAGTTAGTATACAGAAGGCATGGAAAAACTGGTGAAACGCCACAAAAATATTTAAATTTGAACAGTGACTATGTAGAAAACTAGCTAGATATCAAGTGTGTTGTAAAATAAGTTTTGTTCATTATTCTAACAACAGAGGAAAAATTCTTTATTTTCTGAATGACTCATATATTATAATAATTTTACACTAAAGGAAAAACATTGTTTTCAAAATAAAATAAAATTGAAGTTTTACTTTTGCTTAGTTAAAACATTTCATTACTCAAATTTAGGTTTTTTACTTAACTTCCATATTGCTACTTCTAATATTATGTTAAAGAGCACATATGTTACAGATATTCTCTATGATGTTACGGTCTTTTTCAGCCAAGGGTATCTGTATAATCTGTGTTTTTTCAGATAAATAAAGAAATGATATTCAAATAAAATGGTACAGAGGACTTATACAGGAGAGCTTTAATTAATGTTAAAATTTATATCTTCAAAAAAATCAGATTATAAAAAAACCCTTTACTGCAGCAAAGCAAACAATTAGTTTAAGTTGTAAGATATTAAAACAACAAATAAAAATGTTTTGTAATTGTTAAGTGCATAACAAATAGAGAGCATTTCCAATAACAAAATAGAAAAACTGTACCAACTATAATACACCAATGTATATTATATTACAGCCATCAATGTGTGATACTAGGTACCAGTAGATGTTCCTTTAAGGCAGACTAATAATAACTCTTACAACTTAAACTAATTGTTTGCTTTGCTACAGTAAAAGGTTTTTTATAATCTGCTTTTTTTGCATATATAAATTTTAATATTAATAAAAGCCCTTACTGGACAACCTGGAGAAGAAGGAAAGAAAGTTAATAAGGAAGATATTGGGCCAAAACTTTAGAAATAATGAAGTAAAGTTGATTTATAATAAAAACCTGTATCTCAAAATTGAGAGACTCTCAGAAAGCATGAGGAAAAGACGACTTAGTTTTTATGGCCATATTAGTAGGATGAACAGCAGTAGACTTACTAGGTGGATCTTTGCTTTCTTCAGAGATCGGAAAACGAAGAGTAATTGGTTCAGGCGGGTCCAGGAGGACTTAACTGAGCTGGCGATATCAGATGAGATGATTGACGATGTACTTAAACTGCGAAAACTTTTACATAATGAAAACCTAAGGTTCCAAGAAAAACCAACATCTAAAAGGGGCGGGGCAGTCTCGGATGAAAGAAGGAAGGCAGCCTCGGATAGAATGAAGCAGTATTGGATACAGCGGAGGGCAGCTAACGCACATCAAAGTAATTGATTTGGCGTACCCCAAAGTGGGTGATCCGGATGAAAGAAAGAAAAGCCCTTCTGTATAAGTCTTCTATACAATTTTATTTAAATATTATTTCTTTATTTTCCTGAAAAAACACAGATTATAGAGATACCCATGGCTGAAAAAGACCATAGAAGAGAACATTTATAATATATGTGCTCTTTAACATAATATTAGAAGTAGCAGTATGGAAGTTAAGTAAAAAACCTAAATTTTAACATCTATAACAACCTGTTTTAATATTCTTATAATACCAAGAATGAAGTCATCTTTATCAGGTACTCTGCAATAGTTTGACAAAGAATCAAAAGCTCTGGGCCTGAAAATAAACAAAGAAAATACCAAGTATTTGAACACCTCAAGAAATAGATTGTTCCGAAATGGGTAAATTTAGTTCACAGGTCTCTTGTGTGTGAATCATTTAACTACCTTGGAGGAATTATAATGATAAAAAATGAGGTTTCAATTGAAGTAAAATTGATGGACAAGACAGCAGGTGCACGTTCACCTTGCAGAACATTTTGAAAATCAAAGTCTGTTGAAAAATTGTAAAAAATTATGTATTGAATAATCATCTGATATGATTATTGCAGTGAAACATAATGGTGAAGAAAATGCACGCTTGAAGAAACTTATAATAAATAAATGTTTATTGTCTTCACACACAAAGTTCCTGGAGGATGATCTGCAAACTTAAAGTAGGGTATTAAATTAAAGCAGGGTTGTTTATATTAACCCTTTCTAAACCAAATTAACATTTTGTATGAAAAAAAAATTGTCACTACTTTCTTACTTTGGTTGACCATTAGACAGTATTTGTACACTTTTTTTAAATTTTAATGTTTTAGCAGTTGTCATGGAGATGTTTAAAAAAATCAATGAGACTTTATGAGTACAAAATATTTATTTTAATGGAAAAGTGATATGATTTTATTTTCCCTTTATAATTTTGTTTTTTAAGTTTTAAATGATAAATAATAATACATAAAAACTCTATGTAGGCCCATTTATTAAAACCAGTTATAAATAATTATTGTAGTGAAGTAAACAATCTTTGCATAACAGTAAAGGAAATGTTACTAATTACTATAACAAATTTTACTAAAAAATAATATTTTGTATTTATTAGAAAACAAGGTTTCACTAATGCATTATATATATATATATATATATATATATATATATATATATATATATATATATATCCCATTAGTACACAGCTTACATTGGGCTTGTTTTTCCATTAATTCGGTGGAAATGCCCTGTGTTGTCATACCTTAGGAGTTACAGTAACAGTTATGATAACTTTTATTTTTTGTCACCCTGTTTCATCAACATCGCTAAGTATAGCTCTTTTCCTACAAGGTGACTTTCCAGCAAGAGCTAACCCCTTCGCAACTAACAACTGAAACTGAATCAGAGTTAAATCTGGCTTTCTTCCTCTCTGTTTTGCATGCCTTCTGTACAATAACCAGCTATTTACTATAGCAACACCAAGACTCCAGAAGACTATCCTCATATACCATTTTCATGAAGAAATATTAATTCGGTAAAATTCCAGTAGCATGTTATATTAGTCCACCCCTCCTTAAATTTATTATAAACTTTGACAGTTAGTGGTCTTTGGACATCTACATAATTTTTCTTTTATTTACTCCAACCTTTACAAGTTTCTAATGGAACTATTGATGTAAACGATGAAATGAAGTTTATACATTATCTGTCAAACCACCTTACAAGGCTTAAATCTGCTGTGGATTCTACAACATGGTCATATGAACCACAATCCAATTTTTTAAATTCCGATTCAGTTTTCAAAAGGCATTTATTTAGTCTTTTACTTCTAATTGTTCCCACAAACTACATTCCTTTTTCTTTCAGTGCCTTTGCTAAGGAAAGAGATGAAAACCAATTGCCAGCAAATACTTTAAAACATTTTATTTCTTGGTATATTTTCTGTGAATGCCAGGACAATATTACTGGAAATATCTAAATTGTAACCCTCACAAGTATCCTTTCCAGTATATAATCTAAAGTCATACATAATACCAGAGGAACCAGCAACAGTAAAACACTTATACCCCCACTTGTGGGGTTTGTTCTTTATATACTGTTTAATTGCACTATGGCCTTTAAATGGAATAATTTGTTCATCCACGCTTAGTTCCTTTTTCAATGGGGATACTACGCAGTGCAAATTGTAATTTGTGAAGTAAGGGTTGAATCTTATACAGCCTATTGTAGGATGGATCACCTGGAGGTTTTTAGATTATCTGCAAAGTGTAAGTAGGCTTGCACTACTTTTGTTTTACTAACTGCTGGAACCTATTCTGGCTCATTAAGTCTGCCACTGGAGTGAACAGGCTCTCATTTCCACAATAAAGTTTAATACTGGGCATCTTGAAAACCCCCATTTGTAAAAAAATTGAGAGAAGTTGCTCAATTTCTTCAGGTGTTGCAGCTAATACAACATCATCTTTTTGATGAGCCAGTGTATTTGATTGCTCACTGATTATTGTTATGAGATGAGATGAAATTAACTTTTTGAATTACATTAATGGTGTCTTTCTTCCTTACAGGGAGGGAGAAGATGCCCTTTCCATGTAACGTCCAGTTCACTAAAATTATTATTTTTATATTTCTAAATTTCCTTACTCTTAATTTTTTTATTTGATTCAGAAGAAGTAGAACAAACACTTGTGTAGACAGTCGCACAAACTGGCTCCTAAACAAAAAAAAGAAATCTATGTAGTCTAACAAAACTGTTGTTTTACATATACCAGAGTAAGATTTTGTTGTTATTGTTGTTATTTTAAGGCGAAAAGCACATTGAGGCTATTATCGCCTCCCTAAATGTACGTGTAAGTGTAAAGTGTTAAAGTTATAAGTGTATTGTTGTAAGTGTAAGTGTGTGTTAGACTCGGGTACCTTGAGGGACATCTAAATCCTCTCAATAGGTGCAGCTAGTCTGCACCCCCCTGTGGGGTCCTGGAGTAGGATATAGGTATAGATAGACCTATATAAAAAATGTTTACCTGAATTGCGACAAGACATTAGTTTTCAGCTTCAGTAAGTTGTTCTATATCCTGTTCAGGCACTTGTGAACTTATTAACCTGCCGGAATCTATTCCAGAAGGAACTAGTCTTTTATAAAACTCACTGTCTTCCAATAATAACAGTTCGTTCATAGCTCTGTCATATAGTGTATTACTCATTTTTCAAAATATCCATTGTTTTGAAATTTATAAATAAAACTAAATATATCTTCTAACACACTGAAATAAAATAACAGGAATGTGCAATATTTCAAATACTGCACTAGCCAATTGTCTGTGAAAATTCTTTTTATTTAATAAAAACAATCTAAATACTAAGATTTATTTTAAAAAATTGTTACACACTTTTTAAACTAATTAGAAACACTGTCATACAACATAAATAAAAACATATCCTTAGTATACTGCTTAGATGGAACTAAGTCCCACAGTAGTTTATAAACAACACAACTATTTCATCACATATGTCGTATTATACACACTTTTATTCATACTATCATTGATAAATTTATTTATAAAGTATCAAAAAATACTAAAAATTTTTATTATTAAAAAATATAAATGTTTTATCACTTTTATAACGAAATATCTGTCATACGAATACAATTACAGTAGAGCGTCGATTATCCGAAGCCCGGTCATCCGAAACGTCGGTTAACCGAAAGCGGTGGCGCGGCGGCCTGACAGCGCAGCGGCCAGACAGTGCCGGCGCGGCAGCTCGACAGCAGTACAGTCTCAATATAGAGTGTGCACTAGCACATACAGTGACGAGTCAGTCTCCGTGTTGTTTAGACCGTTTGTGCTTCTGTTTGTTTTGCTGTGTAATTACCGAATGTTTAATTTTACTTTACCTAATGTTTATTTTTTCATTATCAAAGAGTTGTTTTACTGTACAGAACACTGTATACTGTACTGCTTATATTTATCATATGTCATTAAACAACTGGATGAATTTATGTGCTGTACGTGTCTACTTGCTCCTTAAATTGGTTCTACCACTGTTAAATTATATCACACTACCTTTTTTCGAATATGTTCGTTTATCCGAAAAATCGATTATCCGAACACCCCCCTGCACCAATTGTTTCGGATAATCGACTCTCTACTGTACTGTACTTAGCATCTTGTTACGGACGAAAACACTAGAGATATAGTGAACGGAAACGCATTCTAGTGGCTATTTTTAAAAGTAGAATGATGTTTAAATGAACGACAAAACATGGAAATAGTATATTTATAACTAAGGAAGGTAATGTTTTTATACAACAGTGGGATATAACGGGTTAAAAAAGTAGCCAGCACTCTCAATAAGAACAATTTTTTTTTTTAAATTAAAAAGATGCTGTTGATGTATGTACAAATTACGTAGGTCTAAGATGTTTACCGATTACAGATTTTTAATATTTATAAAATTAAATTTGAAAATATCATTATAAAATTTGGAAATGCCTTTTCGTTGTTTATATTTAGTTCAACTAGATTTATATAATTATTTCTTAAAGTCTTTATTAATAACACAGGCCAATTCAGAAAAAACACAACTGTAATTACATAAATTACGGTTAAGTAAGCAGGATTAATTTTAATAATATAATCAGCTGAGTAATTAAATTCTGTAAGTCCTCTTTTTCAGTTAATCTTATTGAAAATAAAAGAAATGTTTACTCCTTTTTTGATTCAACTCTATTTTGCACATTTACATTTTACGCCCTTCAAAATAAGATCTCATTTATAAAAATATCAAAACTGTAAGAAGAATTTAAATTACAAAAATGGAGTTCAGCTAAATAATATGCAAAAATTAAAACATAACCTTAAAATGTGTACCTACTTTGATTTTTAAAATTGTTTTCAATTCTATGATATTTTTGTTTTACTCCCTGACAAACTCTCCTTTATAAAATCATTGTTACATTGAGCTGTTAAAACAAAGTTATTACCAAAAGGTTTAGTAATGTTTGATTTGTATAATTGTAAATTATCACATTAGAAGCTCTGATTTTTGTGTGATTTTTTATAGATCTTTATTTTTGTTATTATTTGGTATAGAATAGGTCTAGGGTTCTGAACCTTTTCAGGCTGGTACCCTCTTTTGAGTATCAACATAAGATTATGTTTTCCAATCGCTACACACATTTGAATTTTAAGTACACCAGTGTAGAAACCTAACATCTGTACAGCTATGTTTTTGAAAACTTCTCCAACAACTTGAGAGCTTTGCTAGCAACTTTTGAGTACATTAGGAAGTAACTTGGCCAGAAATTGTACTCGTATTCAGCAATTCTGATTTTACTTGGCTTTCACATTTCAGGTAGATCACTTTATTCTGGTAGCGAATCAGGAAAATATCATTATTAATGTTAAAAAGGTTACTCACCAATTTGAACTGCCAACTCTGAACAACCATATTTAAAATAATGTTTCAACTCATTTTCCAAAATGGTTGAAAATTTAATGTCCTGAAACTATACTAGTTAATCACGCCATCTTTAAATTTCTTCTACACTCGACTGAGGAAGCACACCCACAAGGTAAGAAGCACTGTTACAGAAAATAGTAGTCTTTATTAAATTAAAAACATTGTCAGGATGTACCACTCAGTCACATATCATTTTGTTTCCAAAACCTCTGAGCCATTTTGACATGAAGTAGGCCTAGTAAGTCTTAAACAGAATTTTTGATAAATTGACTAACGAAATTTTTCCTTTACAGTACCATACCTAAAACTGAAATTTAGTTTGGTCATTTAATGTATACCAACAAATTTGTGAGTGTGGACCCTGATGGTCATTTTTATTTATTCCCTACACTACTAAAGTTAATTAACAATACTAACTACTCCCAATTTTTTTTAGATAAAATTATGTTTGTTATTTCTTATTAAAGGTCTTGTATCTGAGACTGTTTTTTTTGATTTTTAAATTTTGTATGTATCTTTTGCTTTTAAAGATATAGCAAAAATATCTGTCAGATACCCACATACAAGACCTTTAAAATAAGATATCAAAAATAAGTTTACTAACATTAATCTTGTAGAGAAAAGTTTCAATATGGCTGACAGATTCCACAGACTCTTAATTCTATCCTTCAAAATATGAACACATAAAATACAATATATATATATATATATATATATATATATATATATATATATATATATATATTCCTTTTAGGAAAATGTATGTAAAAACTGTTATATAATTATAATTATTATAAAATAATAAAATTATAATTTTCCCTGTTAAACATCTTGAAGGATCAATTTCTTGTCCATTAACACATAAAACTGTTCAACATCACTCTTCCCAAGTGCACTTTGAAAAATAAGAAAAGCTTATAAATTTTTAGATCAATATTTTATTTTTCATAAATTGTATGGCATAAATTTTACAATGCTTATTTAATGAAACATTACTTAATTTTTCTTTGTGCGAATTTGTTCTTCATCTCTCTTTTTCTTTTTTTTCTTCTCATCTCTCTTTGCTTCAGCATGTTGAATAGATGGTAACAAAAGAAAGCTGTAAACAGTAATATGATATCCATGTTATACAATATTAGGACAATGAATAAAATATTTTGTTTTAAAAATATACGCAAACACTTATCGCCTAATGGCATAACGAGATTGGGCCAGACTTTTACTCAATTTCTTGTCAAGATATTTCATAACAGGAAAAGAAATTAAAAGTACAGAATAAAACAAAATTAATAATGGAAAACTTGAATATTTTGTATGAAATTTATTTTAATTCTGGAAACCAGCAGTGAACATATAGATTTGGGTTTGGAAAAGTAAAACCAGGCAATCTAAATGTACTCATTTTTTGTTTTTTTAAACTCAAGGAATGGAACAAATTTGGAAAGCGAAATTTTTCCTTTCTTGATGATATTTTTATTTCCATTCTGCAGACTGACATTTTTTTTGAGGGTCATAAAGAAAGTACCATGTTTTTTTTATCACCTGATTTTTACCTGTTTTCACAACTTAAAATAAAATTAAAGTGACATCATTTTGCTTCTTTACTTAAGGTGATACAAAATGCGACGATTTGGCAAAACGAAATTTCTAAAATGGCTTTCATGAGTGTTTCCAACAATTGTACGGACGTGGAAGAAGTGTATACACTTCATCATGCAGAAGGAGAGTTTTTCAAGCAAAATAAGGTTAAAATATTGTACATAATTTCAATAAAGATTTCACTGACTAATTTTAAGAAATTTTTAACCTTACTTCATATACTTTATGCAAACAATTCCACCAGCCGCCTCTGAAAGGATTTAACATACACTTCAGTGTCCTGAAAGAAATGAAACAATCAAACAAAAACCTCGGTAACAAGTAGAGATTGTTATTCACGTAACGGTAACAGGTGACCTCGTGACAGCCATCCCTTTGTGTGGGGCCTAGGCTATAACATACACTTCAGTGTCCTGAAAGAAATGAAACAATCAAACAAAACCTCGGTAACAAGTAGAGATTGTTATTCACGTAACGGTAACAGGTGACCTCGTGACAGCCATCCCTTTGTGTGGGGCCTAGGCTATAACATACACTTCAGTGTCCTGAAAGAAATGAAACAATCAAACAAAAACCTCGGTAACAAGTAGAGATTGTTATTCACGTAACGGTAACAGGTGACCTCGTGACAGCCATCCCTTTGTGTGGGGCCTAGGCTATAACATACACTTCAGTGTCCTGAAAGAAATGAAACAATCAAACAAAAACCTCGGTAACAAGTAGAGATTGTTATTCACGTAACGGTAACAGGTGACCTCGTGACAGCCATCCCTTTGTGTAGGGCCTAGGCTATAACATACACTTCAGTGTCCTGAAAGAAATGAAACAATCAAACAAAAACCTCGGTAACAAGTAGAGATTGTTATTCGCGTAACGGTAACAGGTGACCTCGTGACAGCCATCCCTTTGTGTGGGGCCTAGGCTATAACATACACTTCAGTGTCCTGAAAGAAATGAAACAATCAAACAAAACCTCGGTAACAAGTAGAGATTGTTATTCACGTAACGGTAACAGGTGACCTCGTGACAGCCATCCCTTTGTGTGGGGCCTAGGCTATAACATACACTTCAGTGTCCTGAAAGAAATGAAACAATCAAACAAAACCTCGGTAACAAGTAGAGATTGTTATTCACGTAACGGTAACAGGTGACCTCGTGACAGCCATCCCTTTGTGTAGGGCCTAGGCTATAACATACACTTCAGTGTCCTGAAAGAAATGAAACAATCAAACAAAAACCTCGGTAACAAGTAGAGATTGTTATTCACGTAACGGTAACAGGTGACCTCGTGACAGCCATCCCTTTGTGTGGGGCCTAGGCTGTAACATACACTTCAGTGTCCTGAAAGAAATGAAACAATCAAACAAAAACCTCGGTAACAAGTAGAGATTGTTATTCACGTAACGGTAACAGGTGACTTCGTGACAGCCATCCCTTTGTGTGGGGCCTAGGCTATAACATACACTTCAGTGTCCTGAAAGAAATGAAACAATCAAACAAAAACCTCGGTAACAAGTAGAGATTGTTATTCGCGTAACGGTAACAGGTGACCTCGTGACAGCCATCCCTTTGTGTGGGGCCTAGGCTATAACATACACTTCAGTGTCCTGAAAGAAATGAAACAATCAAACAAAAACCTCGGTAACAAGTAGAGATTGTTATTCACGTAACGGTAACAGGTGACCTCGTGACAGCCATCCCTTTGTGTGGGGCCTAGGCTATAACATACACTTCAGTGTCCTGAAAGAAATGAAACAATCAAACAAAAACCTCGGTAACAAGTAGAGATTGTTATTCACGTAACGGTAACAGGTGACCTCGTGACAGCCATCCCTTTGTGTAGGGCCTAGGCTATAACATACACTTCAGTGTCCTGAAAGAAATGAAACAATCAAACAAAAACCTCGGTAACAAGTAGAGATTGTTATTCACGTAACGGTAACAGGTGACCTCGTGACAGCCATCCCTTTGTGTGGGGCCTAGGCTATAACATACACTTCAGTGTCCTGAAAGAAATGAAACAATCAAACAAAAACCTCGGTAACAAGTAGAGATTGTTATTCGCGTAACGGTAACAGGTGACCTCGTGACAGCCATCCCTTTGTGTGGGGCCTAGGCTATAACATACACTTCAGTGTCCTGAAAGAAATGAAACAATCAAACAAAAACCTCGGTAACAAGTAGAGATTGTTATTCACGTAACGGTAACAGGTGACTTCGTGACAGCCATCCCTTTGTGTGGGGCCTAGGCTATAACATACACTTCAGTGTCCTGAAAGAAATGAAACAATCAAACAAAAACCTCGGTAACAAGTAGAGATTGTTATTCGCGTAACGGTAACAGGTGACCTCGTGACAGCCATCCCTTTGTGTGGGGCCTAGGCTATAACATACACTTCAGTGTCCTGAAAGAAATGAAACAATCAAACAAAAACCTCGGTAACAAGTAGAGATTGTTATTCACGTAACGGTAACAGGTGACCTCGTGACAGCCATCCCTTTGTGTGGGGCCTAGACTATAGCATACACTTCAGTGTCCTGAAAGAAATGAAACAATCAAACAAAAACCTCGGTAACAAGTAGAGATTGTTATTCGCGTAACGGTAACAGGTGACCTCGTGACAGCCATCCCTTTGTGTGGGGCCTAGGCTATAACATACACTTCAGTGTCCTGAAAGAAATGAAACAATCAAACAAAAACCTCGGTAACAAGTAGAGATTGTTATTCACGTAACGGTAACAGGTGACTTCGTGACAGCCATCCCTTTGTGTGGGGCCTAGGCTATAACATACACTTCAGTGTCCTGAAAGAAATGAAACAATCAAACAAAAACCTCGGTAACAAGTAGAGATTGTTATTCGCGTAACGGTAACAGGTGACCTCATGACAGCCATCCCTTTGTGTGGGGCCTAGGCTATAACATACACTTCAGTGTCCTGAAAGAAATGAAACAATCAAACAAAAACCTCGGTAACAAGTAGAGATTGTTATTCACGTAACGGTAACAGGTGACTTCGTGACAGCCATCCCTTTGTGTGGGGCCTAGGCTATAACATACACTTCAGTGTCCTGAAAGAAATGAAACACTCAAACAAAAACCTCGGTAACAAGTAGA
Source organism: Callitettix versicolor (assembly GCA_022606455.1). Lineage (NCBI taxonomy): Eukaryota > Metazoa > Arthropoda > Insecta > Hemiptera > Cercopidae > Callitettix > Callitettix versicolor. Next base: position 1,136,920 of record CM040182.1, read on the forward strand.
GATTGTTATTCGCGTAACGGTAACAGGTGACCTCGTGACAGCCATCCCTTTGTGTGGGGCCTAGGCTATAACATACACTTCAGTGTCCTGAAAGAAATGAAACAATCAAACAAAAACCTCGGTAACAAGTAGAGATTGTTATTCACGTAACGGTAACAGGTGACCTCGTGACAGCCATCCCTTTGTGTGGGGCCTAGGCTATAACATACACTTCAGTGTCCTGAAAGAAATGAAACAATCAAACAAAAACCTCGGTAACAAGTAGAGATTGTTATTCGCGTAACGGTAACAGGTGACCTCGTGACAGCCATCCCTTTGTGTGGGGCCTAGGCTATAACATACACTTCAGTGTCCTGAAAGAAATGAAACAATCAAACAAAAACCTCGGTAACAAGTAGAGATTGTTATTCACGTAACGGTAACAGGTGACTTCGTGACAGCCATCCCTTTGTGTGGGGCCTAGGCTATAACATACACTTCAGTGTCCTGAAAGAAATGAAACAATCAAACAAAAACCTCGGTAACAAGTAGAGATTGTTATTCGCGTAACGGTAACAGGTGACCTCGTGACAGCCATCCCTTTGTGTGGGGCCTAGGCTATAACATACACTTCAGTGTCCTGAAAGAAATGAAACAATCAAACAAAAACCTCGGTAACAAGTAGAGATTGTTATTCACGTAACGGTAACAGGTGACTTCGTGACAGCCATCCCTTTGTGTGGGGCCTAGGCTATAACATACACTTCAGTGTCCTGAAAGAAATGAAACAATCAAACAAAAACCTCGGTAACAAGTAGAGATTGTTATTCACGTAACGGTAACAGGTGACCTTTGTGTGGGGCCTAGGCTACAAAAATACACATTTTTGGGCTTGGCTAGCTCTCTGTCGGTAACATCTAGCGCAGGGGTGGTTGAGAGGACCCCTTGGGGGTCTATTCAACTTTGAAGGGGTCGATTGAATTCGGGGGGATCTATTGGGGGTCGGTGAAATAAACTCAATTTTTAACCCCTTAAGATACCAGAAGTAGGTGATTTACGATTAATATTAACAAATATTTCCCCGGATATAAGTACGATAATCGAAAGACATCAACCGCAACCATCTCATTAAAATTTTATGTATTTATGTGACTTATGTATTTATGATTTATGTAATTATATTTTATTTAAATTTCTGCTTCTATAAACATAATTATATCTTTAACGTATATCTAATAATACAAAATACAAATTATTTTAAAAAACTGTATTACAGAATTGCTCCAAATAAAAGCTTCATTTGCTGTGATATTTGTGCAACACATTGTAAGCATATGGGGGTCTACGGAATAAAAAAAATATATTTATTCAACGCAGAAAGGTTGAGAACCCCTGGTCTAGCGTTTAAGTCGGTGAGGGAGAAACCAGAAATCAGTCAAATTCCAGGAAGAATTGTAGCGTTATGAATTTGAAATATTGTTAAGGTTTTGGGCACCTTAAGATAATTGACCGAGCGAGTTTGTTTCAACTCGACTATTCTGCGTTTGATTTGTGTGTTTGTTCGCAGTTTTGGACAAACGCATTAACCGATTGTTTAAAAATTGTAGGACCCGAACAACGTACGCATTAAATTTTCTCCATTCACTTCCGTTTCAAGATGGCGGCTTCTGTACTGGCTGAACGGCTCTTCCTATCACAATTGGAGAAAGAGCATAAATTTCCAATAAAGTTGGGCCAGTAACATAGTTTTCTAAAAGTTATAGTAACCGGGTGTCACGAGCGAGTCAGAGTGCTAACGTAGAGCGGTGGCCGAGGTCTACTGTTCTTTGAACTACTAATGTTTCCTCCCCCTTTTCCAGTAACATAGTTTTCTAAATGTTATAGTTACCGGGTGTCACGAGCGAGTCAGAGTGCTAACGTAGAGCGGTGGCCGAGGTCTACTGTTCTTTGAACTACTAATGTTTCCTCCCCCTTTTCCAGTAACATAGTTTTCTAAATGTTATAGTTACCGGGTGTCACGAGCGAGTCAGAGTGCTAACGTGGAGCGGTGGCCGAGGTCTACTGTTCTTTGAACTACTAATGTTTCCTCCCCCTTTTCCAGTAACATAGTTTTCTAAATGTTATAGTAACCGGGTGTCAAGAGCGAGTCAGAGTGCTAACGTGGAGCGGTGGCCGAGGTCTACTGTTCTTTGAACTACTAATGTTTCCTCCCCCTTTTCCCGTAACATAGTTTTCTAAATGTTATAGTTACCGGGTGTCACGAGCGAGTCAGAGTGCTAACGTGGAGCGGTGGCCGAGGTCTACTGTTCTTTGAACTACTAATGTTTCCTCCCCCTTTTCCAGTAACATAGTTTTCTAAATGTTATAGTTACCGGGTGTCACGAGCGAGTCAGAGTGCTAACGTGGAGCGGTGGCCGAGGTCTACTGTTCTTTGAACTACTAATGTTTCCTCCCCCTTTTCCAGTAACATAGTTTTCTAAATGTTATAGTTACCGGGTGTCACGAGCGAGTCAGAGTGCTAACGTAGAGCGGTGGCCGAGGTCTACTGTTCTTTGAACTACTAATGTTTCCTCCCCCTTTTCCAGTAACATAGTTTTCTAAATGTTATAGTTACCGGGTGTCACGAGCGAGTCAGAGTGCTAACGTAGAGCGGTGGCCGAGGTCTACTGTTCTTTGAACTACTAATGTTTCCTCCCCCTTTTCCAGTAACATAGTTTTCTAAATGTTATAGTTACCGGGTGTCACGAGCGAGTCAGAGTGCTAACGTGGAGCGGTGGCCGAGGTCTACTGTTCTTTGAACTACTAATGTTTCCTCCCCCTTTTCCAGTAACATAGTTTTCTAAATGTTATAGTTACCGGGTGTCACGAGCGAGTCAGAGTGCTGACGTAGAGCGGTGGCCGAGGTCTACTGTTCTTTGAACTAATGTTTCTCCCCTTTTCCAGTAACATAGTTTTCTAAATGTTATAGTTACCGGGTGTCACGAGCGAGTCAGAGTGCTGACGTAGAGCGGTGGCCGAGGTCTACTGTTCTTTGAACTAATGTTTCCTCCCCCTTTTCCAGTAACATAGTTTTCTAAATGTTATAGTTACCGGGTGTCACGAGCGAGTCAGAGTGCTGACGTAGAGCGGTGGCCGAGGTCTACTGTTCTTTGAACTAATGTTTCCTCCCCCTTTTCAAACACAAGTATTATATGTAGGCATACTTAATGAGTAAAAGTTTGTTGAGATAAACAATTGATGTGGCAGCTGGCTTTTTTGTTGTGATGTGCTATTAATGACCTGATTGTGTCGGTGGGCAGTGTCTATGCCAATGTACAGTACTTGTGCCGTCAAGTTGCTGCACGATTAGTATTTGTTTATGTTTTGCCTACGTGATGTTTACACACATTTTTAGAATCCTAGCCTACTTAAAATGGATTGTAAAGCCTAACTTTTCCTTTTCTCAAAAATAACGGCATCCTGCAGTAGTTTGCCGCTTCTAGTTCCCTTCTTAACTGACAAATTCTTTTCGATTTTTTTAAATTTCTAAAGCTATACTGTATAGTTACTATATATATATATATATATATATATATATATATATATATATATATATATATATATATATAAAGCCGCCTCAGTGGCCTAGTTGATAGCGTACTAGGCTTTCACCCCGAGGACCCGGGTTCGATTCCCGGCCAGTGCTTAGCATTTTCATACGCTATAAATGTTTTTATCGTCTGTATTAGCCCAAGTATGCACAAGAGTCGGACGTTAAACACTATATATATAACAAGTAGTTATATATATATATATATATATATATATATATGACTTTTGCCTAACCCTTGCAAGTTACGCAAGATTCTACAAGATGGCGTTACTTACCGAATACGCAAGCTACCAAAACAATCATGCCGAATAATATCAAGAACTGCTTTATCCCGGAACCATCAACATTGCCTCCTGCATCAAAGTTGTCAAGTATAGGCTTCTTTTCTTCGCCGCCTAATTCATTCAATCTGTTGACTAGGTCCATTAATTCCGGCCGAGACAGCTCTTCGCCGTCGTTCAAACTAGAACCAACTATGGACTCGTCGGACTCCATATTTTAGTCGTTAACCTGGGAAATTAGTTAATTGTTATTAAATTAATTCCTTAATCTATTTAGCGGATGTGCCGAGCTCAGTTCAGGTTTGAAATTATTTCAAAGAAATTGTTATAATTATTATAGATAAATATAAACATAATTTTTCCAGTAAATTTGGACCAGTATGTAATATGTAAATACAATATTGGTCTGAAATAAAAGGTGTTAAGATCACGTAATTTTCCAATATAATTTCCAATTTCCACTGATAAGTGGTCATTATAAAAAGACTCAGACTTTTTTATTTATTTGTTGTTGTTGTTATTTTAAGGTGAAAAGCACATTCAGGCTATTATCGCCTCCATAAATGTAAGTGTAAGTGTAAAGTGTTAAAGTCGTAAGTGTAGTGTTATAAGTGTAAGTGTGTGTTAGAATCGGGTACGCGAGGGACGTCTAAATCCTCTCAATAGGTGCAGCTAGTCTGCAACCCACGGTGGGGTAAAACACTCAGAATCAGGACCTTGAAATTTGTGTCGGCCCTGTTCTTTGAACACTTTTTGAAGGATAATGTTAAACTTTATATATATGAAGTACTGGTGAATAAAATACAAAATCCTCCAATATAACTGCTTTTTTCTATCTAATACGATTTGATTTATCCTAAATTAAATTATTAGGACAATACCAATATTTTATAAGAAGAAATAGGCATACAATAACGTATAATAGATCCATCGAGGTATACATGACATATATCCCATAGTAAACGTCTCTTAAGCAAAACTCCTTTTGGAGGATTCAAAGGGGCAGCAGATGTTCTGGGTAGAGCACAACTCAGGAGGATCATTACAGAACACTGCGTGTGAGGGTGCACATGAACAGGATAGGTATGTACCATGGTGAAACCGTGTGCAGATTGTGCTGGAAGGAAGAGGAAACTGCAGGTCACATAATTCATGATTGTGAGGCTCTTGCTGGTACGAAGCTAGGGGTTTTTGGTCTCCAAGAGTGGTCTTCAGCAGAGTGAGCTAGTCAGTGGGGTTGCTGGAACTTATTAAGGGCATCTATCTGCTTAATTAGGTATTTTTAAGAGGTTTAGTTGCACAATAGGTCAGTCGATCTATTGGGCAGTGCCTAGGGTTGTACTATCCCTTCCTCTAGTCTCTAATCTAATCTAATATATGATATATGTATATATATGTATATGTATATATATATATATATATATATATATATATATATATATATATATATATGACAAGTTAGTATTGTTCAATAAATAATTCTCCAATATAACTACTTTGTTTCTACCTAATACGATTTGATTTTTCTATACTTAGTTATTAATACAATACTAATATTTTATAAGAAGTAAGCATACAATAACGTATGCTAGAAACATCGAGGTATATATGACAGGCTAGTATTGCTCAGTAAAATAAAAATCCTCCAATATAACTACTTTGTTTCTACCTAATACGATTTGATTTTTTCTATACTTAGTTATTAATACAATACTAATATTTTATAAGAAGTAAGCATACAATAACGTATGCTAGAAACGTCGAGGTATATATGACAGGCTAGTATTGCTCAGTAAAATAAAAAATCCTCCAATATAACTACTTTGTTTCTACCTAATACGATTTGATTTTTTCTATACTTAGTTATTAATACAATACTAATATTTTATAAGAAGTAAGCATACAATAACGTATGCTAGAAACGTCGAGGTATATATGACAGGCTAGTATTGCTCAGTAAAATAAAAAATCCTCCAATATAACTACTTTGTTTCTACCTAATACGATTTGATTTTTCTATACTTAGTTATTAATACAATACTAATATTTTATAAGAAGTAAGCATACAATAACGTATGCTAGAAACGTCGAGGTATATATGACAGGCTAGTATTGCTCAGTAAAATAAAAAATCCTCCAATATAACTACTTTGTTTCTACCTAATACCATTTGATTTTTTCTAAACAGTTATTAGGACAATACAAATATTTTATAAGAAGAAATAGGCATACAATAACGTATGCTATATAGGCCTATAACAGGTTAAACTTGGTATTTTTGTATTTATTAGAAATCAATTTATCGTTAATTTAGTTATTGAGGTATAATATTTGCTAAGAAGAAATAGACCTATAATATCTAAATAACGGGTGTTAAAGAAATCAAAATATTTAACGTTACATACGGCTTGTACCAGAATGGCAAAATCAGTCCATTGAAACAAATTATCTAATTCAATGCATGTTTATGAATAACACTATTAATTATATTTTTGTAATTGTAAACTAATTTACCTGAAGAAAACTAATCTCCGCTGAGAAGAAATATGCTGCACTATAAAGTAGCAACGTGTGCGAGACCAGGCTTACTGTAGGCCTACAATTTCAGCAACTATCAGTTACTAATGTCAGCAATTATTTATCGTGTTTGAAGTAACGCCAGCTCATTGCATTATTATATAAGAATGTGTTTAAAATGCGTATCGAGGTTAAGCAAACAAATAATTAGGTCTGTATTCCTGCAGTCGCAATGCATGACATAAAATACACAAAATAAATTATTTCTGATTAATACAAAAAATTGTGCAGAATGCTTGTGTGAATGAAATTAAGTTGTACAATGATTTTTCTTTAATGCATTTATTTTCTAACTATACGAAGTATAACGAAAGATTGGTGGTTTGTACACAAACATACACATTCACACACACGCACAAAATCTCTCTCTCTCTCTCTCTCTCTCTCTCTCTCTCTCTCTCTCTCTCTCTCTCTCTCTCTCTCTTTTAGCATATAATTCTACATTATTTTTATTAATATATATTCAAAATGTAAATTTTACATTTCAATAAATTTAACTGCAAAATTTTCATGGAGTTTTCTACTAATACCTACATTTGAAGTTCCATAGCGTATAATTCTACATTATTTTTATTAATATATATTCAAAATGTAAATTTTACATTTCAATAAATTTAACTGCAAAATTTTCATGGAGTTTTCTACTAATACCTACATTTGAAGTTCCATAGCGTATAATTCTACATTATTTTTATTAATATATATTCAAAATGTAAATTTTACATTTCAACAAATTTAACTGCAAAATTTTCATGGAGTTTTCTACTAATACCTACATTTGAAGTTCCATAGCGTATAATTCTACATTATTTTTATTAATATATATTCAAAATGTAAATTTTACATTTCAATAAATTTAACTGCAAAATTTTCATGGAGTTTTCTACTAATACCTACATTTGAAGTTCCATAGCATATAATCTACATTATTTTTATTAATATATATTCAAAATGTAAATTTTACATTTCAATAAATTTAACTGCAAAATTTTCATGGAGTTTTCTACTAATACCTACATTTGAAGTTCCATAGCATATAATTCTACATTATTTTTATTAATATATATTCAAAATGTAAATTTTACGTTTCAATAAATTTAACTGCAAAATTTTCATGGAGTTTTCTACTAATACCTACATTTGAAGTTCCATAGCATATAATTCTACATTATTTTTATTAATATATATTCAAAATGTAAATTTTACATTTCAATAAATTTAACTGCAAAATTTTCATGGAGTTTTCTACTAATACCTACATTTGAAGTTCCATAGCATATAATTCTACATTATTTTTATTAATATATATTCAAAATGTAAATTTTACGTTTCAATAAATTTAACTGCAAAATTTTCATGGAGTTTTCTACTAATACCTACATTTGAAGTTCCATAGCATATAATTCTACATTATTTTTATTAATATATATTCAAAATGTAAATTTTACATTTCAATAAATTTAACTGCAAAATTTTCATGGAGTTTTCTACTAATACCTACATTTGAAGTTCCATAGCATATAATTCTACATTATTTTTATTAATATATATTCAAAATGTAAATTTTACATTTCAATAAATTTAACTGCAAAATTTTCATGGAGTTTTCTACTAATACCTACATTTGAAGTTCCATAACTTTGCCAATGTTTATTCCACAACAATGTAGTCCAAGTACAATACGGTATAGGTAATTGTTAATATTTCTGCAGAATTATACCATCTTTCGACAAAAAATTACTCTTTGCATGTTTTTTTTTAATTTCTCATTTCGTAAATGAATTTAAAAAAAAAAGTGTTTAACACACGCCTGTAATTTTACAAGAGCATTATCAAGCCAGTACATAATAGCGTCATAACACGTTCCAGAAATCAAGGGAGATTCTCTTTTCATGCCAGATCTAAACCTTACAATTACGCCTAATCATTGATTTGAGTTGTACATTGTATATTTTTTATTATTCCAAAAATATTAATATCTGAAATCCTTTAAGAAAAATTGTTACTGTAATGGACAATTTTAAAATTCTGTCTGTACATCCAATCGCTTGTGATGATAATAGTTCTAATTAACGTCGATAGAATGCGCTATAAAGAACTAAATATTTTTTTAAATTAAAAATAAGGTTTATTAAATATTTGTAAGGGTAATTAAATTTTTTTTGGAAAAAAAATGTATAAAATAATAATGTCAATCGAAAACAAGTAAAACTTTATGTTCGTGCTTGATAAAAAGGTTAAATAAAAACTGATACAACTGATTTATCAGCTAACCTCTCGCCTGTGGTTACCTTCCTCTATTTGGGTAGAGCTTTGACAAATAATTTATTAGTCGGTTATTAATTGCCTTTAAAAAATAGTTATTATTTGCTTTAAAATATAACTAACGAACATGTTAAATTTTACTAATTTCGGACAGGCTTGTTGTAACGAGCCTCAACAACGTAAAACTTATACTTTAATTGAACTTATGCTAAAATTTAATTTAACTTATGCTTAAATTGTGACGACCTCGACAGAGGGATTTAAAAATTTGTTTGGCCTGAAGATGAAACTATAAAGTTTCGAAACCGCGGTAGCCTTTATGAGGTGAGTTGATAGACCACTGACAGGAAGAATAGGTATATAATCCTAATCATTCAATTTAAGGCTTGTCAACCCAAGTTACTGAAGTTTCATAAATTTGTCAATTTTTATTCCATAACAATATTGTTTAAGTATATTACGGTCTAGATAATTGTTAATATTTTTTTTCGAATTTGACTAAAAATGTAAAAGAATGAATACTTGTTTAACATTAGGTTATATACAAAAGAACACGTTTTTATTTGCTGTATCTGAAATTTCTGTACCGTAACCCATTATAACATAACGTAGGTCTAATAAACTCAGGTGATTTCTTTCGTGGGCTAGACCGTAGTTACTTATAGGATTATTAATACCGTTAATTATTAATTAAGCAATTAAAATATATAAATTGAGTAGTGCATTGTTTATTTTTCAGTAGACCAAAAATATTAATAACTGAATCCTTTAAGAAAAAAATGAATGATTAGTGGGCAAGTTTAAAAATCTATTTTTAACATTTTACAGAATAATGCTTTTCAAGATAATAGTTCCTTTTAAAGTCAGCAGGTTGCGCTGCCATACTTAAATATTTTCAGGTAAAAATTAGTTTTTATCAAATCTGTGTTAAAATAATTGAATTCTTTTGTAAAATAAGTGCATAAAATTAATATTTCAAACAAGAAAATTTAGTAATGGTTATAAATCTTAAATTAAAACTTATAAATTCTAACCTCGAGTTTAATTTGATTATATAACCGATATTAGTTTATGTAATTGAAAAATAAATTCATAATTGGTATTACTAATTGCCGTATTAGTAGTTTCTACACACAAATTAGGTTTGGTATACTGAGGTATATGGGCTGCTCGTTTCCATAACGTGCCCGATTAAGCTACGTTTGGCGATAATTGTAATTTCTACACACACATTAGGTTTGGTATACTAAGGTATATGGGCTGCTCGTTTCCATGACGTGCTCGATAAGGCTAAGTTTGGCAATAATTGTAGTTTCTACACACAAATTAGGTTTGGTATACTAAGGTATATGGGCTGCTCGTTTCCATGACGTGCCCGACAAAGCTACGTTTGGCAATAATTGTAGTTTATACACACAAATTAGGTTTGGTATTCTAAGGTGTATGGGCTGCTCGTTTCCATGACGTGCCCGAGAAAGCTATGTTTGGCGATAATTGTAATTTCTACACACAAATTAGGTTTGGTATTCTAAGGTGTATGGGCTGCTCGTTTCCATGACGTGCCCGATAAAACTACGTTTGACGATAATTGCAGTTTCTACACACAAATTAGGTTTGGTATAGTGAGGTATATGGGCTGCTCGTTTCCATGACGTGCCCGATAAAACTACGTTTGACGATAATTGCAGTTTCTACACACAAATTAGGTTTGGTATAGTGAGGTATATGGGCTGCTCGTTTCCATGACGTGCCCGATAAAACTACGTTTGACGATAATTGCAGTTTCTACACACAAATTAGGTTTGGTATAGTGAGGTATATGGGCTGCTCGTTTCCATGACGTGCCCGATAAAACTACGTTTGACGATAATTGCAGTTTCTACACACAAATTAGGTTTGGTATAGTGAGGTATATGGGCTGCTCGTTTCCATGACGTGCCCGATAAAACTACGTTTGACGATAATTGCAGTTTCTACACACAAATTAGGTTTGGTATAGTGAGGTATATGGGCTGCTCGTTTCCATGACGTGCCCGATAAAACTACGTTTGACGATAATTGCAGTTTCTACACACAAATTAGGTTTGGTATAGTGAGGTATATGGGCTGCTCGTTTCCATGACGTGCCCGATAAAACTACGTTTGACGATAATTGCAGTTTCTACACACAAATTAGGTTTGGTATAGTGAGGTATATGGGTGCTCGTTTCCATGACGTGCCCGATAAAACTACGTTTGACGATAATTGCAGTTTCTACACACAAATTAGGTTTGGTATAGTGAGGTATATGGGCTGCTCGTTTCCATGACGTGCCCGATAAAACTACGTTTGACGATAATTGCAGTTTCTACACACAAATTAGGTTTGGTATAGTGAGGTATATGGGCTGCTCGTTTCCATGACGTGCCCGATAAAGCTGCGTTGCGCGATAATTGCAGTTTCTACACACAAATTAGGTTTGGTATACTGAGGTATACGGGCTGCTCCCATCCTTGAAGTGCCCGATAAAGCTACGTTTGGCGATAATTGTAATTTCTACGCACAACCTAGGTTTGGTTTATTGAGCCATGTGTGAGAGCAGCTTAGCGGCAACGTGTAAAAGGTTGCACACCCCATTTAGCCTAACCATGTGACAGCGGCATGAAGTGATGTGCTGTGAACCTATTTATGTAGCGGAAACAACCAACAGCTTCCCTTCCAAAAAGTGAATGCATACACTGAACTTTATATTCAAATTTATTTAGTTTCCATCATATTACTTACTTTCAACTACAATGGATTTCATTTCCTTTAAAAGAAGTCACGTGTTAGATCCTGAAAATGAACGGTATTTTTATCTTAACCGTGTTCAATACGTCTGTAACCCCCTACTGTTTCTTTTTTTTCCTCGACTATCACAACTCTGGAATATTTCCCAGGTAAATCCTAACTGGCTATTAATTATCATAAAATAGGCTTTTTAAGAAGGAATACATTAACATTGTTTCTATTTCGGAAATATTAAAACAGGTAAATTACATTGAAAACGATTTACATAGTATTGAATTTTAGAAACAAGCATTACTGGTAGTTTAAGTCTGCAATCTTGAAGTGATGAAGTATATTTCAAAATATACTACTGCTCGTGTGTGACCAATTTTATGTTTTTGTTTTATGTGTGACCAATCATCTTAATTTTTACTTACCGAGCAAAACGATGTCTCCATTTCAATTCGACCGTTCGGCATTTGCTTTCTGTAAGTAAATTTGTTAGTTTTGGTCAAAACGCATTCGCCGAGTGTTTTGAATTTTGTTACGAAGGTACCATGTATAAAGCCAGAACCACGTGTTTTCCCGTTCCCGTATTAACTTCCGTTTTAAGATGGCAGTATGTTATTTATGATAACAATGTACGCAGTTTTCACCGAACGCATTGACTGACATTTTTTTGTAATTTTGGTACAATGGTACTTTTATATATATATATATATATATATATATATATATATATATATATATATATATATATATATTTATGTTTAACGTTTGACTATTTTGCACACTTGGACTAATGCAGACGATGGGATGATTTATAGCGTATGAAAATGCCAAGCTCTGGCCGGGAATCGAACCCAGGTCCTCGGGGTGAAAGCCCAGCGCGCTATCAACTAGGCCACCGAGGTGGCTAGGTACTTTATATATGCCTACAGCCTAAACGTCGTGTTAATAGGATTTCCCCCCTTCGTCTTCCACTTCAAGATGTCCTCTAATTTAATGACGACTGTTCGCAGTTTCGCCAAACGCATTGACTGACATTTTTTGTAATTTTGGTACAATGGTACTTTATATATGCCTACACCCTGAACGTCGTTTTAATAGGATTTGCCCCATTCGTCTTCCACTTCAAGATGTCCTCTTATTTAATGACGACTGTTCGCAGTTTCGCCAAATGCATTGACTGACATTTTTTGTAATTTTGGTACAATGGTACTTTATATATGCCTACAGCCTGAACGACGTGTTAATAGGATTTCCCCCATTCATCTTCCACTTCAAGATGTCCTCTTATTTAATGACGACTGTTCGCAGTTTCGCCAAATGCATTGACTGACATTTTTTGTAATTTTGGTACAATATTACTTTATATATGCCTACAGCCTGAACGACGTGTTAATAGGATTTCCCCCATTCGTCTTCCACTTCAAGATGTCCTCTTATTTAATGACGACTGTTCGCAGTTTCGCCAAACGCATTGACTGACATTTTTTGTAATTTTGGTACAATGGTACTTTATATATGCCTACAGCCTGAACGTCGTTTTAATAGGATTTCACCCATTCGTCTTCCACTTCAAGATGTCCTCTTATTTAATGACGACTATTCGCAGTTTCGCCAAACGCATTGACTGACATTTTTTGTAATTTTGGTACAATGGTACTTTATATATGCCTACAGCCTAAACGTCGTGTTAATAGCATTTCCCCCCTTCGTCTTCCACTTCAAGATGTCCTCTAATCTAATGACGACTGTACGTAGTTTCGCCAAACGCATTGACTGACATTTTTTGTAATTTTGGTACAATGGTACTTTATATATGCCTACATCCTGAACGTCGTTTTAATAGGATTTCCCCCATTCGTCTTCCACTTCAAGATGTCCTCTTATTTAATGACGACTGTTCGCAGTTTCGCCAAATGCATTGACTGACATTTTTTGTAATTTTGGTACAATGGTTCTTTATATATGCCTACAGACTGAACGACGTGTTAATACGATTTCACCCATTCGTCTTCCAGTTCAAGATGTCCTCTTATTTAATGACGACTTTTCGCAGTTTCGCCAAACGAATTGACTGACATTTTTTGTAATTTTGGTACAATGGTACTTTATATATGCCTACAGCCTGAACGACGTGTTAATAGGATTTCCTCCATTCGTCTTCCACTTCAAAATGTCCTCTAATTTAATGACGACTGTTCGCAGTTTCGCCAAACGCATTGACTGACATTTTTTGTAATTTTGGTACAATGGTACTTTATATATGCCTAAAGACTGAACGTCGTGTTAATACGATTTCACCCATTCGTCTTCCACTTCAAGATGTCCTCTTATTTAATGACGACTTTTCGCAGTTTCGCCAAACGCATTGACTGACATTTTTTGTAATTTTGGTACAATGGTACTTTATATATGCCTAAAGACTGAACGACGTGTTAATAGGATTTCCTCCATTCGTCTTCCACTTCAAGATATCCTCTTATTTAATGACGACTGTTCGCAGTTTCGCCAAACGCATTGACTGACATTTTTTGTAATTTTGGTACAATGGTACTTTATATATGCCTAAAGACTGAACGACGTGTTAATAGGATTTCACCCATTCGTCTTCCACTTCAAGATGTCCTCTTATTTAATGACGACTGTTTGCAGTTTCGCCAAACGCATTGACTGACATTTTTTGTAATTTTGGTACAATGGTACTTTGTATATGCCTACAGCCTGAACGACGTGTTAATAGGATTTCCCCCATTCGTCTTCCACTTCAAGATGTCCTCTAATTTAATGACGACTGTTCGCAGTTTCGCCAAACGCATTGACTGACATTTTTTGTAATTTTGGTACAATGGTACTTTATATATGCCTACAGCCTGAACGACGTGTTAATAGGATTTCCCCCATTCGTCTTCCACTTCAAAATGTCCTCTTATTTAATGACGACTGTTCACAGTTTCGCCAAATGCATTGACTGACATTTTTTGTAATTTTGGTACAATGGTACTTTATATATGCCTACAGCCTGAACGACGTGTTAATAGGATTTCAGCCATTCGTCTTCCACTTCAAGATGTCCTCTTATTTAATGACGACTGTTCGCAGTTTCGCCAAACGCATTGACTGACATTTTTTGTAATTTTGGTACAATGCTACTTTACATATGCCTACAGCCTGAACGTCGTTTTAATAGGACTTCCCCCAACCGTCTTCCACTTCAAGATGTCCTCTTATTTAATGACGACTGTTCGCAGTTTCGCCAAACGCATTGACTGACATTTTTTGTAATTTTGGTACAATGGTACTTTATATATGCCTACAGCCTGAACGACGTGTTAATAGGATTTCAGCCATTCGTCTTCCACTTCAAAATGTCCTCTTATTTATTGACGACTGTTCGCAGTTTCGCCAAACGCATTTACTGACATTTTTTGTAATTTTGGTACAATGGTACTTTATATATGCCTACAGCCTGAACGTCGTTTTAATAGGACTTCCCCCAACCGTCTTCCACTTCAAGATGTTCTCTAATTTAATGACGACTGTTCGCAGTTTCGCCAAACGCATTGACTGACATTTTTTGTAATTTTGGTACAATGGTACTTTATATATGCCTACAGCCTGAACGACGTGTTAATAGGATTTCCCCCATTCGTCTTCCACTTCAAGATGTCCTCTAATTTAATGACGACTGTTCGCAGTTTCGCCAAACGCATTGACTGACATTTTTTGTAATTTTGGTACAATGGTACTTTATATATGCCTACAGCCTGAACGACGTGTTAATAGGATTTCCCCCATTCGTCTTCCACTTCAAAATGTCCTCTTATTTAATGACGACTGTTCGCAGTTTCGCCAAATGCATTGACTGACATTTTTTGTAATTTTGGTACAATGGTACTTTATATATGCCTACAGCCTGAACGACGTGTTAATAGGATTTCAGCCATTCGTCTTCCACTTCAAGATGTCCTCTTATTTAATGACGACTGTTCGCAGTTTCGCCAAACGCATTGACTGACATTTTTTGTAATTTTGGTACAATGCTACTTTACATATGCCTACAGCCTGAACGTCGTTTTAATAGGACTTCCCCCAACCGTCTTCCACTTCAAGATGTCCTCTTATTTAATGACGACTGTTCGCAGTTTCGCCAAACGCATTGACTGACATTTTTTGTAATTTTGGTACAATGGTACTTTATATATGCCTACAGCCTGAACGACGTGTTAATAGGATTTCAGCCATTCGTCTTCCACTTCAAGATATCCTCTTATTTAATGACGACTGTTCGCAGTTTCGCCAAACGCATTGACTGACATTTTTTTGTAATTTTGGTACAATGGTACTTTATATATGCCTACAGCCTGAACGACGTGTTAATAGGATTTCAGCCATTCGTCTTCCACTTCAAGATGTCCTCTTATTTAATGACGACTGTTCGCAGTTTCGCCAAATGCATTGACTGACATTTTTGTAATTTTGGTACAATGGTACTTTATATATGCCTACAGCCTGAACGACGTGTTAATAGGATTTCAGCCATTCGTCTTCCACTTCAAGATGTCCTCTTATTTAATGACGACTGTTCGCAGTTTCGCCAAATGCATTGACTGACATTTTTTGTAATTTTGGTACAATGGTACTTTATATATGCCTACAGCCTGAACGACGTGTTAATAGGATTTCAGCCATTCGTCTTCCACTTCAAGATGTCCTCTTATTTAATGACGACTGTTCGCAGTTTCGCTAAACGCATTGACCGATTGTTTTGTAACTGGGCACGAATGTATCTTGTATAAAACCTAACGAGTATGTGCAATATTTTCCCGCATTCACTTCCATTTCAAGATGGCGGCCTCAGATTAACGATTACCAGTGCTGGTGCTGGCTGAACGGAAAGAGCTGTCACAATTTGTACCACTTTGTGGCGAGCATAGGCCGTGCATAGGCCGTACAACTCCCAATAACGTTGGTTCAGTAACACTTTCCATTTTATTTTATTCGATTTTATTTAAAATGAGACTTATTATTTATAAATGCCCTGCACTTGAATAAATGAATGACTATTGCACTGCTACCTTGTGGATCTACCTGCCTCCTTTCTGTATTATGAGATGCCCAGTTACAGCGTCTTCTCCAATCCTAATCTCATTATAATATCTATGATTTGAAGAGGATTCAAGGCGGATAACTCCTCTCTTCTAACTGATGACTACCTAATTCATTATGAAGATATTTGCAGGTGCTTCCTGTGATAATTCCCTTTAAATTCCTTCCCTTGCTATTTATTAAGGGGATTGTGCCCCATTTGGTCAGCTTCCCACTCATTCTACTTACATTCATATTTATTGGAACATGAGTAACTAGGGAAATTGTGTCGGCCCACACAGAGCTCCTCAAGCATGGCAAGGGTACCCTGGGAGGTTGCTGCAGTATGAGCTAGAGGTACAGTGGGATCGCTAAACCTATCAGCTCATTTCAGCTGCCTCCGTCGGCATATCCTACACTTAGGTTGACATGTTTAGATTTCGTTAAATTACACTAACGAAGAACGGCCGCAGTTTTTTTTAATTTAGCTGCTCTCAAAACGAAAATTTTCGTTTATGTCAAATTTGCTGCCCTCATTTGAGTTATGAGTTTGCATATTTGAACAAAATATGATTAACCAATTTTGAGAAACTAGTGCTATTTACCAGTTTTCTTGTCTGTGGCGCCCGACTCGAATAGGTTTTAGCATTGAATATAAAAGTACTAGAAATACAGCCACCATTATAACAAGTGTGTTCGATAGTAGCGCCTAAAGTCTAAGTAACTGAACTATCTGCCGCTGCAAACGCTGCAAGCTGCAAGAACAGGGAGTGCGAACGTTTAAGAAAATAGACATTACTATTATCTATTTAACTGTAGCTAACAACTTGGCCGCAAAATGCCACCAGCAGCGAGTCCTCGCATATCTCTCATAAGGGTTATTATTCTATTTGTTCGTAGTCAGTGGTTATAGCGATTCCGTTTGGATGATCATCGATTCATTTTAGCAAAATTCGATCAAACTTTTTAATTTTTATTTTGAGAAAATAAGAATTTGACAGTATCCTTTTACGTTTTCAGGATCGTTTCGACAGTCGCGTATTCGACTGTTCAATAATAACTAATAAAAATGTTGAAAAGTTTTTTGGTTAGTTGTGAGAAACGTTGAAAAATGTAGGCCCGGCATACCTTGCAGAGTATGTCGCACCATGGCCGAACTAAAATAGTTTAGGATCGCCGTTATTTCACGCCTAATCTCCGACTTCGCCGCGTTCAGACGTTGGGCCGCTTCAATTGAGCATATCAAAAATTCTTCTAAATAACAGCTCTTCCATCACTTCTAATTGGAGACTTGTCCCCGAGTGCTGGAAACAAATTTGTAGATGTAATTTTAATTTTTCCACGCGTGTTAAATGTTACAGTCAGAAGCAGACGCTGAAACAGTGTGAGAGTTACTGTTTATGTTTAATGTAATTTTATTTTTACTTTTTACCGTACGAAGTATTTAGAAAATCTGTGATGTGAAAATAGTATAATTGCGGCACGCAGCTGTATCTGTGACGTGATGGAAGCAAATTTCAAAAGTATTTTTTATCTTACGTAAAAATTTACATATTTTAGGATTTTAAACTTTCAATCTATATTGGAAATTCAATAATAAACCCTGACAATAATAATCAATAGCATAAAAATGTTTTTTTTTCAATTTCAACTGATTCTGAAAATTCGAAGTGCATACTTACCCAATTTTTATCGCTGATTACTATGGTGAAATTAGATTTCCGAAAAAAGATTACTATTACAAAAAAGTTACGAAAATTTTTAAAAATTTTAAATACCCGCCATTTTGAAACTCTTCAATGAATTTCGTTGGTTCATGAAAAAATTGTCCATTCAATTACCATAATAGATTATTTTGCTAAGTTTGAATGAAGTCGGGTTAACATTGCAAACGTGAGTTTTGCACACACACACACACTTGCGCGCGAGCGACTTATATATATATATATATATATATATATATATATATATATATATATATATATATATATATAGGGTAAGTGTTGTACCTTGAGTACGTTGTACCTTGGAACAGTAGCTCGATCTGCAAGGTAATGCGACCAAGCAGGCTGAAAATGAACTACATAGTAGATAGTGACGCTAAGGAGCGCTAGCAAAAATCCCGTTCATTTCGGTAGTAGTTATCGTGAGTTATGCACTAAACTGTTTTTTGCTCGTGAAAAGTAAATATTCAGCTGTATACTGTTTGGCTTTGTACGCCCTCTGAGTTTCCTGTGGAACGTTGTATATTCGCTAAACAGATTCGTCACAGGCTTTCTGCCTTTTTTGGCATTATTTACCCTTGGCTTAGCCTTGGGGAAAGGTTGCACCTCCTCTGGAGACACCACTGTAAACGTAGACGGCATAGAACTCGGACGAGGAACATCACTGCCAAACGTTGCAGAATTCAAAGATGATTCAGCTGGCAATAACTCACCCTGACGGTCGGTGACTTCAGGTGCAGAGGGTTCAAGATTTGGATTAGGTCTATCCGTCACGTAGGATGGCAGGTAGTCGTCATTAGAAAATATATCTCGATCCAGTGGGAATATTCCTGGGACTCTAAACCCCGTGTCTCATTCCTTTGGGTACTACAATTTTTCCTGGAACTTGGACTGTAGACAGACCGGTCTCGTCTAGATTCCAAATACGATCTGGAGTTATTGGCCCAAAACGTTAATGAACACTTTCAATGTTGTCAAAAAAAGCCCCAACGTTTATTTTATTAAAACTGGTTGCTCTACTCAAACTTGTAGCTTGCGGTTTCCGAATAGATATTTTCATGAAACACCTCATCCATTCTATTCCTGCCGTTTGTTCGTTATCCCAATGTTCTGAGTATTTTTTCCATTTGCCCGAACAAACTTGTAACCAAGGTCACGGACCCCTTCATTCATCTTCGCAACTTTTTTTATGTAGTCTATCAAACACTTTTCTTCATTAGAACTGAATATTTGTTTAGTATTAAATTTAGATATTGATATTGATATTCTTGCTTTTCAGATTGACGAAACGCTGTGTAACATGTCTGGATAGTGTAGCTAATTTTACCCCATATACACTACACGCTTCCCTAAAAGAAATTCTGCAGTCTATGTGGGCTGTGACCGCTTCTACAGCTCTTTTCATAGCATTCGAGTCTATAGGAGGTCTCTTGTTACCCGTTTTACTACGTGGCATCGTTACCTGGAACAAAAACTCAAAAACTAATAACCTGTTGTACCTTGGAACATGTTCCAAGGTACAACAAGTTTTGCGTTTCGTGGTACAACAGGTAGCCATTTTGAACACAAACTACCGCCTAACATAGAAAAACAATCTAACAGTTTAAGTAAGTTATATGGATTTACTCAGCAGAATGTGACGAACCTGCTTAGCGAATATACAACGTTCCACAGGAAACTCGGAGGGCGTACAAAGCCAAACAGTATACAGCTGAATATTTACTTTTCACGAGCAAAAAACAGTTTAGTGCATAACTCACGATAACTACTACCGAAATGAACGGGATTTTTGCTAGCGCTCCTTAGCGTCACTATCTACTATGTAGTTCATTTTCAGCCTGCTTGGTCGCATTACCTTGCAGATCGAGCTAGTGTTCCAAGGTACAACGTACTCAAGGTACAACACCCTACCCTACATATCTCTGCTTTTCCTGGCTTCGAACACTTTATATTTGTTGACGCGTTTCGGAATACTACCATTTTCCTCAGTATTATTGTTATAAAGTAATAAGTTTTGAAAATAGAAGTAGTCCGAAAGGCGTCAACAAATGTGAAGTGTTTGAAGCTAGAAAAGGCTTCAACACTTTTAGAGATATGTAGGGCATACTCTGCTTTACAACATTTATAGCGGATAAAAGATTATTACACTAAGAATTATAAATTAAGTGACAATGTCAATGAATTGATTTTTTAAAATTATTATTATTTTAAGGCGAAAAGCACATAGAGGCTATTATCGCCTCCTAAATTTAAGTGTGAGTGTAAAGTGTTAAAGTCGCAAGTGTAAGTGTGTGTTAAGACTCGGGTACCACGAGGGACGTCTAAATCCTCTCAAAAGGTGCAGCTAGTCCGCATCCTTGCGGGATCAATGAATTGAACTGAGTGCGTCAAACTATATCACTCCATTAAACAGTTTCGACTTTTAAATTAACAATTTCCAAATAAATGTCACTGAAAACGTCAACGTTTGTTTCAAAACAAGCGTATGTCCAGCTTTCCCACGCAGTCCACAAACGCCAACCAACAATCTACGGCCTTTATGTAATCATTTTAAATTATAATTAAAGTGTTTAGTCTAAAACGACTCTTTCCGCTATCCTAAGCTTAGGCTATACAGAATAATTATCATAATGTTGATAATTAAAAACGTATTTACTATAACCACTTTAGCTGATTGTATTTCGTAGAAAAACACATAAATATTTCAATATTTTAATTGTTAATGATTTATTTGTGAATAGCGAATTACCATTGGAAAATGTACTGCCATCATGGTGAAACCCAGACCTGAGTCATTGAAATGAGAGCCTGAAACACACACACACACACACACACACACACACACACACACACACACACACACACACACATATATATATATATATATGGCCTATACATACATACATACATATACATACATACATACATACATACATACATACATACATACATACATACATACATACATACATACATACATACATACATACATACATACATACATACATACATACATACATACATACATACATACATACATACATACATACATACATACATACATACATACATACATACATACATACATACATACATACATACATACATACATACATACATACATACATACATACATACATACATACATACATACATACATACATACATACATACATACATACATAC
>CM040182.1:1160866-1178366 GCA_022606455.1 Callitettix versicolor
GTGTGGAGGATTAGAAGGAGCAAGACATGAGTCGGAGTGCTTTGCGTGATCCCAGAGGGTCTATACGCAAATAATAATAATAATTATATATATATATATATATATATATATTAATAATAATAATAATAATAATTATTATTATTATTATATATACGATTGTAGCCTACATTTGCGTACAATACCATGAAAGCCGATTTAGAGGAAATTTGTGTTTTTACCGTTTTTTAAACAAAAACTGGCTCAAAACTTTCTTTAGATTAAAAAAAATATTCCCGAGTTAGCCGATTGTTAAAATGAACATTAAAAAATTCCCGAGATGTTGGCAAACTGAACCTAAAATACATTCCCGAAATATTGGAAAAAATTATACCTATTTTGGTAATATTGGCAAAATTAACACAAAAAATATTCCCGTCATATTGGCAAACTGAAACTAAAAAATATTCCCGAGGTAGCTTATTGGTAAACTGAACCTAAAACATATCCCCGTGATATTGGCAAACTGAAACTAAAAAAATATTTCCGAGGTAGGTGTATTGGCAAACTGAACTTAAAACATAAGCTATCCCTGAGCTATTGCTAAACTAAAACTAAAAAAATATTCCCATGATATTGGCAAACTGAAACTAAAAAAATATTTCCGAGGTAGGTGTATTGGCAAACTGAACTTAAAACATAAGCTATCCCTGAGCTATTGCTAAACTAAAACTAAAAAAATATTCCCGTGATATTGGCAAACTGAAACTAAAAAAATATTCCCGAGGTAGGCTTATTGGCAAACTGAACCTTAAAAAACACTAGACTAATTTCATTAAAATCTGTTAATTAAATAAAAACACGTACAAACTTTGGGCGTATAAATAGGCCTAGCCAATCACCAAAATCTAAGCAAACTATGATAGCCGATTTTTCAGGGTTTTTTCAATAGCCCCAAAACCCGTTTCGTTTCTGTCCGTTTCGTTTGTACTTATGTACTACATTTGAGCAAGATTTAATCAAAATAGTTAAAGCCGATTATGAGAAAGTCCAACTTTCAAAATATTTTTATTTTTTGTTGTTGTATTTTAAGGCAAAAAGCACATTGAGGCTATTATCGTCTCCCTAAATGTAAGTGTGAGTGTAAAGTGTTAAATTCGTAAGTGTAGTGTTGTAAATGTAAGTGGTTGTTAGAGGGATGTCTAAATCCTCTCAATAGGTGCAGCTAGTCTTTTTTGAATACTTCGAAAAACTGTAAGAAATTAAAAATTGGTCCCATGATATAGTCAAACTAGATTATCTTGTCATATTAAAGACACTGATTTAGTTTCCAGCAAAATCACTCAAGCACGCGCGCAAGAGAGAATGCGAACACACACTTAGCCGAGGCCTAAGGCCTATATGCATATAAATACTATTTCAAGTGATTCCTAAATATATGCCTATGTCCTGATATCAGGATCGAGGTGTTTTGAGTATTACAAAAAAGCTGCTCCACTAGCTATTTCCCAAGAGAAGTAGAGAAGTGCCCTAATAATAATTTAACAGACTTGCAGCGGGAAGGTCTACCTACAGATTGTCAGCATTTCTAGTTGTGTTTGTGTTTGTAATATAAAACTCTAAAATTTTATATTTTTATTTCTTAGAACAAAACCTTGCTTTGTTGATGTTTGAGGCATGTGTTTGTGAGCTATAAAGTTTTCCAACAAGCCCTTCGTTCTGATTTTAGCAGACACAGGTCATTGTATTGTAGGCCTAAGAACAGGCAGTGTGAAAGCCATAAAAACGTTTCGCTATTAGTCTGAATTAACGTCACCTCCCGTGTAGCCTATTGTCGAGCATGTTCCGTGTTAATAACCTTCTTAGCGAAATTTTATTGGAAATGAACGAGCAAAGTGGCAATCATGGCAAGATCCGGGTCCGTGACCTTAAAATGAACGCAAATCTCCCTCCCTCCCTCCCTCTCTCTCTGTCTGTCTGTCTGTCTCCCCCCTCCCTCTCCCCCCCTCTCTCTCTCTCTCTCTCTCTCTCTCTCTATATATATATATATATATATATATATATATATATATATATATATAGAGAGAGAGAGAGAGAGAGAGAGAGAGAGAGAGACAGACAGACAGAGAGGAGAGAGTGAGTGAGTATGTGTGTTTTTTTTGCCAAAAAAGGTGGAAAAAATCTTTTGTGGACTACCTGGGGTAGGTTACCGCACTACCCCAGAGTGTGGGACTCAAATTAAGTTCAAACTCAAGTTAAGATGTATTTTTACCCACTAAAAAAACCACCAAAAGCACAGTGTTGGCTCTCCTTTCTCGATCCTCAGCCCTCGATCTCTTTATGACCACTGCAGCGAATCCCGTAATGGCCCTCCAGTTGGCTTCTGAAGCCATCATTTTTTCCGGTGTAATGTTGCTTCGCAGATATGTTTGCAGCTTCATCCTTTCTTCGTCGAATCTCCGACACCGGAAAAATAAATGCTCCGCATCTTCCTCCACTGCTGGAATACAGAGGGGACAAGCCGAGTCTGTTTCCAGCAAGAAACGGAACAAGTAAGCTCGGAAGTAACCGTGCCCATTGAGAATATTTGTGAGGTAAAAATCCACCTCCTCATGATCCCTGTTGCACCAATCCTGGATGTTACCTATGAATTGGTATGTCCATCGTCCATTTGTTGTTCGTCCCATTGTCGCTGCCATGTCTCCAGGGTCCGATATCACTCCTCTGTAATTGCTATGGTGGACATCCCTATCCTTTGTATTCTAACCACGTCCTTGTAAACTATATGGTGGACATCCCAGTCCTCTGTGTTCTGTCCACTTTTCCTTTAGTCTATATGATGAACATCTCTGACATATGTGTTCTGTCCACGTTCCCCTGTAGGCTATATAGTGGACATACCTATCCTCTGTGTTCTGTCCACGTCCCCCTCTAGACTATATAGTGAACATCCCTATCCTCTGTGTTTTATACACATCCCCTTGTAGGCTATATATTGGACATGCCTATCCTCTGTATTCTGTCCACGTCCCCCTGTAGGCTATATAGTGGTCATCCCTATCCTCTGTAGCCGCCTCGGTGGTCTAGTGGATAGCGTACTAGACTTTCACCCCGAGGACCCGGGTTCGATTCCCGGCGAGGGCTTGGCATTTTCATACGCTATAAATCATCCCCACCGTCTGCATTAGCCCAAGTGTGCACAATAGTCGGACGTTAAACTCCAAAAAAAAAAAAAAAAAAAAAAAAAAAAAAAAAAAAAAAAAACCCTATCCTCTGTGTTCTGTCCACGTCCCCCTACAAGCTATATAGTGGACATCCCTATCCTCTGTGTTCTGTCCACGTCCCCCTATAAGCTATAGGCCTATAGTGAACATCCCTATCCTCTGTGTTCTGTCCACGTCCCCCTATGAGCTATATAGTGGACATCCCTATCCCCTGTGTTCTGTCCACATCCCCCTATAGGCTATATAGTGGACGTCCCTACCCTCCGTGTTCTGTCCACGCCCCCTGTAGGCTATACAGTGGACATCCCTATCCTCTGTGTTCTGTCCACGTCCCCCTATAAGCTATAGGCCTACAGTGAACATCCCTATCCTCTGTGTTCTGTCCACGTCCCCCTATGAGCTATATAGTGGACATCCCTATCCTCTGTGTTCTGTCCACGTCCCCCTATGAGCTATATAGTGGACATCCCTATCCTCTGTGTTCTGTCCACGTCCCCCTATGAGCTATATAGTGGACATCCCTATCCCCTGTGTTCTGTCCACATCCCCCTGTAGGCTATATAGTGGACGTCCCTACCCTCCGTGTTCTGTCGACGCCCCCTGTAGACTATATAGTGGACATCCCTATCCTCTGTATTCTGTCCACGTCCACCTGTAGACTATATAGTGGGGCTGTAATTTATGCGCTTGTAAATTTATGTTAAGAATAACCATATCAGAAACTAAAATAATGGCAGTAATAACTTTTTTGTCTAATTAATTGCACTAAGTGAGTACAGTAAGCCTTTATTTTAATGTTATAATCCTGAACACATTGTTCTTATTCAATCAAATGCCCATTATCCAAGTACCAAAAACCAACAACAAACTTGTTACCAGTTCATTACTGGAATCCCCTTACTTGATGTCATATTTATGTAGTGATTTCATTGGTTACTGGATCTACCAATGGGAACGCTTTAGATTAGGGGGCGCGGTTTACTCGACACCAAACCCGGCATTTCAGTGGCGCAAACCGTGCAGTCTGGTCGCAATAAATTAGGCTTCAGTACATAGCCTACAGCTAGCGTGATAGCGTGGGATGTGTAGTGTGCGTTGTTTACATTTCATTTGACTAAAAAAAACTGTCAGGTGAGTTGGACTTAGAATAAAATAACATAAGAGTGAAACCGGAAAAACAATTTTGCTGCAAAAAAAGCATAAGGTTGAAGAATCCGTAGTAATCAATTAGATATTTACAAATTGTAATATATTACAAACTTCCTTCAACAAATTTTCAAAAACAAATCATAATTGACCATGGCTGTAAAATAATAGTCTAGGTTATTTTAAATAACAGCTAGGGCCTATACTCACGTAACTGAATCATTGTTGTCTATTAGTGGCCTAATCATGAACATAAATTACAAGTATTTAAATTTAAACCAAGCCCGGGCAATCGAACCCGGATATATTCACTTGTAATTTATTTACCAAACTTTGTAAAATGTTTAAAATTTTACTTTTAAAATGTACCCATTAAAAAAAATAGGATAAATGTAAAAAAAATCTGTAGACAGTTGGAATTTTGTTTATATAAAATTTAATGGAATTAGGCTATAACCGTTTTCTCCATTTTAATCAATAGATAGCATATATTGATTTTACTTCAAAAAAAGAATTAAGGCCTACTCTATTATAAAATTTAGGCTGATGAACGTACAGATTTTTTACAAATCAATGTTTCGTTTATAAATTATTCGTTGAACAGAAAAGCAGTTTTAATGCTAACGGAATTTTGAAACAATTAGGCTAACAATATTAGCTTAGAGATTAGGCCTATGTTATATTTAGGTCTAATTGTGTGTTATATAGCCTAGGTCAACTGGAGGATTATCTAATCAAACAAATAAATACAAAGACACTTTGTATGTTATGGCAAAAGATGGATTTGTTAGGTCCAGTTTGTAAGTAGTCTATATGGCAATGTTAAATTATTTTGTTGAAATAAATAAGGTCATAGTAACAAAAGTACTAGTAGTTCAATAGGAGACTTGCAGTAGCAATATAGATATAGGCTATATTATAGTAGCAATATAGATTCTTTATTATTGACTAGGGCCTATTAAGCGTTCGTAACATTTTCCATCAATTATAACCGTAATATTTAGAAAAAATGTTATTGGATAAACTTTATTGGAAATTTTATGTTATTTCTCCACGAAGCTGTCAAAGTTATGATAGGTCTTGCCGTACAGCCCGATTTACAGGAAATAACCAGCAACTGTAACGCACTCGTTATCCTTTTTGTATCAGAGAACGCTATCTTGAAACGGAAGTGAATGAGAAAAAATCTTATTTATTCGTCGTTTGGGTTTTATAAAAGGTACTTTCATACTAATTTCAAAA
Source organism: Callitettix versicolor (assembly GCA_022606455.1). Classification (NCBI taxonomy): domain Eukaryota; kingdom Metazoa; phylum Arthropoda; class Insecta; order Hemiptera; family Cercopidae; genus Callitettix; species Callitettix versicolor. The sequence goes on from CM040182.1 coordinate 1,166,455, forward strand.
CAATCGGTGAATGCATTTAGCCTAAACTGCGTAACACACACACAAACCAAATGCCTAACGGTTGAGTTCAGAGAGACCTCGCTTCGCTCGGTCAATAAATCCTTTCATGATTTAGCCTACTAAAATTACAGTCTAAGTATCCGTTAATATAGGTTTATTTATAGTTTATTTGGTTTAGTGTTTAATAAAGGACTACCTTATTAAATCTTATTCTAAATCTTAAGAAAAATTATAGGAACAAAATTTCAGGATAATAAGGTTGTATATATAAGAAATGAAGCTCTCTATAAGAAAATTGAAAAACTGTCAGATACTATGAGAAAAAGGAGAATAAATTTTTACGGCCATCTTCTTAGAATGAACTCCAATAGATTGACGAAACAGGTGTTTGATTTTTTCCATAATCGTAAAACAAAACCGAACTGGTTTAAAGAAATTGAAAAAGACCTAATAGAATTAAAAATTACAGAAAATTCACTGCTTGACCAAACTGCTAAGATAAGTACCAAGGACGAAAGAATAAGATTCCAAGATAAAACCAAAATAAGATCTAAACCTGTCATTTCGGAAGATGAGAGGAAAAGAAGATCGGAAAGAATGAAGAGCTACTGGGAACAAAGAAAAGTACAGCGCGCAAGAAATGATTGATTCAGCGTACCCCAAAGAGGGTGAAACGAAAAGAAGAAAGGACTACCTCTGACATGACTATAGGTACAACGAAGTGCTATCTTATAACCGCTAATAATTTGTATTGCAAAACAAGAACAATGTTTTTTAAAAAAACAATCTAATACAGTAATAATTAAATATAAAACTATTCACTGGTGTTCAGCAATAATATACTTTGGTTTCTATAGGCCTAATGATGAGTGCCTAACAGAAGGTTTCTAGGGCAGAGATTTTTTTGAAGGGTTGTACTGTTTTCTATTATCAATTTTTACGATTTTTGTGCGGGATTTGATAGAAAAAACAACTTTTTAAAATGTAGATTGGTGAATATCCTATTAATCTTCGAAAATGTGTTGTTGAATTGATGAAATTTTATGTAAATTGCTTTTATTTTTTTTATTTTATACTGCACACAAAAAGTTCAAGTTAGTAGGCTTAATATTTTTTGTGAGTTTCAGAGCTCAGAACTGTAGGGTTTATTAACAGCCTACCAATTAAAAGTATACATTTTCGGTTAAAATATTTCTAAAATATTTCTTCCTTTTTGCTGCAGACTTGCCGGTAGGTCTTGAGATTTGAGATTTATGAAAGTATTTATTTGTTTTTTAAAAACCTTTTCGTGTACCGCATGCGGCTCGCGGGCCCCTGTCAAGCCGACACACTGTTAATACACCAACACACACACACCAAACAATTCTAAAAATATTATTTAATATCCTCAAAAAATATTAAACATTCTCAACCGAAAGAAAAATTATTTTATTTAAGTTTATGTTTAAATGATTCTTTCGCATTCTTAATATTGTGATAAAAAGTATTACAAAATGTAGGGGCCTACAAGCGACAAATATTCACTTTTCCATAAATTTCGCATTTGGGAATTTTCAAAGAAGACGCATTGCTAGTTCCATATTGAGCAAATTATTCATCTCCATGCCAATCCTTTCTGCTCATCCTGAAATATTTCAGTTTTACATATTGGTTAACCTTTATTCAACTAAAGTAAGAAGTTATCAGTTTATTGCTTACTTCTTTGCTTTTGACAATTTTCCGAAATTTGTGTCTTTCAGTAATTAGGTAGGCTTACATTTTTCTTAAGAACTTAAAAAGATAATAATACGAATTTTCTGATTAGTTTATCGTGCTATAGGTCTACCCTAACAATGGAAAATCAAATATTTCAATTATATTAAAAAAATATTTTATTAACAAAATATATTGTAAGAAGCTTAAGCATTTAGTGAAAAAATGGGAAAAATATATTTTTTATAGGCTATATGTAGGGGCCTAACATTTTTTAAATTTCAAAGTAAATTAAAAAACTACTATTAATTTTTCAAAAAAAACTACATTAAAATTTCAAAGGGGCCTTTGTAAAAAAACTACTATTTGTTTAAAGATAAACCAAAACTATAGGCTAATACCTCTTACCAATTATAAAAAAACTTTACCTATGTTAACATGGGGAAGGTTGGGGCGAAGCGACACCTTTTAAAACAAACAAAAAATTCGTGCACTTCAAAATAGGCTATCTGACTCATAGCCTATATCTGTTACGTTAAGAGGCCTATTGTCACCTTGTGGTGTATATATGCAACAAGGTTGGTGTTTAAAAAATTAATCTTTTAAGTGGTTTAAAATGGACACTTTCTAGAAAATATGAAAAATGTTGGCTATTTTTGTAGCCTACTACTTGGCCTTTATTTTTGCGGGAGTAGGCCTACAGCTTTATTTATTTGACTGAAACATTTTTACTCCGGTATTTGTAGCTGTGACAAGGTTTTAATACGCCTATTTGAAACAAAATTACGTACAAAATGCCTGATTTATTTGTGTGTTAGGTTAAAAGGCCTATTTACCGCTTTTCAGTGGGACGCGACGCTTGAAAGATTTCAAAGAAAACCTTCGTAGTTATTAAATACAGTTGTTAGCAGGTTCTAGGTTAACTTAAACTGCCATACATTTATTCAAAACAAAATGCTTGATTAATTTTAAGGCTATGTATTTACACGAGCTCTAGAAGCCAAAAGGGTTGTCTGTACACAGCGTAGGCCTAGTTGTTTCCATTTCATGCATTGGATTAAATGCATGAAATATCAAATGTGACGTTAAACAGATTTCTGTTTAACTCAATATGTGTTACGTTAAAATGGAAATTTTGTCCGCATGTCCCCTACGAAACGGTTCGTTTCGATGGAAACTTTCATATTTGTAGAATACAATGCTTTGTTTCTTCTAGGCTATTTCGAACTTTCTTCGCCTATTTGAAACAGAACGGTAGGATCAAAATGTCCGATTTTTTAAAAAAAGTTTACTGTATTTACACCAGCCCTAGCAGCCAAACAGATCTAATAACCGTCCAAATGGATTAATTTGATTTTTATTCCCTGAAAATGCCGTAACGACGTCGGTTATACAGCTAGGCACGCGCGCGCGCGCGCGCGCGCGCACACACACACACACACACACACACACACACACACACACACACACACACACACACACGTCTGCTTCAGGGAACATCTCAAGACAGTTAGTGAAAAGGTGGCGAACGTGGCAGGAGCCCTTTGCAGGCTCATGCCGAATGTGGGAGGTCCAAGACAGGCACGCCGCCGAGTCCTGGCTGGGGTAGTAAGCTCAGTGCTCCTTTAAGGAACGCTGATTTGGAGCCAGACTATGACGATCACCAGCTATGCGCGTAAGGTTAATGCGGTGCACCGCCGTGCGTTGCTGCGTGTCATGAGTGGTTACCGAAGTTTCCTACGACGCTGCATGCGTAGTGGCGGGCGAACCCCCAATGGAGCTGATGGCTGATGAAAGAGCGAGGCTCTACTGGCGCAAGCGAAGTGCTGAGCCGCGGTATAGTCATACAATGGCAATTACACAGGAGCGAAATCGGACCCTGGAGACATGGCAGCGACAGTGGGACGAATCAACAAATTGACGATGGACATACCAACTCATAGGTAACATGCAGGATTGGTGCAACAGGGATCATGGGGAGGTATCTCGCACAGATTCTCACTTCCGAGCTTACTTGTTCCGTTTCAGGCTGGAAACAGACTCGGCTTGTCCCCTCTGTCTTCCAGCAGTGGAGGAAGATACGGAGCATGTGTTTTTCCGATGTCGGAGATTCTATGAGGAAAGGATGAAGCTGCAAACATATCTGCGAGGCAGCATTACACCGGAAAGTCTGGTTGCGATAATGATCATCCAGCTTCAGAGGCCAACTGGAGGGCCTTTGCGGGATTCGCTGCAGTGGTCATAAAAAGGTTGAGGGCTGAGGATCGAGAAAGGAGAGTCAACGCTGTAGAAGAGTAGGCGGTCAGCCAGTCCACCTTCCCACGAAATGCGGTTCCGTGGAGGGGGAGTTACAGAAGAGGAATGCTTTTGGTAGTTTTTTAGTGGGTAACAATATATCTTAACTTGAGTTTGAACTTAATTTGAGTCTTACACTCTGGGGTAGTGCGTACCCTACCCCAGGTAGTCTATAAAAGATTTTTTCCACCTTTTTTTGGCATCGCAAAAAACGCGCACACACACACACACACACACACACACACACACACACACACAACTACCTTTTCAAATCAGATAGGCATGTGACGCGTTAATGCTGGAGTTTCATCTAAGGCCCTAGTATTTATTTACACGCCTATTATGTTATAGGTTATAATGAAAATATAATCTACCAGAATTAAATGTATAAAACTAGAAATTAAAAAAATGTAAATTACTGTAGGCCTAAGCGAGACCGCGCTAAATCAAATAAAATCTTAGGCCTAGGTTTCTTATTGGAGTCCTAATAGACATGCATCTTATAATGTTAAAATTACTAAGGTAGCCTTCAAAATAATATTTGTTTAGGAATTAAAAATAAATAAGTAAATTAGGCTTCTGTACAGGCACCCTACATTTATCAGCGTACTGGATTGTTAAAATAATAAATTGGAATAAACGAATAATCACTACACTCTGCTGTTTTCCGTGATAGAAGCAAATTTCCAAAAAAATTTCTTTAACTTAGACCCTACACTTTTTGTTTATCTTATCTATGTGATCGTTCATTTTTGTATTTTAATTAAAATTAGTAAACTCATATTCACACAGATTCTAACGGTGATTTCAGATTTGCAATTTCGTGAAATCAGAATTTCATAAAAATATGCTTATAACTTTCACTTGAACGGATTTTACTGAAAAACGAACCTGTCCAAGGTGTTATCAAAAATCGAATTTTGCGAAGTTTGAATCAAATCGACTTTAAATTAGAGATATAAAACTTTTAAATTACAATGGAAATTAGAAAAGAAACGTTTTATATTCGTAAAATGACATTAGAATTTTTTTAGATTGTGGTACAGCTATTTGAAAACTGGTTTTGGTGAGTGACGAACGTGTACAAGCTATCAGAAAAATCAGTTTTTGCGCCAAGTTTTTAACAAAATCGGACAAAATTGCCGAATAAACTAGTGAATTATTGAACTGACCGAGGTTCTATTTGAATGTTAAAACAATCAAGTCTAGACTCAACTAAGGAAACAATAAAACGATCAATAGTTATTAAAAATTGAAATAAATATCGGTAATTTTATGCAGTTATTCCTATAGGCCTATATCCTATAATAAATAAAGTTTGAAACAATAATAATTGAAATCGAAAAAGGTTTTAACTTTATCATTAGGCCTACACGAAGTACGAACAAAATTATTGTGCTCGTCAAAAAAACGAACTTTAGATTATGTAGAACTTAAGATTCTTAGATCTTCATAATTCTAGGAAAGTTGTAAAGACGTGTGTGTGTGTGTGTGTGTGTGTGTGTGTGTGTGTGTGTGTGTGTGTGTGTGTGTGTGTGTGTGTGTGTGTGTGTGTGTGTGTGTGTGTGTGTGTGTGTGTGTGTGTGTGTGTGTGTGTGTGCGCGCGCGCGTGTGTGTATGTGTGTGTGCGCGCGCGCTCGGGTGTGTGTGCACGCGCGTGTGAGATCATATAATCACACAGGTATTCCCGTATTATACAAAGCCATGTCAAAATACTCTACAACTGACCAAGTACAGATATCGTCAATGCAGGTGAAAAGATTCTCGGAGAAAACTTTCTACGCAGCAAGGTTTCTCGATGTAAAAACATTCGATAGGGTATGGCATGAGGGTTTGGTGTTCAAACTTCACGTCTCTCTCATCAATATTTTGAATTAATGATATCACATATTCCACACAGGTACAAAGCCGAGTCAAAACACGCTACAGTTAATAAAGTATCTTCAATGTAGTTGAAATCAGCTTAGCTTTTCGATTTTTTCGGAAAATTTTTCTGTTCCGGGAAGTACAAAAGTAAACCCTGGATGCCGTCGTTTTTTCGATTTCCTCGCGAACCGTAAATTTTCGTTCATTTCAAATTCGTAGCTTTTGTGATAAAATCCTGATGAAGCGATATTGCTAAATTCGCCCCACTTGTGCGTAGCTTCTTAGCTGACACGTTTTGTAAATAGCCTAATCGAAAGTGAGAACGTGTTGCCGCCATTTATTAAGTCACAGAAATATCGTTATTGGTTTTACGCCCAAGTAGTCTGGCAATTTCCTGACACGTTTCAAATCGCGTCTCATTCGACTCAATCAAGCGCAGCTAGCCATAACAACAACAGTTTTAACAAGTCATATAACGTGAGGCTGTAAATCAAGAATCACTTTGTGCAACAATAGGCCAAACAAGCGTGTTTTATTTGGTGCCGTAAAACAGTGGCCGAGCCGTGAAAGAGCAGGTGACACACTCCAAGGACAGGGTCAGGGCTGCCCTTACATTTGCATGCGTTGTTTTACCAACGAATTTCTATTGGTAAATCAGTTATTGGTGCGCCATCATGTTAAAACCCAGGCCCACGATAATGAATCAGAGCGTAGGTCATTCATATATATATATATATATATATATATATATATATATATATATATATATATACTGTTTATATAATATAATATAATTACAGTTTATATCATAATAAAGCACAATAAGAAAACAAATCAATTTTATACCAAGTTAAATCAAATCGGATCAAAAATTCAAACACTGGATTGCTAAAACACAAAAACACATATAGGCCTATACGAAATTGATTACATTAGAAATGCGTATATCAGTTAGTTAGATCTGGAAGGATCATTATATTGACTTTTCACCAAAATCCTATCTGGCGCATTCAAAGGTAATTTTCGTCAGTGGCGGCCTTTGGGGGGGGGGGGTCGAGGAGGCTAGCTCAGTTAGAGCGACGCTGTCTAGGTTTTTAAAGTTATCAATAAAAATATTTTTTTTAAAATAATCTTAAAACGAATGGATTTATGGATTAAGATTAAAATAATTGATTTCCAAATTTATTTAAAAAGTATACGTATACCCATTTTTATTAGATATCTTAAAAACGCGTCCCTTACATAGGGGCCACAGTAAATTTTGCCCGACCTGTCCAAAAGGCTAAGGCCGGCATTGATTTTCTTTTCGATTACCTTTTCATTTCAAGTTATTATTTCTAAGTCTCAAGTCGATGTGAAATAATTTATATGTAAATACAACAATTTCAACAGAAGCCGGTGTATTCGATTTATATCCAGTTAATTTATTGCGTCGTAGGTTCAAGACTATAGTTACTGCCGTAAACTTTTCCTTTGTCTTTAAAGCTGATTTTTCCATCCTCATTAGTCTTACTAAAGTACAAACGACAGGAAAAAATCAACTACACAAAACGTGTTCTAGAGGTCACGATCGGCAAATATTTCACTACGGGACTTACTATAATGACTGTTTGGCTCATTTTCAGAAAGAATTTTGCCCATTCAGTAAACACCCGACAAACCGGCACGATAGGGTCTTATCGAGCAATGTCTCTTAAGTAGTAGAAGCTGCATATCTATGGTTTTTAACAAATATTGATTTCATTATTGTAACATAGCCACCGGACCACATTTTTAAGTAATTAGGATTATGACCTATTCTTCCCGTCAGTGGTTTATCTACCATCTCGTAAAGGCTACCGCGGTTTCGAAACTCTATTGTTTCATCTTCAGGCCGTGATACAAAATGTTAAATCCCTCTGTCGAGGTCGTCACAAAGTCAAACAAAACATTAAAAACAAACGTCACAAACACTGAGCACAATTACTCGATTAAAATATGTACGATGAAATTTGGTTTGGCCAAACGATACGTGCGACTCTTATGTCGTTACATTCCGGAATGCGAAGTCTTCATCAGTAATAGCGCCCGTCACTATTAGGCTATCGGTTACGTAATTGTGCTCAGTGTTTGTGACGTATGCTTTTAATTTTTTGTTTGACTTTGTGACGACCTCGACAGAGGGATTTAACATTTTGTATCACGGCCTGAAGATGAAACGATAGTTTCGAAACCGCGGTAGCCTTTACGAGGTGAGTGGATAGACCATTGACGGGAAGAATAGGTCACAATCCTAATTACTTAAATATTATTTATCATGAAAATAAGGGAAACCATTTCAACTCAAGTACAGTCTGAAACGTAATTTTTATTTTACATTTTATACACTTAGTCGCGCTACGGTCACTTCCTACTAGCCACGGCTTGCACAGAACACATCTAACAGAATTGTGCTGTTTGACGTATAGCGTTGTATTCCAGCTGTTTCTTGCATTTTTATAGTTACTGAGATAGCACAAGCGTTGCCGGTTTGCATAAGTGCCAGCAAAGTGCGTTAGGTCATTTCCTATGTCTATTCTCGTGGCTCGCGGACAGTACAAACGAATCGATCAGATTAAAAAGGAAAACATTCCTAATATACCAGCTTTAGGAAAACCAAAAAAAACCTGCCTAGCTTGTGAAATAATTAATTTACACAAATATTTACAATTACAAAGTGATCCGCTGCCCTCAATGCTATCTTTTTGTGTCATCAAAACTTTTGAATAACTGCATCATTATTTATAAAATTTAAAAAAATTCTTGAATGTTTTACTTTTTCACCTGAACACAAATAAACTACATATTTTGAATGAAGATACATGTCATTATGTATCTTAAATTAAATTACAAAAAAGAAAATAATTTTTAAACAATATTTGCAAAAACTGTCTTAAAAAGTTACTATTTTTTCATGCTAAACAAAATGTGAACTGATCTGTCATGTTACAAGGTAAGATAAGGTCTCCTCTGTGGTGTTTGTAGTAGTCCACGACAGTGTGTTTGTATAAAATGATTCCCATTGATCTGGAATGTAATGAGTAAATTTTGAAATATTTTGTAACTTTTAGAATTTTATAGTAACTTGTTCAGCGTAGGCATTCTGTGCCGGAAACTCTAAGTTTCTTCCTCTAAAGAATTTGAAAACATTAAAGTTAATGCCATCAATGAACTCATATGTATACAAACATAGCCTTTATCTTTCTCTTCAGCAAGAAAATGCTTGTATGCGCTAATTTTGAAATCTTGTTTTGGTGTACCGAAGCTCTTTGCAGTTTTCTCGAAAAATGTTGGCCACAATGCTTACTATGATTTCTTCACTTCTTAGACACTTAACTTGAAAAAGGGTGTTTCTTTTTTGCTGAAAGTATTCGGTATATTGTTCAGGTGAATATATTCTGTGGTAGCGATGAATTGATCGTTTTATGACTGCAAAATCACGGCCACGGTTGAAATAAGTGGAATGTTTTCTTTCTTCATGGAAATCAATGCGTCTTTTGCACAGTGTACAAAATGGTTAGCTCAGTTCAATTTGTCAAAAAATGTAATCTTTTGCTTTTTAATCTGGCTGATTCAAATATTTCCGTTCGTCCAACATCCCTATACCAGACTGACGGTGTTCCGGACCATTGTAAGTCTACTGTATCACAAGAAACATGTTCACTATAGTCATATTTAAACATACCGTATAACATTGCTGTTATGATAAGTTTTGTTCTGTTATAGGCTATTAACTGTGTTTAGACTTACATAATATGTTTAAATGTTTTGACATGACGTTTTTGTTATCATAGGCGCATGTCTTCAGAATGGAGTCCGAAGCCAAGGAGTCCAGGAAGCGCCGCACTCCACGCCCCTTCTCCATAGAGTCCATCATGGGCTTAAACAACGAATCCAGTGTGCAAATTGAAAACAAAAGTAGTTCGGAAGGTCCGGGATTAAACCATATTTTTTTAGAAACTTTCGTTAACTGCAGTTCTGCAGAAGATATAATCGAATGTAAAGATAAATATAGAAAAAACGGAGAAGCGGCTTCCAATGGATCTCCTGCACAGCTTCCAGGCCAACACCTGTTGTATCCCGTGCCGGTGGACTTCGGCTCGTACTTGTGCGACCCCTACAGGCTGCCCCTGCCTCCCAGCCATCGCTTCCAGTTCCCTTACTTGGCCGCTCCTCCGGAACCTGAGTCCGACGACTCCGGCTCCGACTCCGAGTCCCCCGTCTCCCCGCACGATCTGACAACGCACAGGCCCAGATCCGGTAAGTACTCAAGTATGTCAGTAATCTAATTATAGATAAATAAATAATTACTGATTGCAGCTTTCTCGCCAACATGATAGAAGCAAAATTCCGAAATTTTTAACATGTGTCATGTTTTAGAGCTGGTTGTGATGTTGGATTTCGTGGGACGCGTGATGCGAGGAACATGTGTGTATATATATATATATATATATATATATATATATATATATATAATATTATATTATATTCTGCGAGTCGCTAGCCTCATATTTAATTCATTATAATTAAATATTATTGTTTTCGTCCGAGATCGAACCGGGGATCTTGCGCGCGTGATAACCATGGTATTACGGAAACTTGTAAGAAGTTTAATCGATTTAAATATTTGAAATGAATCGTTAATTTAATTTTGGTAGTTATATTAAAAGATCGGTTTTCTAATATTAATTCGTAAAGATCAACTGATTTCATTGAACAGCTGATAGGCTATAATAAGTTTCACGTTATGTTGTTAAAAACTAGCTATGCTAATTTGTCGTTTATATTAATTTGTAACGATCACCTGATGTCATTAAACAGCTGATAGGCTATAATAAGTTTCACGTTATGTTGTTAAAAACTAGCTATGCTAATTTGTCGTTTATATTAATTTGTAACTATCACCTGATGTCATTGAACAGCTGATAGGCTATAATAAGTTTCACGTTATGTTGTTAAAAACTAGCTATGCTAATTTGTCGTTTATATTAATTCGTAACGATCAGCTGATGTCATTGAACAGCTGATAGGCTATAATAAGTTTCACGTTATGTTGTTAAAAACTAGCTATGCTAATTTGTCGTTTATATTAATTTGTAACGATCACCTGATGTCATTGAACAGCTGATAGGCTATAATAAGTTTCACGTTATGTTGTTAAAAACTAGCTATGCTAATTTGTCGTTTATATTAATTTGTAACGATCACCTGATGTCATTGAACAGCTGATAGGCTATAATAAGTTTCACGTTATGTTGTTAAAAACTAGCTATGCTAATTTGTCGTTTATATTAATTTGTAACTATCACCTGATGTCATTGAACAGCTGATAGGCTATAATAAGTTTCACGTTATGTTGTTAAAAACTAGCTATGCTAATTTGTCGTTTATATTAATTCGTAACGATCAGCTGATGTCATTGAACAGCTGATAGGCTATAATAAGTTTCACGTTATGTTGTTAAAAACTAGCTATACTAATTTGTCGTTTATATTAATTTGTAACGATCACCTGATGTCATTGAACAGCTGATAGGCTATAATAAGTTTCACGTTATGTTGTTAAAAACTAGCTATGCTAATTTGTCGTTTATATTAATTTGTAACGATCACCTGATGTCATTGAACAGCTGATAGGCTATAATAAGTTTCACGTTATGTTGTTAAAAACTAGCTATACTAATTTGTCGTTTATATTAATTTGTAACGATCACCTGATGTCATTGAACAGCTGATAGGCTATAATAAGTTTCACGTTATGTTGTTAAAAACTAGCTATACTAATTTGTCGTTTATATTAATTCGTAACGATCAGCTGATGTCATTGAACAGCTGATAGGCTATAATAAGTTTCACGTTATGTTGTTAAAAACTAGCTATACTAATTTGTCGTTTATATTAATTCGTAACGATCACCTGATGTCATTGAACAGCTGATAGGCTATAATAAGTTTCACGTTATGTTGTTAAAAACTAGCTATGTTAATTTGTCGTGTTTTCGAACAAATTATTGTAATTAAAACAAAAAAGAAAGAAGAACAT
>CM040182.1:1185866-1205866 GCA_022606455.1 Callitettix versicolor
AAGTACTCAAAATTTTAATGCTGATTGTGATAGTGAAATCATATCTTTAAAAATCGCAAAATCATTAAATATGATGTGACAATATTACTTTTTGGAAATTCAAGTGAGCGAGACAGCTGCGTGCAACGACTATTATGAGTATTGTTACCCCGTTGGTCCGGTTAGGTTAGGTTAGGATATTGATTTGTCGTTCTGTTCACTGCTATCGACATATGGTGGGGTAAATAAAGAACGTGATACAGTAATTAGATGTTTAATTACAGTGATTAAGTACACTCTCCCAGAGTAGTACCGCAGCAGTCAGACGCATATTTTCATTTCCGGTTTCCATTTACCGGAAACAATTGCTTGTCGCTAACGATTTCTTTTGCCATAAAAGAACAATAATGTCCAAAATACATATAACTGAAAAAGCTCTAATAAGATCTTGCTTAATAGATTACGTGTAATGACGTTAATTAAAACTTGATTAATTACTAATGAACTTCATCGCGCCCTAAATACATGATATTAAAAAACGGCCATGTACAAATTATGTACTAGATATATTTAACTATAAACAATGTAACAGTTTTGTGTTACATTGGTTGGGTATTTAGTATAATGACGTTCATTATAATTTAATCATATATATATATATTATTTCTCGAGTCAACATCTCTTTTCTCAGCACATAGGCTACTATTCGTACAGGCATAAATGAGGTATCTTTAGAAAGATTTTTTAAACCAGCTTCTGACATTTCAAAATTATTTTGCGCTAAAACTTACTGTTTGTGGAAAGTTCTAACATAAAATACACTTTAAACTGTCATAGGCAAAACGGCATCATGAGCATGCGCGGCGTCACAAATCAAACAATATTTTGTATATTTTACGAAGTTAACTTATTAATCACGTTTAGACAGTCCCATTACAAATGCCACTCTTTTGCATAACATGCTTTGTTCAATATTTAGTTAAGTCATTAAACTTAAATATTATGTGACCCTACTGTCAGTCTCTTGTCCCTGCCCGTCGTACAAGCCGGGACAAATATTTTGAATACTAAACACATGTTTTGGACACTGTTTTTCAAAAATATATTTGTGATTTCTCCTCCCATCGTGCATTTATCTATTGTTAATTCGGACATCATCACGACTGTATGTAGCCTTTTCAAGGGAAACTAAATCAACTAAAATATTTGTATACATTAAACAAAATGAAATACAAAAAGTACAAGAAGGTTACATCCTTACATCAAATATCGTTTACAACGAGGTATTGTAAGGCCATGCAAAAATGTCTGTTAAAAAAGCAATTATCTGTATTGAATTTTAACAACTTAAAACTTCAGTACGTACATCTTAAGTGGAAAAAATAATGTTCACTGGAGTGCGCGTATGGATGTGTTAGAGCGTTCCGTGACGGTATAGCGTGACGGCAAACTGAATTTGTTCCCCGTGCAAAACATACAACCACACCCCGCGATAAGAAATAGCCATTCAAAAAATCCTAAATTCTTCCATACTACGTTGTGGGTTGTTTCGCAAGATCCGCCACTGACTTTAAAAAATGGTTTCCTCACATTCTCGACGGACGTTCCCTCGATATATCGCCGGTTAGCCTATTTTGAATCCACTTATATTGGGCAGTCAGAACAAATAGGCCATTATCGAGTTAATCTAACACGGCTGGCTTTGTTACTACCGGAGTTAATGGTTAACGCCCGATCATCGACCAATACAATCAGTTTCAAAGAAATGCGACTGTAGCAAATTTTAGAACGGGTGCCAAATTTGACATCCGATTACTTAGGCTATAAAGTGGCCACATTTAGCACACACAACAGGTAAATACAGCAATAACTGTCCCGGCTGCAGTTAGCACTGAGACGCCTACAAAACAAAAAAATCGATCGTTCTATTTTATGCCGAAGAGAGCTGAACCTCGAGGGGACGAGACTAAAGGAATGCCAAATGACGGGCTGTCTATTTTAAGCGACTTTTTAAACGATAAACTCGAGGATAGATCCGCTGACTGGTACTACGCCTAATGTGCTGAACTCATGAACGCCCATATGGGGTAGGGTAGGGCTCGAACCCCCCCCCCAAGCCGTTACTACAGCCAAAACTTTTGTTAACTCTACAGTTAAATTTGTAACTCTAAAATCGGAACCATCTAGACGACACAGTGGAAGAGAATTTCCGAAAGTACTACAAATTGATACCTCTAATACCGCAAACAAAATACTAATACTAATGTATTTTTAAAAAATCGCAGCACGCAGCTGCTGAAGTGATTGAAGCGAATTTGCAAAAGTATTTTTCTTTAACCTTTACCCTTTTGAAATTACGATTTAATCATGACAATCGGCATTAAAATGTATATGTGTAGGTATGCGTTACGTTTGAATCCGTAATACATACCTCACAGCATTTATTGTTCTTGTATAGCCTATATCTAGACTGCAAGTGACTAATTCTAAACAGCTGATTTTGCACGATAGCTTCAATATCATTTCAATTGAGGTTATGTTTATTGTTTTTGTTAATTTTAAAAATGTATATATATATATATATATATTAGGATTTTAAAATATCACATTACTTCCTGACCGCCGTGAAACTGAAGCTCTTAATTTGAACGTATTTTGAAAGTTCAGAATGCTAATTTATGCAGATTTAAAGCTGATTTCGGTAGTGAAATCAAATTTACCGCCATTTAGAAACCTTTTTAACTAATTTTTCTGCTTTACGAACTCGTTCAAGCTATTACGATAATCGTTTTTTGTGCCAAGTTTGAATCAAATCTGAGCGAAACTGCGAATGTTAGTGTGCTTAAATACACGCGCGCGCGCACGCACACACACACGAACGAGCGCACGTGTACATTTTTAACGACCCTTCAAAAAGTGGTCTAAAGGTAAGATCCTGCTTATTTCACGGTCCGGGTTCTGGGTCTTGCTATAATGGCGCTCTACAGTAGCTCATTTTCCCAGTGGAAATTTTCTAATAAAATTAATAGTAATAATAATTTTAATAAAATAAAATAAGTACTTTTCTTTCGAATAATAAAAGTGACAAATCAAGTCTGGTAATGTACAATGTGTCTGTATTTGGGACAACTAGGCAGGCCACTTTTAACTTTTCGTTGTAACGCCTATAGATGCTAAAATCAAAATTAATTCAAGTTTGTATATATGTACCAATATATAAATATGAAGTGGTGTAGCCCCGCAGGGGGGTGCAGACTAGCTTGAATATATCTCGTTTTAATATATCTCGGGGACCACTGGCAAATCCATGAGACTATAAGGGCTGCAGCCCTCTTTGGAATTTGAGTCGATTTGAAAACATATGAATTTACTAGTTACCTCATTGAAGGTAATGAGAAGGCAGACCGACTGGCTTGACTGGGATCTGCATCTGAGTGTATCGGACCCGAGCCGGCTTTAGGGATCTCTCTATCGTTGGCCGGGTCTGCCATTAATAGGTACATTAACAAGCAACACTAAACAAGATGGGATAATCTTCGTGGGTAAGGTTCCTCATGGAGGATTTAGAGAGGTGACAGACGTCTTGGGTAGAGCACAACTCAGGAAAATCATGCGGCTCATTACTGGGCTCTGTAGTCTGACGGTGCACATGAACAAGATAAGTATGTACCTGTGTATAGGTTAAACAGTAAAGAGGAGGAAACTGCAATGCATATGACGCTAAGTGTTTTTTGTTTCCAAGACCTAAGCTAGTCAGTAGATTGTTGGAACGTACTAAGGGCACGAAGCTGCTGAAGTAGTACTTAAGAGGTTTAGTTGCACAATAGATCGGTCGATCTCAGTGCCTGGGAGTTTGTAATCCTTTCCTCTACTATATAATCTAATCTAATCTATTAATTACCTAACTAAGTAAAATAAAAACGCCAACTAATTGCATAATTTTACTCTTTCTATTAAAACAGGGATTCTGTGGAACCTACCCGCAGGGGGGTGCGGACTAGCTGCACCTATTGAGAGGATTTAGACATCCCTAGCGGTACCCGAGTCTAACACACTTACACTTACAACACTACACTTACGACTTTAACACTTTACACTCACATTTATATTTAGTGAGGCGATAATAGCCTCAGTGTGCTTTTCGCCTTAAAATAACAACAACAACAAAATGAAGTGGTATGTGTGTGTGTGTGTGTGTGTGTGTGTGTGTGTGTGTGTGTGTGTGTGTGTGTGTGTGTGTGTGTGTGTGTGTGCGTGCGCGCGTGCATATATGCGCGCGTGTATATAATGTGTGTGTGTGTGTGTGTGTGTGTGTGTGTGTGTGTGTGTGTGTGTGTGTGTGTGTGTGTGTGTGTGTGTGTGTGTGTGTGTGTGTGTGTGTGTATGTCTGTTTGTTTGTGTGTGTGTGTGTGTGTGTGTGTGTGTGTGTGTGTGTGTGTGTGTGTGTGTGTGTGTGTGTGTGTGTGTGTGTGTGTGTGTGTGTGTGTGTGTGTGTGTGTGTGTGTGTGTGTGTGTGTGTGTGTGTGTGTGTGTGTGTGTGTGTGTGTGTGTGTGTGTGTGTGTGTGTGTGTGTGTGTGTGTGTGTGTGTGTGTGTGTGTGTATGTGTGTGTAT
This sequence comes from Callitettix versicolor, assembly GCA_022606455.1. Classification (NCBI taxonomy): domain Eukaryota; kingdom Metazoa; phylum Arthropoda; class Insecta; order Hemiptera; family Cercopidae; genus Callitettix; species Callitettix versicolor. The sequence goes on from CM040182.1 coordinate 1,190,459, forward strand.
GTGTGTGTGCGCGCGTCTTTTAAGAATTCGTATAATAAAAAAAATATACAATCATTTCAATTCTGAACGGATTGAAGGAGTGTCTTTCAAAACTAATGTTAAAGAACAGCTGACAATCCGTGTAGCAATATATGCCTAATACTAATTATCATGGCAATTTCTATTCAACATAGGTAGGCTATCGTGCACTCCAACCTAAATTCCTAGAAAATGAACGAGGTGAACTTCCTGTGCGCCAAATTCAAGGCACTAGAAAGAACGCGACTTCAGGTTGCCTAATGGCACTCTTGTTGGAAAGCGTGACTTTAATGATGACCAGTGACTGCTTAAGTCATCAGTCACCTAATAGGCTACTTGAATATGTTAATATTATTCCTTGTTCTCGGACACAATTGCCAAACAATTTAAATGTAAAACAAATAAACTTGAAACTCTGTTGGCCACGCCCACAAGTTACAAGATTCCATTGTTAGGGAGATAGCCTATGTGCTTACATTTGAGTAAAATGTGTTAAGCTGATTTCAAGAAATTAGATGGTTTCGTTTGTTTTTGGATTCCTTAGGCTAAGTCAAAGATCCTTAAAAATTAGTGCACGGGTCCGTCTACCTATTTTTTAGTGCACGGTAAACACTTTTTATTTGTGAACGATGAAACCGATGATAATAAAATTTGGCGAGAATGGTCTTTGTAGGCAGTGCCGGCCTTAGCCTTTCGGACAGGTCGGACAAAATTTACTGCGGCCCCTATGTAAGGGACGCGTTTTTAAGATATCTAATAAAAATTGGTATAGGCCCTACGCATACTTTTGAAATAAATTTGAAAATTTATTGATTATAATGATAACGATTAATTTTTGTAAAAATAACATTTATTTATATATGTCATAATGATTTATTATATTATTTTAAATTATTGATAACATTTAAAATCTAGACAACGACGCCCTAACTGAGCCAGCGCCCTCGGCCGCTGTCCGACTTCACCCCCCCCTCCAAAGGTCGGCACTGTTTGTAGGAGACCAAAAGCAGGAAAAATATAAGGTTTGATGACAATAATTATTTAACGGTAGTTAACAGTAAACTCCTAATCCAACCTTACCTCTATCTCACTCGTCTACTCAAGACACACGGCTGACGGAGTGAATGACGCCTTCTCGGTGTTCCCATAAGTAAGAATGTAAAGTAGAATGAGCGCGATCTGAGCGTTGGCTAAATGGAGCAAAACCTCTGTAATAATAATAAGGATCAAGAGAAAGCACTTAAATAAGGAATTGGATACAGGCTACACCAGTTAGAAATGGAGGAGCTATACACATTGAAACCCATTCGAAGAGACTAGGACTGGAGAATTGAACACAATTAATCTAAAAAGGTCGAACAGTGCAATAGGCCTAGCAACCTTGCAAACTCATTCAATGGTTAACTCTTTTATGGGTAAACACACTTGTCATTTGATTTGACAGTATGTGGGTGGATCCAGCCATGCTGAAGAAATCTTTTTAACCCCAAAAAGAAAGCTTACAGGGTTGTAGCTGGAGTGGGCGTACTGGAACATTGTCATCATATTTTTGGGCAGCTAAGGATATCTGCGCTATTTTGTTTGTTTTAAATTCTATGCTCTATCTGTGAGAAAATTCATTGAAAGTACAAAGAAGAAGCGCTATCGACCATTGTGAGACCAGATCTGGCCGTTTTGTTGAGTTTACTTATAGGAGATTGTGTAGAAGCCAAGAGAGGCTTAGCCTATTTTAATATGAAATTGACGTGAATGAAGTGCCTGAAGACATTAAGAATCTGAATGACAGTTTATTTAAAAAAATCAGTTTTTATTAAAAATCTGTGTTATAAAGTGAGTTTATGAGTAAGAAGTGGGCAGTGAGAGATCTTTTAAATCATCTTTTTACTTCTGACGTTCCTATGTATTTCAATGACACACACACATATATATATATATATTCGGTCTGCGGGCCGAATTTTTAGAGTTCGGGTCGGGTTTTGTTCGGCGCTCGGGCTTTTCGGGTCGAGTCGGGCCAAACTGTTAAATGGGGAACCCATCACATTTTTAACTAGGCCAGAGTTTAAAAAAAAAGAATTATAATTTTCTTCATTTTATATTTAACCCTTTGGCCGCCACTAGTCGATATAATCGGCTTTAAACGCTGCTTGAATATCGCCACGGGCCTATTACAGCGGAGCGCGAAAGTTGTGTGAATACCGCCATTGAAATCGCTGTTCGTAAAAATACAGATTTTCCGTTGTTTGGGAAATAAATTTATTTATCTGTCAAATGCTAATATTTCTTAATTAAATTTTCAGGATTTATTCTTACATCATTGCTAAAAATTCGTATGTAAACACGAAACTACCGTATTGGCAGTGGTGGTTCAGTATGTCTTCCCTTTGCCTATTAAGCAATAACATATTCGTATCTTAGCTTTATACTTGGACATTTGGTGCCTATGAGAATGTTGTTTTTGTTCCCAAAGTGTTGGTTTTATAATATAATTTGTTATCCTCGTCGAGTAAGTGAGTATTTTAATAATCACGTCATTGCCTATGTTTGTTTACGGTTTTTATATTCGAGCTGTTCCTAAGCTGTCCTGTTATTTGAATTATGAATTGTTAAAACAGCTTCTATTTTAAAGCTGATAATGAGAATTAAATCAGAATTTTAAAAAGGCTAAGATGAAAAAAATATTTTTGAAATTCACTTCTATCACATCACCGAGGCAGTTTTGTGCTGCGATTATTTGTTTACATTTATATCTGGGATACATTATAAAAAATTTGTGTTTTATGTGATATTTAGAGGTTTTGATCATTTGTTCCTATTTTAAGTTTTAGTATTTTAACATTAATCTAGGCTTATGTTTTCATTTGCAGGGTAGGTACTTAAGAACAAAAGTATATGCACACTCTCAAATACACATATGTTCAATTAATTATTAAATAATAAGAATAATAATTAATTGGTAATAAATTGGCGAAGGATCTTTTCACAACATAATATTAAATCGTGTGACTTCAAAATTGGTGATTGATTGAACATAGTAATAGATGTATGAGATTAAAAATGACAAAATGTTAAAGGTCAAGATTCATCCTCATTGTTGAAGTAAAAAAAAAATATGTTCAAATCCTAATCAATATTGTATGTTTGATGTAAATAGACGTTTTGTTAATATTATTAGATGAAAATAACAAATTATAATGTGTTTAATTAGAACAATAGAAACAATTTTGAAGTTTTATATTTTCTAAAGTAATTAGATTTAAAATTAAACAACGATTATTTTACTGAAACAGTGTTTGCTGTTTCAAATTGATTTCATTGTAACAATTTCCTATTTATATTAAATAGGAGTGAAATGTTTGAATAGTATTATTAGCTGTATTTATAGTAATAATATTAATAGTATTATTGATGTATTAGTATCCGTTAATAATAGGGCCTATACTTATGTGATTATTTTTATACAATATCATACCGCGTGTGATGAACTTATGGAATTTAAATGTTTAAATAACTACTTAGTTTTTTTGTCAGACGTTTACAGAGTTTAGTGTAAGGCTTTCAGGAGGGAGTAAGAGTATTGTTGATTCGACTTGTTTTGTTAGATTCAAAGACGTCTGTGTGTTACTGGTTATCAAAATCACGCTTGTAAATATGAACAAATAGTCTCCAGCGCGTCCAAATAGTATCCAAATAAAATAATGGTGGTAAAATCGAATTTCTCATTTACAATCATAGTGTTGAATATTTTCATTTAATTTTTGTCTTTTAAAAAAATTACATCTTTTAATTTGGTGACAATCATGAAACTATATACATCCCGAAAACAGGATATCTGCAGATTGTCTAAACTGATTGTGTATCGTCATCACAGACATATTTATTTGATAAGACAATGTGTTGACCCGGCCAGGCAAGCAAACTATATTTGAAAACATGCAGTCCAATTGGTCCCTTCTCATTGTAGCAATATAATAAATAAATCGAATAACCGATAATAATTACTCACTGACAGGTCAACAAATGACTGGCGAAGTAATACAAATAGAATGATGATTATAAGTGGTTAGACACTTAATCTTCGATGATAATTAAATTCTTTTTTTATATTATTTGTATATTACGTATTTTGGTAATGAAAATATATATGCCTATTTTCATTGCCTAAAAATAAAAGTTAATATTTACTTGGCCCGACCTGTCTGTGACCCGAACCGAAGTCGGGCTTTTCAATTGGGCCTGACCGGACCCGCCTGAATTATATATATATATATATATATATATATATATATATATATATATATATTTATTTTTTTTTATTTATTTATTTTTTTTTTATGTTTAACGTTTGACTATTGTGCACACTTGGGCTAATGCAGACGATGGGATGATTTATAGCGTATGAAAATGCCAAGCCCTGGCCGGGAATCGAACCCGGGTCCTCGGGGTGAAAGCCCAGTACGCTATCACCTAGGCCACCGAGGCGGCTTTATATATATATATATATATATATATATATATATATATATATATATAGTTTTCGCAAATAGATAGTTTAATAGAGCGACCAGACGTTTCAAAAGTTCAAGTTGTTTTGATTTCCTCTTGTAATTTCACATTCAATTACTTTCCAAAAAATCCAAACGTTTATAAAGAATCGTAACACAAGTCGATGTATTGACAAAAGCTCGAAACCAGTTTTGTGAAGCTAAGCCGATTTTTCTGTTTTTCCATATCTGCCTAACTTCAGAGAGTTCGGCTTTTTTGATGGTGATAACCGAGATGATTTGTAAGAGTTTGGCAGTCACGGGTACGCAGTCTGTTTTTTGCATTCAGCTGAATAATAAACATTTTATTTACAATAAAAGCCATTACTACATACCAGCCCATAAAACACAAAATGTTAACGCGTTTACAGTTAAATTTATCTTCCACATTCTTTGTACAATATTGCACTCTAATCTACTTAAATAAGGTTAATAATACATTTACATTATAATTAACGCCTTTATACTACATACCAGTCCAGCTAGCACAAAATGTTAGTGTTTACATTTAAATATATCTTGCACAACTTCGTAGAGCGCTGTTCGTTTAATATTATGTACATAAATAAGTTCATTATCAAATCAATTGGAAGCTAAAATATTATTAACCTATTTATTATATTCAGTTTATCAAAACATTTGATTCTTTAAACTATTCAATTATTTGTGAAGCCATAAAGTAAGTGGGAACGGAATATATATATATATATATATATATATATATATATATATATATATTATTATTATTATTATTATTATCTGCGCATAGACCCTGTTGGATCACGCAAAGCACTCGACTCATGTCTTGTTCCTTCTAATCCTCCACATCTCCCTCATCCTGTCCCCATGGATCCTCTTCCGCTCCTCCGTCCATTTTACCCCTGCTCTCTTTGGGATTTCATTCTCTGGGACCTTCCAACCGAGCATCTTTCTCCTGTATGCGTTCCCGTCTTCAACATCTGTTGAGTGTTTTCCTGCGTCATGTAGGTCTATTCTGACTTGTGCGATCCACGACGTTGTTGATTTGACACCTTGTATATACTTAAGGATTCTGTTGGCAAGTCTCGTTGTTTGGGAGTCTACTGATGTGTCCATAGAACCGAAGCCTCCTTCTTCTGATATCTGCTGCCAGGTTCGATATCTTCTCTGTGGTCTTCCGGGAGTGCAACCTGTATCCATCTTCTGTTAATCTCGGGCCAAGGATCTTCCTCAAGATTTTGCGTTCTTCCTTCAAAATACCCTCCATGGTAGCTTTTGTGTGGAATGCTAGCGTCTCGCTTGCATATAATACCTCCGGTTTTATGACTGTGTTGTAGTGTCTGATTTTTGTGTGCGTCGACATATATCTTTTATTGTAGATATCACGCGTTATATCAAGAGCCCTCTTCATTCTCAGTAGCCGAACCTTTTGCGCAGCCTTCTCGCCACCTGTGGGTTCAAGAATTTCTCCCAGATATTTGAAGTGCTTGACTCTGTTTATCTTACCATATTTTGTGTTTATTTCTTGAATATTTAATTTTGTACAGAAGAATTCGGTTTTTTTAAACGAGATCTGTAGACCGACCCTGTCTGCACATTCCTTTAGGACTTCTATCTGTTTAATCGCTGTTGTTTCATTATCTGTGAGTAAGGCCAGGTCATCTGCAAAAGCTAGGCACGCGATTTCTGTGTTGTTCTTAGGTCTTCCAAGTCGAACTGGTTTCCAGTGCCCTTCAATTTTTAATTCTTTCTCCCATTCCCTGATAACTTTGTCCAACACCAGATTGAAAAGGAGAGGCGAGAGTCCATCTCCTTGGCGAACTCCAGTTGTGAGTATATATATATATATATATATATATATATATATATATATATATATATATATTTATGAATGATTAAGTGCTTCTAAGAGAATAATAAAGTAGTTGAGGCAGAAAGAAGGAGGGAGAAAATTTAGAGTGGAAAGAGAATTGCCTCGTATCACCTAAGTAGAAAAGACAAGCATGTCTCCTATCACCTCTACTTTTTTAATTGTGTGATGAATACAATTTTTAAAAACGTGTATTATCTACATAAACGAATTAGTTTAAATGGGTTCTGTTTATCAAATTTAAGGTTTTGCTTTTGATATAGCGATGGTGACCAACAGGAGATAGAATCTTCAGAAAATATTTTAAGTATTGGTAAAAGTGAGTAAAATTGGACGACTGAAACTCGACCCTGACAAAACTAATGTGGCAGAAATTTCTATAGCGGTGGAGAAAACTAACACTGAATAGAGCGAAAACTATAAATATTTGGATCAAACAATATCGTTTCAGAAGAGTGACAGTAAAGAATTGAGCAACAAAATAAACTCTGGATGAAAATTTTTTTGATCCCTTAAAAAAAATCGTTAACGTTAGTTTCTCAAGTCAGTTGAAAGAAAAGTTTTTTTTTATATCACACGAAAGTGGACGGGTGTGTCATTCTTTCAAAACCTATTTGAATGTCTAATAAGAATATTTTAACATAAGGTCGACTGGAAAGTATCTATATACTTCAAAGACTGTCTGAAAATTTTATAAGAGAATTTCAATCCAAGGTCAACTAGCCAGAGATCTCTAGATATCAGTGTTTATCTAAATCTTTCATACGATGTCGACCGGTCAGATGTTCCCAGAACTGAATTGTTATCTTTTGAGTTCACATTCGAGTTTATATACAAATTGATTTGTCACTACTTCCTCCATATAAACATGAGTTACGTCTGCAACACTTACATGAGGAATACAAAGAATACTTTCATTAGTTATTGAGCTGTGTAGGCCTATATCAAGCTATTTTATACGAATGTCGAACTTGGGTCTTCACAAAAATATTAGAAGATTAGATTTTTTTTTAACGTCCGACTATTGTGTACACTTGGGCTAATGCAGACGTTGGGACGATTTATAGTGTATGAAAATGCCAAGCCCTGGCCGGGAATCGAACCCGGGTCCTCGGCGTGAAAGTCCAGTACGCTATCAACTAGTGCCACCGAGGCGGCTTTAGAAGATTAGAAGTCACACAGTTCAGGATTATAAGAAGTATGCTAATTGTGAAATGGAAGGATAAAATAAACAATAAGACGTTAGCGAAGAAGACGATAGGCTGAACACATAGCAAGAATGGAAGAGCAGCGTTGGGTCAGGTTAATTACAGGATGGATTCTCAGGGATAAGCAGTGGAAGAAACGCAGACCACAGCAGCGATGGAGGGATGAATTAGAGGAGAAAATAGGTGAACAATGCAAGCAAGGAAAAGAATTTTTGTAACGTCCGACTATTGTGCACACTTGGGCTAATGCAGACAATGAGATGATTTATAGCGTATGAAAATGCCAATCCCTGGCCGGGAAACGAACCCGGGTCCTCGGGGTGAAAGCCCATTACGCTATCAACTAGGCCACCGAGGCGGCTCAGCAAGGAAAAGAGTTTTGTGGTCTGGGGTTGGGAAAAGATTTGGGGCTTACAAGTCTTTATAAACTTTTCAATAAAATGAAATTTGTTTTGAAAAATAAGAATCTTTTATTTCTATATTGTGTTAGGCCTATGTGAATTAAGTTTTGTGCAATGACAAAGCACGGTGCACAAAGTAAAAGCTTTTGTTCTTTAAAAATAGAATGACAATAAAGCTTTATTATTATTATATGTTTTTACTCTTTCATATTTGTCCAACCTACCGTTTAAGCACTAGAGGTGTATGTCAGGTTACAGACAGAAATATTCTGACACTATGTTATGGCTTCAACGTGTTTGGTAGAAAGCCAAGGTTTAATACTAAAATAATCTAGGTTTCAATAACCTATTAGTAGCCACGTATTAAAGATTAAAGCTATTGGCTAAATTGTTTTAACACTTGTTTAACAGCTTTCTAAATTTAACACATTTAAGTGGTGATTAAAAATCAACCGAAAGCATAAGAAAGATAAGTCTGCGAATTGAGATGAGTTCATATCTAGGGAACTTGAAATCGAGGAGGCCGTGGTAAACGTTTACGAAGTGGACCTTGTCGACCATTATTCCCTTTAAGACGATACCTATTAGTTAAGGATACAGATAAACTAGCTATCTTTTAAAATACAATTATTTTCTATATCTCTTTTTAAATGTACTGAATTTGGCAATTTGTTCAGTTTTTTACATTTCGTGTTTATATTTCGCTTTTAAAGGTGCAGGAGCAAAAAATACAAAACAAAAATTACACAATGTAAAACGCAGACCACATTCCCCCGTATAAGATCTTTAAATTGAGATGCCGAACATAATTTTTTCTTAACAAATATCGGAGTTATTTCTATGGTTACAGGTAATTAACATAAACCTTAACGGGGTTTAGAGTCAATATGTCCTGCAAGGTTCACAGACTCTTAAGGCACCCGTGATAAACTTCAACAAGAGTAAGTACACTTGGTCCATTATAATTTTTGCTTAACAAATATCGGAGTTATTTCTATGGTTACAGGTAATTAACATAAACCTTAACGGGGTTTAGAGTCAATATGTCCTGCAAGGTTCACAGACCCTTAAGGCACCCGTGGTAAACTTCACCAAGAGTAAGTACACTTGGTCCATTATAATTTTTTCTTAACAAATATCGGAGTTATTTCTATGGTTACAGGTAATTAACATAAACCTTAACGGGGTTTAGAGTCAATATGTCCTGCAAGGTTCACAGACCCTTAAGGCACCCGTGGTAAACTTCACCAAGAGTAAGTACACTTGGTCCATTATAATTTTTTCTTAACAAATATCGGAGTTATATCTATGGTTACAGGTAATTAACATAAACCTTAACGGGGTTTAGAGTCAATATGTCCTGCAAGGTTCACAGACCCTTAAGGCACCCGTGGTAAACTTCACCAAGAGTAAGTACACTTGGTCCATTATAATTTTTTCTTAACAAATATCGGAGTTATATCTATGGTTAAAGGTAATTGACATAAACCTTAACGGGGTTTAGAGTCAATATGTCCTGCAAGGTTCACAGACCCTTAAGGCACCCGTGGTAAACTTCACCAAGAGTAAGTACACTTGGTCCATTATAATTTTTTCTTAACAAATATCGGAGTTATATCTATGATAACAGGTAATTAACATAAACCTTAACGGGGTTTAGAGTCAATATGTCCTGCAAGGTTCACAGACCCTTAAGGCACCCGTGGTAAACTTCACCAAGAGTAAGTACACTCGGTCCATTATAATTTTTTCTTAACAAATATCGGAGTTATATCTATGGTTACAGGTAATTAACATAAACCTTAACGGGATTTAGAGTCAATATGTCCTGCAAGGTTCACAGACCCTTAAGGCACGCGTGGTAAACTTCACCAAGAGTAAGTACACTTGGTCCATTATAATTTTTTCTTAACAAATATCGGAGTTATATCTATGGTTAAAGGTAATTAACATAAACCTTAACGGGGTTTAGAGTCAATATGTCCTGCAAGGTTCACAGACTCTTAAGGCACCCGTGGTAAACTTCACCAAGAGTAAGTACACTTGGTCCATTATAATTTTTTTAAACAAATATCGGAGTTATATCTATGGTTACAGGTAATTAACATAAACCTTAACGGGGTTTAGAGTCAATATGTCCTGCAAGGTTCACAGACCCTTAAGGCACCCGTGGTAAACTTCACCAAGAGTAAGTACACTTGGTCCATTATAATTTTTTTTAACAAATATCGGAGTTATATCTATGGTTACTGGTAATTAACATAAACCTTAACGGGGTTTAGAGTCAATATGTCCTGCAAGGTTCACAGACTCTTAAGGCACCCGTGGTAAACTTCACCAAGAGTAAGTACACTTGGTCCATTATAATTTTTTCTTAACAAATATCGGAGTTATATCTATGATAACAGGTAATTAACATAAACCTTAACGGGGTTTAGAGTCAATATGTCCTGCAAGGTTCACAGACTCTTAAGGACCCGTGGTAAACTTCACCAAGAGTAAGTACACTTGGTCCATTAAAAGGACCATTAAGGAGCCCATTATGTACACTTTGTCCGATGTATTCCATACACCACTAATCTTAGTTAACTATAGTTAACAAATAACTTCGCTATTGTTAAGATAAAAAATATACTTGATATCGCGTTTTAAAGGTTTTGTTTGTGGGAATGTAATAGTCCGCTTTATATATATATATATTATATACAGCCACCTCGGTGGCCTAGTTGATAGCGTACTGGGCTTTAACCCCAAGGACCCGAGTTTGATTCCCGGCCAGGGCTTGGCATTTTCATACTCTATAAATCATTCCATCGTCTGCATTAGCCCAAGTGTGCACAATAGTCGGACGTTAAAAAAAAAAAAAAAAAAAAAAAAAAAAAAAAAAAAAAAAAAAAAAAATATATATATATATATATATATATATACAGCGTGTGTGTTTGTGTTGCTTTCAAGAGCAAAAAATAGGCTTATACAAAATGTAAAAAGCAGAACACATTTCCACATAAAGGGCCTGCAAAATGAAATATCATAAACATAATTTTATATTAACAAATAGAAGAGTAATTTATATCGTTAAACAACATTAGTCTTACAGGAAACAGATTCAATATGGCCGACAAGATCCACAGAATCTGAGATACGGCCCATTTTTTTCCTTCGTACAAAATATACTGACCTCACCCGAATGCAAAACATACGTCCAAACACACAAAAGCTAAGGTTACGAGGTCAGCCCAGAAGCCCTATTCGGGTCACCCTCCTGTCTCACTGACGTAATAAAAGCGAATTTCCAAAAAGTAAAAGTAAAACAATATTCCATCTTACCCTTTTTTCAAAATCTGACTTCAAAATCATGATCAGTGTTGAAACCTGCAAAATTAGTATTTTTTCTAAATTGCCATTATTGTAAGTGGTGAATAGCCATCTTGAATCCGCCATGTTCTACTTTTAGTGAATTAATTCATGCAATGATTGTACAGTACCAGATGTGAAGTCTAGGTTTTGTGTCGCCTTTGACTTAGGCAGGAGTTGAACGCAAGGGGGCATAATAATTACAATTTTTTTAATCAAGCAATTCTCGACATCTCGCTGAAGTTAAAACGTAATACTGCAGCAAAATACTATAAATTGTCTTTTTTGTTTTCGTTCTGTAGCAATTAAAAAATTAAATAGGATTAACAAATATAACCGCTGCACGGAAATGTGTCGCTAATGTGATGGAAGCGTTTTTTCTAACAATAGTGTTTTTAATATTCATTATTAGGCTTATGTATTTTATTTTCTTTAATATATACCCTCGTTTTGCAAGAGTAGGCTATGTTTCGAAGTATTATAGGTGTGAATATCGATAGCAGTTATGTTAGGTAGAATAGTTATAACTTAGGTCACTTAAAATGTTTTAAAACTTAAGTTAAAACTTAGATTTAAATCTTGATATCAGCCCAGAAGACTGTTTCTTAGATAATGCTAAAGCAGTGCATGCAATGCGATAAGGTTTTCTTTAGTATTGTTAGGTTATATCTTGAGAGACTTATAACGTTTCTAAACTTAAGGTAAAACTTAGATTTAAATTTTCATATCAGCCCAGAAGACTGTTTCTTAGATAATGCTGAAGCAGTGAATTGCAATGCGATAAGGTTTTCTTTAGTATTGTTAGGTTATATCTTGAGAGACTTATAACGTTTCTAAACTTAAGGTAAAACTTAGATTTAAATTTTCATATCAGCCCAGAAGACTGTTTCTTAGATAATGCTGAAGCAGTGCATGCAATGCGATAAGGTTTTCTTTAGTATTGTTAGGTTATATCTTGAGAGACTTATAACGTTTCTAAACTTAAGTTAAAACTTAGATTTAAATCTTGCTATCAGCCCAGAAGACTGTTTCTTAGATAATGCTGAAGCAGTGCATGCAATGCGATAAGGTTTTCTTTAGTATTGTTAGGTTATATCTTGAGAGACTTATAACGTTTCTAAACTTAAGTTAAAACTTAGATTTAAATCTTGCTATCAGCCAGAAGACTGTTTCTTAGATAATGCTGAAGCAGTGCATGCAATGCGATAAGGTTTTCTTTAGTATTGTTAGGTTATATCTTGAGTGACTTATAACGTTTCTAAACTTAAGTTAAAACTTAGATTTAAATCTTGCTATCAGCCAGAAGACTGTTTCTTAGATAATGCTGAAGCAGTGCATGCAATGCGATAAGGTTTTCTTTAGTATTGTTAGGTTATATCTTGAGTGACTTATAACGTTTCTAAACTTAAGTTAAAACTTAGATTTAAATCTTGCTATCAGCCAGAAGACTGTTTCTTAGATAATGCTGAAGCAGTGCATGCAATGCGATAAGGTTTTCTTTAGTATTGTTAGGTTATATCTTGAGTGACTTATAACGTTTCTAAACTTAAGTTAAAACTTAGATTTAAATCTTGCTATCAGCCCAGAAGACTGTTTCTTAGATAATGCTGAAGCAGTGCATGCAATGCGATAAGGTTTTCTTTAGTATTGTTAGGTTATATCTTGAGTGACTTATAACGTTTCTAAACTTAAGTTAAAACTTAGATTTAAATCTTGCTATCAGCCCAGAAGACTGTTTCTTAGATAATGCTGAAGCAGTGCATGCAATGCGATAAGGTTTTCTTTAGTATTGTTAGGTTATATCTTGAGTGACTTATAACGTTTCTAAACTTAAGTTAAAACTTAGATTTAAATCTTGCTATCAGCCCAGAAGACTGTTTCTTAGATAATGCTGAAGCAGTGCATGCAATGCGATAAGGTTTTCTTTAATTTTATTGTTTGTTTATTTCAGTCACGTCTAATGACTTCAAAACTAGGGAAGACGTATTATTAACCATAATAATATGAAGAAGAATTCGTAGATATTTTCTGGGATGGGATTTTCCAGAAAAACAACATTTTAACAGTGAATTTTACTGAATATACTATAAAAGTTCGGAAATGTGTTAAATAGTATATAGCCTGAAATAAGTTATATGTACAGTTAAGTTGTAAATTCGCTGTAGAGGCTGTTTATCAAACTTCGTAATTCAGTCCTCCATTCAAAGTTTTGGATGTTAGGTTAGGTTATGTTTGTATTAGTAATGTAAAAATTTTAATAATATGTTTTAATTGATATTTAATACGATTTTGGTAATTGTAAATATTAAGAAAGATATTCAAATAAAATGAACGTATAAGCGTAAATGGAGACACCTACCCCCCCCCCCTACTGACCTGGAGGGGACAGATCACAAACTTTGGTCAGTCTGCTGCGTCTCTGAACTAGAGGTGGGAGGTCTGCTATTTTTACAAAACGTCAACAAACTGTTTGTTGAGGAAAAAAAGCTTCTTTTTAAAACAGTTGGAAAAAACAGGTTTAGAAAACTGAAACTCAAAGTTGTATTAGCAGCTAAAACATAAAACACATACATTCAGTTTTCTAAGACTACTTTTTCATTCCCACTACCACCATGTCCTTATCTGTTTTTGGGTGTAAAGCATTTAGAAAGGATAAAAATAATCCTTATAAGTGTAGTAATAATTAAATTACATTCTCAAAACGTAATATATATGTATGCCATTTTATATTTACAAAATGCAATGAATTTCTAATAGAAGCATTCTTTTTTTCTTACTTAAAATTAAATAGTCCTTTGCATATTTACCGAAATGCAAACGATTTAGAGTATTTTTAGTTGATTAAAAATATTGATGATTGATAATAAATATAAAAAATATGTTTAAATAAAATTAGGCTCTGTATCTACAAAATGTGAGAGGTTGTTACTACAACTCGCAACAAAATAGAGATAAACGTTGACATTGACCAAACAGTTCTTACTTCACTACAAGCAACAAGCAACTTTGAAATAAAGGAAAAAAGCATAAAAGCAGGTAGAAGGAAAGCAGTTAGCAGGAAAACAGTTTTAGCGCTTGCGGCAACGTTCGAAGTGGATAGCTTCCTAGGCTTTCACCCCGAGGATCCGGGTTCGATTCCCGGCGAGGGTTTGGCATTTTCATACGCTATAAATCATCCCCACCGTCTGCATTAGCCCAAGTGTGCACAATAGTCGGACGTTAAACACCAAAAAAAAACAAAAAAAAAAAAAAAAAAAATCGAATAGAACGTGGGTGTGGTAGTGTGGAAGTACGTTCCTTGTTTAACAAATCATAAACCAAATCAAACTGCTTGTTTCCGTTTGAAAAAGCAGCTTGTTTGTTCTTTATAGAAAAGCAGTTTTTTTAACAGTTTGGTGTTTTCTGCCCCACCACTACTCTGAACTGTGCACCTCAAGGTTGTGGGTTTTAGACGCAGTTATCCTTTATCCCTTATCCTTACCGTTAACGCTAATAGTCCTCGTCAGTCTAACTGCCATAAAGTATGGATGGACGTTAAAAAAACCACGTGATTCGAACGTGCCCTGGTAAATGCAGCATCGCGATCTACAACCCTTGCAGCTTGTGTGCAACTAGCGTATTAGTCATCGAGTCTGTGGAACAATTAGTGCCCACAGGACACGCCTTCGCGTTTCAAACACATTTTGAAGTACAAATTGAGTGCGGAAGGTTTGCACAATGATTTGCAGCATTTATTTTAAAATGTCGCGAGAAGAGCGGTTGGGTTCTCAGGATAAATGCAGCGACAGGTGAGGAGGAACCTGCCAACAGTTCACAGCTGAACTCCTCCAAGAAGTGTCGCTAAGCGTCGCTAAGCGGTAAGCGCTAAGCACTATTACAACCTTTCATCTTCAGTTCCGCCTCATCTCACATCAAATTTTGTTTTAAATTTAACATTATACTTCCCTTTCTCTTGTCGCTGTAATTAATTATTCTTCACATTTTAAGTTGTTTATACGTAGGTAGGTTTTTTAACACTTGATTCACTTAAACACGCA
>CM040182.1:1213366-1215866 GCA_022606455.1 Callitettix versicolor
TTCATGGATTCGCCAGTAGTCTCCAAAATATATTCAACGAGATTTACATGACAAATTTCATGAAAATCGGTTGCTTAGTCTAGTTTTGAGTAATGTGCGTTTTGCCTTTATTGTATACTCCGTATAACAAACAATATGTAGTCTAATGTAGGCCTAAATACTGTAGTAAGAATTAATTTATTTCAATAATTTCAACGATTACCGATGAGAGAAGGTGAGAAATATGTTTTAACTTTTGGTTTATGGGTGCCTGAGAAAGTTAATGCAGTGGGAGTGACTGCGGTCTGGCCACTCGACCGAATCTCTGAGAATCTTCGCGCCGCTGTTTCGCAGACATACGCTGACACGAAATGTTACGGTAAAATGTTCCAACATTTACGTATACATAGGGCATAGGGCATAGGGCATAGGGCATAGGGCATAGGGCATAGGTGTATTTACAGTTTGTTGATTAGTTGCATGCAACTGTCTTGCTGACGTGTGAAGCGAATTTCCAAAATTGCCAAAAACAAAACTTTTCAAAATGTGTTTTAAAAGATTATGATCAGCATTACAATAATACATTTTGTTTTGTGTATTTTTCGTTAATTATTTTTCTGCCTCTTCTATCCATTTTTTTTGTACACTTTATTGTTTCTTAAAACCTATATTTATTTAGTCTTAGTAAAGTGTTATTTCAATTCGCTAACCTAATTGTGCTTAGTAGTGAACCATTCAGTAACGTTTGTGTGTAAAACTGATTAGATTTTTATGAAACTGGTAAGATTTTTGTGAATCTGACAAGATTTTTGTGAATCTGACAAGATTTTTGTGAATCTGACAAGATTTTTGTGAATCTGACAAGATTTTTGTGAATCTGACAAGATTTTTGTGAATCTGACAAGATTTTTGTGAATCTGACAAGATTTTTGTGAATCTGACAAGATTTTTGTGAATCTGACAAGATTTTTGTGAATCTGACAAGATTTTTGTAAATCTGACAAGATTTTTGTGAATTTAACAAGATTTTTGTGAATCTGACAAGATTTTTGTGAATCTGGCAAGATTTTTGTGAATCTAACAAGATTTTTGTGAATCTGACAAGATTTTTGTGAATCTGACAAGATTTTTGTGAATCTGACAAGATTTTTGTGAATCTAACAAGATTTTTGTGAATCTGACAAGATTTTTATGAATCTAACAAGATTTTTGTGAATCTGACAAGATTTTTATCAATCTGACAAGATTTTTGTGAATCTAACAAGATTTTTGTGAATCTGACAAGATTTTTGTGAATTTAACAAGATTTTTGTGAAACTGATATGATTTATGTGAAACTGATTAAGGTTTTTGTGAAGATAGTAACATTTTTGTGAGGCTGATTAATTTTTGTGAAACTGATAAGATGTTTTCTGAAAATTATAATATTTTTGTAAGCCTGATAAGAATTTTGTGAAACTGATAAAATTTTCGTAAGCCTGATATGATTTTTGTGAAACTGATAAGGTTTTTGTGAAGATGGTAAAATTTTTGTGAGGCTGGTTAATTTTTATGAAACTGACAAGGTAGTTGTGTAACCGATAAAATTTTTGTGAAACAGATAATATTTTTGTGACCCTGTTTAGATTTTTGTGAAACTGTTCAGGTTTTTGCAAAACTGACAAGTTTGTGTTAAAATGATTACTTATGTAAAATTTAAATTAAATGTAAGAGTTTAAAGTGCTCTAACTAATCCTTTGGTCGTCCTGCACCCCGTAGTACGTTTAGAAACTTCCCTCTCCACCACAACCCCTAGGAGAGCGTGAGAGCCCACTTTAGGAAACATTGTCTTGAACGCTTCTACACTGCCGACTCAGCACTTTGTAATTTGAGCGATGTAAAATATAGTAAAACCATTAGCTTTATATACGTCATCGGTGCATGACGTCTATGGCCTCACAAAGTATATAAATGTTTCAAAAACTTAATTACATTAAATTATTTCACCAAAAATTTGATTCGAAAAACAAAATGAAACAATCAAAATTTTCTTAAATTGTTGTTAGACCTATATATGAGGAATCGTTAGGCGCATATATATATATATATATATATATATATATATATATATATATATGTGTGTGTGTGTGTGTGTGTGTGTGTGTGCGCGCGCGCGTGTGCGTGTGTGTGTGTGTGTGTGTGTGTGTGTGTGTGTGTGTGTGTGTGTGTGTGTGTGTGTGTAAATTACTAGTTACACATAGTAATAATGGCAAAAATCTGTATGACAACATTAATTTGTTTGAATTAAAATTAAAATAGAGACGTGGTCTAACTGAGTTTTCGGAATTTCTGTCAATTTTAGTAATTTTTGCACGAAAACGCTTTATTATATGCTCAATATTAGTAACACAAAATATAAGCGCGGAAACAACGGGAAGTTACAAAAAAGTGAAAATAAAAATCACAAACATAACCTCAAAATAGGAAAGTGTGGGGGGAAATGCCCGAAAGTAGGAAAGTGTTTTTAATCGCGAACACGATA
>CM040182.1:1220866-1278366 GCA_022606455.1 Callitettix versicolor
ACACTCGAGGGGGCCAGAAGGAACAACGTGTAATTATATAATCGAAATGTTTACGCAGATATTTTTGTAAATGTTCTCGCAATGTGCTTAAATGTGCATTTAATGTTCGCGCACTATTTACTTGTTGTTATTCTTTTATAGTGAACACTCGAGGGGGCCAGAAGGAACAACGTGTAATTATATAATCGAAATGTTTACGCAGATATTTTTGTAAATGTTCTCGCAATGTGCTTAAATGTGCATTTAATATTCGCGCACTATTTACTTGTTGTTATTCTTTTATAGTGAACACTCGAGGGGGCCAGAAGGAACAACGTGTAATTATATAATCGAAATGTTTACGCAGATATTTTTGTAAATATTCTCGCAATGTGCTTAAATGTGAATTTAATGTTCGCGCACTATTTATTTGTTGTTATTTTATAGTGAACACTCAAAGGTTGAGTGGGGGGGGCAGAAAGAATAATATGTAATTGTATAATCAAAACGTTTACGCAGATATTTCGTCAAAGTTCTCGCAATGTGCATGCAATGTGTACTTATTGTTCGCGCACTATTTTCCTTGAATAGTGAACACTCGAGGATTGAGTGGGGCCAGAAGGAACAATGTGTAATTATATAATCAATTGTTTATGCTAATGAATGATGAAATAAACAAGCAACGTCCACAATCAAGAAAACATATTCTGAGCGTATAATCGGCTGTACGCTCAGAAATGCGGCGGTGAGGTGGTGAGCGATGAGGCGGTGAGCTCTTTGACCGGCGTGCCAAACCTGCAAGTAGCCTGCCTGAAGACCCAGGGACCTGCGACTGCGACACGTTTGTACAGCCCAGTTAAGAAATTTTGTTATTCTTTTATTATAGCAATTTAAATAAAGGTACCCATCGATCAACTATTTCTCCTTTTCATGTTAGGAATACAGTAAGTACACGCTCGTTTTAACGGACGGTGTGGTAGTCTGTTAAATAAGGATAGAATTTTTAATTGCCCTAATTAATAAAAGTGATTACCGTAGTAGCTTTGTACTGTGTTCAGTTTTATGCAAAACAATATAAAATTTATTAAGCGATTTGATTTCTTAGAACTCTGTACAGTAAGTTTAAAATTTGATTTCAAACTATCCGTAATACTGTAATATTGTAAATGTACTGGAACGAGAAAAAATATTTTAAAAATTCGGATACAAAATATTACCGCCAACTTCTAAAATTTCAAACAAAGTAAAACTGGTTTTTGTTGTCCGTTAATTAGAAGTGAGGTACAAATTAGGCTAACAGAAATGTTAGTTTTTGTTAATACACTAAATGAAACTTTTCGATCTTGTTTATTTTGTAGCACAACATATAGGCCTAAACACCGACAACAATTACTTCTTTACAAATATTCCAAGCTCGGCCACTTGGTACTTTATTTTAATCACTTATTTATTTGAATCTTAAAAAGCAATAATTTTTTTTTAATATTACAAACCCAACAAGAGACATTTATTGAAATTTATGATTGTTTTGAATTACCGTACAATTACCGATGATTTATGAAGAAACTCTAAAACCTTATTCTGTGAAAGAAGGGGAGCATTAAAACCAATTGTATTTTTTAAAACAGTTTTAGGTGACATGCGCAGTGTAGGCCTATTACTTTGTAAAAATCAAAACAAAATGGTGAAAAAAATTTTCACAAACTTTCTTGCAAACGTCCGGTCCGGAAGTTTTCGAGAGAAAACCCAGAAATTCAGTGTAGTTTCTCAAAAAATTGTTCAGAATTGTGTAACATTTAGCCTAAACATTTTTTACTCAAATCAGTGTACAAAATTTGAAATAGAAAAAACTTTATGGTTAAAAAAATTATCGTAAATCCATTTTTTTTTTTTTTTTTTTAGCTTCCGACTATTGTGCACACTTGGGCTAATGGAGACGATGGGATGATTTATAGCATATGAAAATGCCAAGCCCTGGCCGGGAATCGAACCCGGGTCCTCGGGGTGAAAGCCCAGTACGCTATCCACTAGGCCACCGAAGCGGCTAAATCAAAAAACCCTACGATTATCATGGGAATCTCGAAACATAACTTTCTTTTACTTCAAAATTTGTTTCACTGACTTCAGTTGTGAAGTCTATAGGCCCTAATCAAAATTACAGTCGTTGCATTACAGCAACGACAGCAACGTGCCTGATAAACCAATTTTGGAAAAATGTCAATTTATTTACATGCAGTTTAACTTGCATATTTACGGACTGCATTTAGAGGAAAATTCGATAAAAATCCTTAATAGCTATTTTGAGACAATTCGATTTTGAACAGTTTTTTTTTACTAAAAATGACTTTTTAAATACATATTGGTGTGTATGTTTTGTTTTAGCATGGTCATGCCTCAACTTTTGTCCAATTTGATGGTTGGCAAAAAAATCGATTTTGGTTAGTTTCAAAATGGCGGCTATTTCAAATCTTTAAGAAAATTGTGCAAATTTTTTTGAAAATTTGTTTTCACCATCGTAATCAAGTATTAAAATCTGCATAAATTAGCACATTGAATTTTCAAAATCCTTTTAAATTACGTACATGGATTTATTTTCACGATTTAACGTAAATTTGAAGGTTTTAATGCTAATTTAGGGCCTGTGCCAGTTCGATTCAAACCTGGCCCCAATAATCGATTTCAATAATAACTTGGGTAAATTCGTTGCCCAGAAACATCCGTTACGATATATCGAATAAGCAGGTTCAAGCACGTCGGTTATCTCGGCTGAAATTATCTGTTAAGTCTACACTACAAGTCCTGAGCAAAGGCATGTCAAAGACGGTCAAATGGGGGAGGAGGCATGGCATATTCTCTACTTTAGCGAGAAAGGGGAGGGCAAGGGGAAGTTTTAAGTCCTTCTGAGGGCACTTTATTCTTCTGTTATGTTCTAGGAAATCTTCTATAACTTGAGTGATTCATGAGAAATGAGGATGTTGTTTTAAATACTTTTTAGTTTTTAATTACATAAGGTTATGTGTTACGGTAGTTCAACTTGGCTTGCACAAAAAACATCTTACTAAATATCTGTTTTATTTTTAAACACACCACACTCACACCTATTTTTGGGTGAAAGTAACAACGAACTGATGAACTGATGAACTGATGAACGGATGAACGGATGAACTGATGAACTGATGAACTGATGAACGGATGAACTGATGAACTGATGAACTGATGAACTGATGAACTTATGAACAGATGAACTGATGAACTGATGAACGGATGAACTGATGAACTGATGAACTGATGAACTGATGAACTGATGAACTGATGAACTTATGAACAGATGAACTGATGAACTGATGAACGGATGAACGGATGAACTGATGAACTTATGAACAGATGAACTGATGAACTGATGAACTGATGAAGTGATGAACTGATGAACTGATGAACTGATGAACTGATGAACTGATGAAGTGATGAAGTGATGAACTGATGAACTGATGAACTTATGAACAGATGAACTGATGAACTGATGAACGGATGAACGGATGAAGTGATGAACTGATGAACTGATGAACTGATGAACTGATGAACGGATGAACTGATGAACTGATGAACTGATGAACTGATGAACTGATGAACTGATGAACTGATGAACTGATGAACTGATGAACTGATGAACTGATGAACTGATGAACTGATGAACTGATGAACTGATGAACTGATGAACAGATGAACTGATGAACTGATGAACGGATGAACGGATGAACTGATGAACTGATGAACTGATGAACTGATGAACGGATGAACTGATGAACTAATGAACTGATGAACTGATAAGACCTGTTGTAACAGAAGTTGAAATTGTACTTATTTTTAAGTTTTTGAATAAAATAACACTAAAAATTACTTAGCGCAAATCCTATGCTATGCTGTACTGTATGTCTGCTGTTATACTTGCCTATTACATTTCACTGGGTGTATAGAGCACAGTGCGGTAGTTCAGTAGTGTCTTATTTGATAGCTTGCTGCCTGAAACTGTGTGTCCAACTGCAGTCGGACTGATAAAATGGGTTAAATATATTTACAATTTTTTTAAATCAATAGGACCGGGTTACAACCCTCAAAACCCCCTGAACGGTTTTCACATTTTAATAGCAAAATTTGTTTCTTGTGGCAGGCCGCAGCAGTCCCGGAGGTGGGAGCGCCAGCACGGATGAAGATCAGAACGCTCACGTCAGCTTGCAGCAGACCACGGGCAAAACTAGGCGGCGAAGGACAGCTTTCACCAGTGAACAGTTGTTGGAGTTAGAGAGAGAATTTGTAGCCAAGAAATACCTAAGCCTTACGGAGCGGTCTCAGATAGCCACGGCTCTGAACCTGAGTGAAGTGCAGGTATGACTAAAAAAGGCTGTCTTTTGTCGATTTAGTGTCGAACAATGAATTTCTTTTATGTTCTATTTGGCACAATTACTTCATTTGTGATTTTTTTTATGTATAACAAAGGAAAATTTCAGTGAGATGTTATAAATCCATCTTGGGAAATTTGCCCGAGTTTGCGGTTTTTTGTCGGTTAACTTCCGAGCTGTATTTTATGAAGAAAATCATTGTATTCCAGAAATATCTTTGCACAATTTAGTTATAGGCCCTATTGTATTCCGAACAGTTTAATCGTGCTTTCTGTAGAAGAACTTACATTAGGCCTACTCGACTGTCAAATTCTGTTGTATTCCAGAAATATCTTTGCACAATTTAGTTACCTATAGGCCCTATTGTATTCCGAACAGTTTAATCGTGCTTTCTGTAGAAGAACTTACATTAGGCCTACTCGATTGTCAAATTCTGTTGTATTCCAGAAATATCTTTGCACAATTTAGTTATAGGCCCTATTGTATACCGAACAGTTTAATCGTGCTTTCTGTAGAAGAACTTACATTAGGCCTACTCGATTGTCAAATTCTGTTGTATTCCAGAAATATCTCTGCACAATTTAGTTATAGGCCCTATTGTATACCGAACAGTTTAATCGTGCTTTCTGTAGAAGAACTTACATTAGGCCTACTCGATTGTCAAATTCTGTTGTATTCCAGAAATATCTCTGCACAATTTAGTTATAGGCCCTATTGTATTCCGAACAATTTAATCGTGCTTTCTGTAGAAGAACTTACATTAGGCCTACTCGATTGTCAAATTCTGTTGTATTCCAGAAATATCTCTGCACAATTTAGTTATAGGCCCTATTGTATTCCGAACAATTTAATCGTGCTTTCTGTAGAAGAACTTACATTAGGCCTACTCGATTGTCAAATTCTGTTGTATTCCAGAAATATCTTTGCACAATTTAGTTATAGGCCCTATTGTATACCGAACAGTTTAATCGTGCTTTCTGTAGAAGAACTTACATTAGGCCTACTCGATTGTCAAATTCTGTTGTATTCCAGAAATATCTTTGCACAATTTAGTTTTAGGCCCTATTGTATACCGAACAGTTTAATCGTGCTTTCTGTAGAAGAACTTACATTAGGCCTACTCGATTGTCAAATTCTGTAGCCTAAAAATAAAAATAATAAAAGCAAAAAGAAAAGGTCTTGACTTTTGGAAATTCACTCTCTTCAATCAGTCATCGAAAGATCTTCAGTTGTTCACAAACAAAAATCGGAGCAGGCCTGTATATATTATACAGTGGATTTTCATTACACTTCAACATATATTATGAAAATCTTCTTTTGTGATCAACGTTGGGCGTACACAAACTCCGCAACTTTTTTTGCCCAGAAAATATAAGAAATGGTCCACTAATCCCAATATCCAAACCCCGCAATGCGCTCTTCAAAAATCATAAGTATAAAACTTACGAAGTCGAAGATCGTTATTATTTTCTCTCCCTTCTACGAATTCCTTAAAAAATGCTTTTTATTATTATTCCATCAGTTAAGATATTTAAAAGAACAATATAGTTTTTTTTTTTATTTTAACGAAAAGCGCATTGAGGCTATTATTGCCTAATAGCAATATAGCTTTTTGCAAAAATGTGTAAGTATACTTTTAACTTAAAGGGGTTATACTATACTATATGAGGTGAGTTCCAGGGGGGGAGGTAGTTATGCTAGTTATTCATATTCGTCGTACATCCCCGCAGGGGGTGCAGACTAGCTGCAACTATTGAGAGGATTTAGACGTCCCTCGGCGGTACCCGAGTCTTAACACACACTTACACTTACAACACTACACTTACGACTTTAACACTTTACATTCACATTTACATTTAGGAAGGCGATAATAGCCACTATGTGCTCTTCGCCTCAAAAAAAAAAAAAATTCATATTTGTTGCTTTTTCAAGTTTTATCGTAGGTTTGCCCCTAGTTGCAGAGTTCGGATAAGGCTGGCTTGTTCCCTTCCACTAGAATCGAGTTCTGTAACCTTGTACGACTGAACTTTACCAACCTGGGCCAAACGATACCTTAATGTAGAAATGGATTGGAACCGCATCATTAGGGATGATATTATCTGTGAAATATTGGTGTCTGTGAAAACTGCTACTGCTACTTGTCAGTATCTGTTAAATAAAACTGTGAATAACTTTGAACTGTGAAATAACGTTCTTGCGCGCGATGTTATGTAGTTTTCATATAATATAAATTTGAAAAGAAAAGAAAAACCGCTATTAACGTTACCTATTTATCTATACAATTCTAAAACTTAACTTACACAAAAGAACATACGATATATATTTACTAAATATAAATAAATAATATTATCAACAAGCTAAATCTGGCGGCAAAAAACTATGG
This sequence comes from Callitettix versicolor, assembly GCA_022606455.1. Taxonomy (NCBI): domain Eukaryota; kingdom Metazoa; phylum Arthropoda; class Insecta; order Hemiptera; family Cercopidae; genus Callitettix; species Callitettix versicolor. The sequence goes on from CM040182.1 coordinate 1,227,626, forward strand.
TCGCGCACAGTTAGCAATATCAATAGGCCTATTTATCTCCTTTCAGTAATTCCATACTAACAAAAAAGTAATCTGTGAACATTTCACAGTTCACAGTTAATGTGTGCGTACGTTAAGTGTTAAATAGGCTAGGTAAGGGAGTGAAGAATGGTAGATACCAATCCTTGAACCCATTAGCAGGTGCAGAGCAAGGCGACGTGGTCCTAGAGGAAATGAAAGAAACTTAGGAACATGGATTGCCTGAAATTTCAAGCCCATTAAACTCAGCCATTCACTATCAGATAAATATGTGAAATCAGACTATTTGTGAAAAAGGAGCAGTTTTATGATGTCGTTAAGATCTCTACTGTCCGTTGCATCAGATGTGTTCAGTGTGCACGGCAGATGTCTCAAGCTCAACAGACCCGGATTGAAAGTAGGCCTACTTCTTCGGCTGAAATCTCTGATCTGCTCCAATCTTACAGTTTCCGATCTGAAAAAGCCACAAATACATTTTTTAAAATTTGCTTTTGTTAAATTTTTTTAGTTTTTCTTTCATATTTCGTAAATTTAACAGTAAAAATGGATTGAGGGAAATTAATTAGTGCAGACTCCTTTCAGCAAGTATCTGAAGTAACCAGTATTTCAGCTTTTATCCATCGTCTGCTCATCACTGTGTACTTACCAACAATGTCACCTTTTCCACATCTAAAAAATCCATTCCAAGGTGAAAATTATAGCGAATCTGAAGTGAAAATAATATTAAGAAGAACCGGAGTCGCCACTCCTCTCGAAAACCGGCTTCAGAAGACGAATGTTCGGCATTGTTGCCGGTAGTTCATTAAAACAGTTAGACTTTAATTCGGCGAACATGGTTTTAGAAGAAAGCTTAGGCTACCTAAGACATTGGTCAGACTGCTGCGTCTCAGAACTGCGCACCCAAGGTAGTAGATTGAAGACTGTGTAATTAATGCAGTAAGCTTTTCGCTTTCCCTCGATCCTACGACCTCATTAATCAAAATTGCACAACGTATAAATGTAAAGAAAAAATCAAGTACCACGTCAAAACAAACAACTTATGTTAAACCTTTTAACAAATATCCTTCATCTGTTGCAGGTAAAAATCTGGTTCCAAAACCGGAGGGCTAAATGGAAACGAGTGAAGGCAGGTGGTATGGCAGCGTCTTCCAGCGCCGGAGGCAACCGTAACGGTCCGTCAAACAATCCGAAGATAGTAGTGCCAATACCAGTGCATGTGAACAGGTTCAGCGTGAGGCGTGAACATCAGCAGATGGAAAAGTGCGGCGGAATCCCCGCGTACCTCGGAATCCAGGACCTGCTCAGGAAGCAGAACAAGACCGGATGTAACTGAATGGCCGGGATCCCAGGGACTGCTTAGGAAGCACAGCAAGACAATTCAGAGTGTAACTGAACACTGAACAATGAAAACTCGGTTCGCTAATTAAATGTGCAATATTGTAAGAAATCACAGGACGTGAAAAAACGGCGGTAGCTTTCTTGTTTTAAATTTGAATGTAGCTCTCAGAATATCTATACATCTCTACATGTGAATTAAATATATACCAGGTGTAGAAAATATCTGGATATAGGCCCTGCCCAAATATTTTTCGAAAACAAAACGATATGGAAATTTAAAAAATTAGAAATCTCGTAAGGTTTTAAGGCGCCTACTTTTTTTTTAGACATTTGACTTTATCGGGGGGGACGGTCCGTCGATATTTCTTAAGGAAGACTGTGTCTTGTGAAGCATCATTTGAAAGGTTATACATTACTAAACTGAATGACGCAAATTGCATCTCAAAATGAAACCGTGTGAAGTTTGAAAAGTTGCTAATACTGTTTTATGTTATTAAATCTATTCTTGCCGCAATAATGTGATACGTTGAATTAATATTTAAAAAAAATATTAAATACCTTACCTACAAAAAAAAGCATTAGTACGTCGTAAAACACACGCTTCCATTAAAAATATCGATGATAACGGTAGTTACCAACTAGTTCACACCAAAACGTGTTCATTCTGTTGGCAGTGAAGTAGATAGAATTTGATTTTTAGGGGGATTCCGGATTTTTTTCAAAACGAACTATTTAAATGGAACACTTTGTGTTTAACTTTATTCATTTTAGTACCTTTAAAATGTGTTCAGTTGAAGCAATTTTATCTGGGATCGATATTTTAATGACTACCGCAACAAAATTAATTAACATTAAATTTGATGCGATTTGTAATATTACTCGGTAAAATTAATTATTTATTTTATTAATGTCAATACTTTGTCAGTTAGACTAATGGGGACGAAGGCTTAACGATAATGGCAATAAATGCGTCTAGGACCCACACCTTGAGGTGCAGCAACCTGACCAAAACAACCCCTCCCCTAATCATTGGGGGGCGATTCGAATTATGAAACTTGAGGTGTGCAGTTCAGAGACGCAGCAGATTGGCCATATAGCCGCCTCGGTGGTCTAGTGGATAGCGTACTAGGCTTTCACCCCGAGGACCCTGGTTCGATTCCTGGCGAGGGCTTGGCATTTTCATACTCTATAAATCATCCCACCGTCTGCATTACCCCAAGTGTGCACAATAGTCGGACGTTAAACACAAAAAAAATCGACCACCGGAGCCCTAGGCAAAATTTAAACTATACAACTAGTACTTCAATAGTAGTCACCAAAGGCTACCATTTTTGTACTACATAAAATAATTTCACAAATCTAATAAATTAAAAAATATTAACTCTACTGAATAGGCTACTTGATAATCCTTCCCAGCTGTTGTTTTACACTTTCAAAGTTAAACTGTAGAACATTTTAACATCAGTGGTGTAAAAAAGTATAGACTTAAATTTAAAATCTTTAATAAGCGTTATATATTTCAGGCTTGTACAAATGGTTCGAAAAAATAAGCAAAGAGAGTGAGACATACAATAATAAGGCAGACAGTTGGTTTGATTTACAGAAGGTGTTCCCTTTTCCCTTTTCTTACCATAAAGCTTTAATAAATCTGTCACTTGGATACTAGAAATGAAATTTAAAAAGTGTGTTTTTAGTGTCTGTCCTCACTGTTCACGAAACTGCTGGAGCATTTTTGCTATACAAAATATTTATTAATTTTATTGTCATTTTATTCATGAAGTTGAAGAATTTGCATTAGTTTTGACTCTAATGCTCCTTAAACAGACAACGCAGGTGTTACATAACACCCTGTGTAGTGTAAAGCTATAGGTCAGTCGCTTAGAAAACGGCCTGTTAAGAACACCAGTGAGACAGAGAGAAAAATGTGCAAGTGAGAGGTCAATTCCCCCACTCTCTCACCATATCTCCCTCCTTTTCCTTCACTATCGCTGAGTAGTAACAGTTCTTAGACTCATATTGGCAGACTGTGTCACTAGACTGCTCGAGAATACGCAGGTCGTTTACTAAGTGGACTAAAGCTATAGAATAATGTTTGTAACTGCATAGGCCCTAGCAAAATGTCAACAATTGATTCGGTTTTCATTTTACGTGTTTTGAGCTCCATAATTTAAAAATTGTGTTTTTATTCCTGCACGCTAGTCATTACGCAATTTCTGGACCATCTTTAAGGTTCGTAGGATTGTTTTTCGGTTTGTCTTTGTGTCTGTAACGCGCCTTAAATAATCGATCATTATTAAATTTGGCAACAACAAATAATTAGGGATAGTGACGGAGTGTTATCTTAAGGGTAAAACGATTTTCAATTTTATTTAAATAGTATACATAATGATTTGAAACTAGAAGTGATAATAATTCCGAATTTATATATAGTTTTTACACATAAATAGTTAATACATAGAGCCGTTAGACTTGTGCAAAAGTTTATGTTTCATGCCCCTCCTCTAATTTTGATTTGTAGTGTCAGACAAATCTCGGAAAATTTACAAACATAGTTTGGATCAAAATGAGAAATGTTTTTCAGGATTGTTCGGTATTTTCATGTTAAGCTGCAACAAACAATGATGCACCCACGAGGTCATGGGGGGCTTCACCATGAGCCAAAAAAACCATAAAAAATACTTATATTAATTGTCAAACAAATATTTTTTTTTACTAATTTGAGGGATACTCGCGTAAGTCGCATATAGTGAAAGTTCTATTGTATTGTCTTGAAGCATTACATAGGCCTACTCCATTAGGCTATACTGTCGTACTTACGTCGCTATTACGTTCTTTTGACATACGCCTTCGTGATTCACCTGCACTCGCATAATTTTTGTGACGTTAATAAAGCGGTAGAAAGGTAGGAAGTGTGTTTCCACCACCCAGCAAACAAGACAATAAGGTTCGCGCTTTCCTCTGTTTCCGGTCAAATAAATAAACAGCAATAGACCAGCTTCTCGTTGATCCTTTGTCAGTCTGTGCTTACTTAGTCTTCGTACTGTGAACTTCCGAGGACTTGCTCGTCGTATTAAATAAAAATTCGTGACAAAATAAATGTAGTGTTTATCAAAGACACCAAATCACACTTTGATTTTCCTCAGGTATTATTAAAGGATATTTCTTGGAAGTAAGTGGATTTTCTTAACATAAATGTTTTTCCTTTTTTTTATAAGTGCCCGGACCTGCCAATATACTGAGGGGTATTCCAAATCCTTGCTCCCTGGATTAAATCCTGGGTGCAGACTGCCAACAAACGCTTGCTTGAAAATTGTCACTCTCAACAAAAACATGTTTTAAAGGCGTCACTGTCAACAAAAACATGTTTTAAAGGCGTCACTCTCAACAAAAACATGTTTTAAAGGCGTCACTGTCAACAAAAACATGTTTTAAAGGCGTCACTCTCAACAAAAACATGTTTTAAAGGCTTCACTGTCAACAAAAACATGTTTTAAAGGCGTCACTGTCAACAAAAACATGTTTTAAAGGCGTCACTGTCAACAAAAACATGTTTTAAATGCGTCACTGTCAACAAAATCGTGTTTGAGAAGCTCAACTGCCAACAAAATGGTATTTGTAAAGCGCCCATGTAAACAAAAGCGTTTTTGAAAAGCGCTACTATCAAGAAAAGCGTATTTGAAAAGCACCACCGTCAACGAAGTCGTGTTTGAAAAGCGCCACTGTTAACAAAAGCGTGTTTCCAACAAAAAGTTGTCGGAAAACCTTCTAAAGGGAAGGTTTTTTTACGCCGCTCGACTTTCTGCGGTGTGAATAAGTGCTTTCTTAAAAGTATAATACGATTTGTAAGTCATTTTTATGTTTGGGCATCAAATACGTTTCGAAAGAAGCAGTTCAATCATACGGTACAAGCGGTAGAGTTTGCGCAATGTGTTCCGAGTGACCGGTAGCGGCATAGGACTGATCTATTTTTGAGTCAACTTACAATTCTAAAAACAAAACACTCAAGTTTACATTTCAACTGCAGATATTAATTTATAAGGTCAAAAAACAAGGCGCCTACATACCACCAGTGCGTGTTTAACTAGTAGTTAACAAAGAACAATAGACCTCGTACATTCTTAAACAAATGGCCACCTCGATCACGTAATATTTTCCGCCAATATAACGGGTAAATTGTTAGTGAACAAACTTTATTGGAAATTTTATGTTTTTTCTTCATTTAGCTGTCAAAATTATGATAGGTCTTGCCGTTCAGCCATATTACAGAAAACAGACAGCAACTGCACTCATCATCGTTAAACCAGAGGACGCCACTTTGAAACGGAAGTAAATAGGAAAATCTTACTCATAGTCGTTCGGGCTTTATACAAGGTACTTTCGTACCAAATTTCAAAACAATCGGTCTATGCGTTTTGCCAAAATTGCGTACAATTTTCATTGTTGAACTGATTTAACGCCATCTTGAAACTGAAGCGAATGAAAAATATCATACCCCTACGTCGTTCAGGCTTTATATAAATAAACAAAATTATTATTATTTCCTACATAATTATTTCCTAAATACACATAATTTAGTACCCTCGTACTAAATTTCAAAACAATGGGTCAGTGCGTTTGGCCAAAACTGCGAACAAAGGCAAATCAAATGCCGAATGGTCGAGTTGAAGTCCAAAATGTTTTTTTTTTAATTTTGACTCACATGTTGTCTTGAACAAAAACGTGTGGGTAGCTAACTTATTTTTTTTATAAAGATTTATAAAAAATCTCACTACTTTTTTTTGTATTGGCAAGTTTGAATGAAAACAAACGAAAATTGCGAACGTGAGTGTGTCAATACAAATATTTATATGTATAGGCTATACAGTATACAGCAATATTCTCAGTATATTCTTGCTACAGTATATTCGATTTTCAATTAAAATTAATAATTAAAAAAATGATCTAAATATCAGAATTGGCGCCCGTTCGAAGGACACACGTGTGTCTTATCACATAAGCTTATTTCCTAATAAAAATTCCCTTACAAGGGCCTATTGCATATAAATAGATATAGGCCTACAGTGAAATAACCTAAAAGCCCTTACTGTGGAAAAAGGGTTTCATTGTAAAACTAAATTATAAATAACACATCGGTAATCATTGCCTTCTTTCCGTGGATTTTGTTCAGTTGTACACAGTAAATACATTTTTTTAATGTTATTACGTTAAAAATTAAATATTATTTTTAACAGCCTTATTAGGCACAAGGTGGCTGTAATATTGTATGCGTTTTGATAAAATTTTATGTTTTATGAAACAGTTCATTCTCATGTCTTTATTACAAAATATCCAAATTGCGTATGTGACCCCTTTTCCCGTAAAGGTCTTGTCATCAAATGATGTTTTATAGATGGTTTAATAGTTAAAATCATGTTTGTTATGATACTAGCGGTTACCCGCTGCTTCGCTGGAGTGGATTCCGTGATAAGTTGATAATCGAATACCCCAAAAACAAAAATATGAATACAATATAAATGTTTTATTCAAAAATAAATTAATCATTTATTTTCTAAAATTTAACTCTTGAGGAGTCTATGGAATAGTTGTTATATTCTGTAAATGGGATAAATGTGTTTGCAACAGATTTGCTTCAAACTAACCTCTGTAAAAAAAATATTTTATATGGAAACAGGAAATGCACAATCCAAGATTTCCATCACAATATCTTTAAAACGACAATAGCTACAGAAGTGAAAGCCGCCTCGGTGGCCTAGTTGATAGCGTACCGGGCTTTCATCCCGAGGAACCGGGTTCGATTCCCGACCAGGGCTTGGACGTCCGACTATTGTGCACACTTGGGCTAATGCAGACGGTGGGATGATTTTATAGCGTATGAAAATGCCAAGCACTCGCCGGGAATCGAACCCGGGTCCTCGGGGTGAAAGTCCAGTACGCTATCCACTAGACCACCGAGGCGGCAACCAGGGCTTGGACGTCCGACTATTGTGCACACTTGGGCTAATGCAGACGGTGGGATGATTTTATAGCGTATGAAAATGCCAAGCACTCGCCGGGAATCGAACCCGGGTCCTCGGGGTGAAAGCCTAGTACGCTATCCACTAGACCACCGAGGCGGCAACCAGGGCTTGGACGTCCGACTATTGTGCACACTTGGGCTAATGCAGACGGTGGGATGATTTTATAGCGTATGAAAATGCCAAGCACTCGCCGGGAATCGAACCCGGGTCCTCGGGGTGAAAGTCCAGTACGCTATCCACTAGACCACCGAGGCGGCAACCAGGGCTTGGAATTTTCATACGCTATAAATCATCCCATCGTCTGCATTAGCCCAAGTGTGCACAATATTCGGACGTTAAACACTATATATATATATATAGAAGTGAAATTTTGCACGGAGCTTAGGAGCTTAGGAGGTTAGGGTGCTCACTAAACAAGGATTTTAAAAACCAATAAATGCAAGATACTCATATCAGGAATTTATAAATCTATCTATCGACATTTATTTAGGCCCTATACACTCTATACCTTGATATGAGTAGGGCCTATCTTGGATTTATTGGTTTTATGAAATTGAAGAGAATTGATTTAACTGATTCCACACTGATAGATTTTGAAATCCTTAAATCCTTGCTTAGTGAGCACCCTAACCTCCGTGCAAAATTTCACTTCTGTAGCTAGTTTTAAAGATGTTGTAATGGAAGTTCCGTAGTCACTCTTTCGGTGGTTATTATTGCATTTCCTGTTTCCGTGTAAAATATTTTTTTTTTATCCAGAGCTTAGACTGAAGTGGCTTATTGTGCTGCAAATATATTTATCCCATTTACAGACGATCGCAAGTATTTCATGGACTTCTAGTTCGTTTATATAACTCCTCAAGCGTATAATTTAGGAAAATAAATGTTTTATTTATTTTTGAATAGCCTATTTATATTCCATCATATTTTTGTTGTACAGGATTTGTGCTGAGATTCATGAAAATCCGAACAAACAAATTTTTTTCGATCAAAATTTGTTGACCACGGTTGAATTTGGAAAGTCTCTTCTTAGCGAATCTCTACATTATAAAATGAAACTAGCTTACTGACTAAATTTTTATATTTATATAATTGGTTTCAGCTCGGTGGTGATGAATTAGTCAATCAGAACATGTTTATATATATATATATATATATATATATATATATATATATATATATATATCCTATATATGACCAGTTAAATGTTGCAAATCGTGTTTCTAAACGGCATTTGTTACGATACATTTTGAATGCTGTATTAATACAAATACCATGATGTTCATAAAGAAAATGACGACTTTTGATAGCACTAAAAAGATGTTTGAATATAGGGCCTACATTTGTTCAACTTATTGCAAAGTTACTTTCCACTTTGCACACGGTCTCATGTTTAAGTGCAGACGGGCATTCATACTGTCAAACCTGTCATTAGGTACAGTACATTGTTAATAACTGTTATACTATTAGTATAAGAACAGGATTATGTGTTTCAAAATAAAATAAAATGTATGTACATATATAAATACATATACTGATTATGTGCATTGAAGGCATGTGCAAAAATTAATGACTATATGTTTAATAAATATATGATTGAATAATTTCAAAAATGTAATAAATTCTTTTGTATTTTATAAATAAAGTCTCGTAAAAAGTATACAAATTTTGTATTATAATTTCCATTAGTTTCTTTACTGTTGTGGTGGCCTAAAGAGTTGAATGGGTTGATTAATTGACCGTTAGAGGTTATGGGGTTTGGTGGTTCCGTACCACCGCGATCACAAAATCTGTTTCAGCAACTAAGCCCCTTGGATCACTTGGTTATTAGATTGGTACTGGCTAGCTCATTCTGCTTAAGTTCCTCAGGGTTCTGGAAGCCAAACCCTCTTTGCGTTTGTCCCCTGCTGAAGTTCCTCAGGGTTCTGGAAGCCAAACCCTCTTTGCGTTTGTCCCCTGCTGAAGTTCCTCAGGGTTCTGGAAGCCAAACCCTCTTTGCGTTTGTCCCCTGCTGAAGTTCCTCAGGGTTCTGGAAGCCAAACCCTCTTTGCGTTTGTCCCCTGCTGAAGTTCCTCAGGGTTCTGGAAGCCAAACCCTCTTTGCGTTTGTCCCCTGCTGAAGTTCCTCAGGGTTCTGGAAGCGAAACCCTCTTTGCGTTTGTCCCCTGCTGAAGTTCCTCAGGGTTCTGGAAGCCAAACCCTCTTTGCGTTTGTCCCCTGCTGAAGTTCCTCAGGGTTCTGGAAGCTAAACCCTCTTTGCGTTTGTCCCCTGCTGAAGTTCCTCAGGGTTCTGGAAGCCAAACCCTCTTTGCGTTTGTCCCCTGCTGAAGTTCCTCAGGGTTCTGGAAGCCAAACCCTCTTTGCGTTTGTCCCCTGCTGAAGTTCCTCAGGGTTCTGGAAGCCAAACCCTCTTTGCGTTTGCCCCCTGCTGGCATTTACAGTTTCCTTACCGTCCTACTGTTTCCTTAGCCTACGCAGGGTTTTTCTGTGGTATAGGCCTACCCTAATGTTCCTGGCTGACATTATACAAAAAAATCTCTCTATAGTCTTTTAGTTCTTTAGTCTTGGAGAGCAGTTCTCGCCAGCCCTATAAGGATTGGGTTTTTCTCACACGTAAGGTTTGATCCCTTGAGGTCTTTTGCTTCTAGGTTTAGTTAGAAATCCATTTGATTCCCCCTCCTTCCTTCTCAGTTTGAAATTTTGCGTTCCCGACTTAAACTTCATCTCTAACTTCTTTCTCCTCCATTAAGTATGCCCACCTAGTGTTGCAGTCCCAGTTTCGTCCACCTTCATGCTATTTTCACTATCCAGGTTTACTTTTGCCACTTCCCCGCGGTTTTCTGGGCTTTGAAGGTTTGTTCCCAACTATTAGAATCCCACAAGTGGTTAAAATATCCACTCACACAGAGCCCCGCATGCATAGGTAAGGTAAGGTGAATCTTGAAGTCACCTGGTATCCTTAGTCCGCTTCCACAATAAGCTCCCCTGAGCCACGCAGCCTTCGGCGTACGCTGTTCCACATAGGCCTGCGCCGTGGAACAACAGAGTAGTCGAAAAAACAAGAAAAAGTAACAAACTTACTTTATTTTCACGCTTACTACATTTTATGTTAGTAGGTCAGCAATTCTTATATAGGCTATATATATATATATATATATATATATATATATATATATATATATAATTATTATTATTATTATTATTATCTGCGCATAGACCCTGTTGGATCACGCAAAGCACTCCGACTCATGTCTTGTTCCTTCTAATCCTCCACACCTCCCTCATCCTGTCCCCATGGATCCTCTTCCGCTCCTCCGTCCATTTTACCCCTGCTCTCTTTGGGATTTCATTCTCTGGGACCTTCCAACCGAGCATCTTTCTCCTGTATGCGCGCCTGTCTTCAACATCTGTTGAGTCTATTCCTGCGTCATGTAGGTCTATTCTGACTTGTGCGATCCACGACGTTGTTGATTTGGCACCTTGTATATACTTAAGGATTCTGTTGGCAAGTCTCGTTGTTTTATATATATATATATATATATATATATATATATATATATATATATAATGGTATATATATAATGGGAGGCAGATTATTATACTGAACATAGTATATATATATAGATGTACTGAAATACTATTTTATTTTATTAATACCTTTATACATCAATTTATAATATATTTTGTTTTATTTAATATTTTGTTTCAAGTTATTTGTACTAATAAAAAAGTTGTTTAGATTAAATTTGTATTTCTTGAATTATTTTTCATTTTGAAATATTTCTTCTTAATCGTTACTGGTTCGTTGGCGTTTTTAAACTTAGATTTACTATTGTGATGGTTCTTGTAGCCCTTGGCGAAACTCGCATTTTACGGTCTTGGGATTTAAAAAAAAAACTTTTAGCCAAAGTTTAATAATATTAATAAACTTGTGTACTGACTGAATCAGCATGTACGATTGGAAAAAATTAATTTAGTAAGTCTATATTACTGATCAACAGCCTACAAATAGCATGTACGATTGGAAAATTAATTTGAGTCAGATTCGATTTTATTTACCAGCAACAAAAACAGCATATACGGTTGGGAAGGTAACCAGAGCTAAATCAGGATATCTCTATATAATGTGAGCAGATTATTATATGCTGAACATAGTGATGCTTTATTTAAGACATTATTATAATTTAAGCAAAGGAATTTATAAATGGTAACAGTATTACAAGGAGCACAAGCCTATACAAATACCTACTGTATGTAAAGAGAAGCTGGTAAAAAAAGAATATAAATACAGCTATTATATATTTTAATAGACTAACAAATGACCTAAAAGCTATTTCAATGTAAGTAAGGACACACTAAGAAATAAATTGAAAAAAAAATAAGCTGCTTCCAAATGCACCAGGTACCATAGTCATTAATTGGGAAAGAAAATTATATAGATATATTAGAATAAGTTGTTGATTTACAGCGGTTTCTAAGGATGTAGGTCTTGGAATTTGGTTTGGATTTTAGTTTTTTGGTTTTCAGTTTTAAGATAAACTATGTATGTTTGTTTTATATTAAACTATTGCTGTATCACCAGTAAAATTTGTACACCAAGTAAATAAATAAATAATAGGAAAAATATACGACCGTAGACCGTCATTATTAATCCAACAGGGATAATTCAAGCATTTGCATCTATATTTAATTTACAAAAATGATTTATTTCCAGCTGTCACATTTCTGTTAAAAAAAAAAAATGAAAACCTCTTTTCAATTAAGATATACAATCTATAACACACTTTTGATTATTAACACTTTCCAGCACTGGTTTTATAGTTTAGGTAGCCAGATTGCTTATAATAATTAACATCATGTTGTTATATGATTTAATTCTTCACTATGTTTTGTTATATGCTGTAAGGAGCGTTTCAAGAGCTTTATAACCATCACATAGATAAATTACTTTTCACGTTTAAATCAATTTACTAAAAATATACCAGTTTTATAGATAAACTACTTCTTACGCTAGATTTTCGATGTGCTAAATTTGGCTGTTTATTACTTCTTTGCCGGATGCGAATCCATTTTAGTTTAATTTCACCAGATATATTTGTTGACGGAAGGAAGTGGGGTCTATGTTTATCGATGATCTGCTTTTGGTTTTGTTTGTTTGTTAGTAACAAGTTCGGCTTCATTTATTACTTTCCAATTTTGATTTATATTAGGGCCTATAGTTATTTTATCCAAATAATCTATTTCAATTTACCTTCAAATATTATTAATTTATCTATTTTATTAAACAACTAGCCTGTAACCGAGTAATATCAATAGCCTATGTTATTTTTAAATCAATTTACAAAGACTTCTTATAAATATCATTACAGTACGTATGTTTGTTTTTGGCATATAATTAGTTTCGGGTTATTGTTCCTGGAGCGAAATCACACGCCACTCGAGGTTGACATCGTTTTCCGGCCTCGATTAGCTTGAGCCAAGCGGCTTCATCATCTCTATTTCGGTGCTCACTGGCCAAAATCAGTTGATAACAATATGCCATTTCAGCGTACTTGAAATATATGATATATATATATATATATATATATATATATATATATATATATATATATATATATGTGTGTGTGTGTGTGTGTGTGTGTGTGTGTGTGTGTGTGTGTGTGTGTGTGTGTGTGTGTGTGTGTGTGTGTGTGTGTGTGTGTCACTATGTTCAGTATAATAATCTGCCTTCCCTAACTTCATCAATACTATTTTCGTTGACGCGTTTCGGAGAACCTCCATCTTTAAAAACTATATCTATACTCTATAGGGAAGGCAGATACTGAACATAGTGACAATAATCCTAGCAGAAAAGAAAAAGAATATAGAAGGAGTAACACACACACACACACACACATATATATATATATATATATATATATATATATATATATATATATATCAATGTCAAATTTGAATTCGGTAGGTTTTGTTTTAAAACCGCCACGTCAAATTCATTTCAAGAAAAATTCCCCAGCAAGGAGTGCAGACTAGCTGCACCTATTGAGAGGATTTAAACGTCCCTCACGGTACCCGAGTCTAACACACACTTGGGCATACACTTACTACTTTAACACTTTACACTTACACTTACATGTAGGGAGGCGATAATAGCTTCAATGTGCTTTTTCGCCTTAAAATTTAAAAAAATCAAGAAAAATTTAATGAAATTAAAATTATTCAATTGAATTTCGACTGAACCTTCCCCCCCCCCAAATGTACACGTCACTTCATGTTCGCCTGTTACTAGTTTTAAACGTTTTTTGTTGTGCTACGTGTTTTGTGTCATTTCACGACTTCCAATATGTTTTAATTGTGTTTGTGTTGTTTGTCTCACTCCATCTTAGTCATAACGAATCGATAGCAGTAGTGTATTTAAATTTAGCGCGACCCATACCCAATACTCTAAAACCTGTATTCTAGAATGAAAGGTAGTACAGTACATTATAGTATTGTGTGCTTTTAGTCATTGATTAAATATATACAGTGTGATAGTTTCTTTTTTTCAAAAACTCGTTACTAAGAATACCACCAATTCATTTCCTTCATAAGCCTAGTAGATGGGCTCAAATAACGCCAGGTAAGCTACGACAAAACGTGCCAACCGCACGTTCCTTATTTTACGACCACTTTCAAGTGATATAAAATTAACTGTAGTGGCAAATTCTTAAATATTTTGTTAGAGTTTAAAGGTCTTAACTTCGCCTCATAAGTAGAGTTATATTGAGTTGATAATAAAATAGAGTAACAAAACAAAATAAAATAGTGTGTTTAGTCGACAATAAAATAAGATATTTTGTATTATAAATTTTCTTTTAACTCATTCATACATAGCTTTCCCAATTGGTTTGTATAAAATAAGTTTTAGGACGAAAGGATTTGTCTTTGGCTTTATATTAAGGAAAATATTTGATTTTAGAGTTCTCCGGCGATTTGTTTGAGATGCGGGCGATGGGCGGGTGCTGACCGAGCACTTGCGGAAACCCACGGGGGAACGCTGGTACACGCCTACTTCTTGGCAATTACGTTCACGAGAAGAACAAATTCGATCGATTGTCGATTATCGATTAGCGGTCAGACATTTCCGTCCACTCCAACACCAAAACATGCACTAAACACTAAACCATCATCATTACACATTAAATGCTATCTTTCCTCATTCAGCGTAATCTAATCGTCACTAACCAAAATATTTTATTAAAGTAGGTCTGTTTTATTTGAGAATGAAGCACGGTTTTAAAGAAAATTGCAGCACAAATTTAAAATAGGTTTTTTCGAGTGACATTAGGTGCTACGCTCCAAGTTAATTCTTTTTTGATTTCCTCAGACTTTCTCTTCCACCAAGATATAGTGACAGCAGAGTTGTAAACACATCAATTTGGCTCCGTCTATCTTGTTACCATCTAGTGGCTCTTTCAGTTCGGCTTTTTTCTTCTTTTGCAATAGTAACTAATAACATTAATTACAGTGGACACCCTTCAATTTGGCTGTGCTTATCACACTGCCTATCTAATCGCAATCACATTGAATACACTTCATAATGGTTCCCTCATTCTCTTGCATCAGAATCTATTTACATTAGTTTTGTACACCCTTATATTTGGCTCCTTCTATTTTATGATCTGGTGACGTTTACGTTAAATAACTTCAATTTGCGTTCCTTCTATTGCAACAGAATTTACAGGAATTCTATTGTAACATTAATTATAGTTTTACACCCTTCAGTTTGGCCCTGTCTGTCACACTGCCTTAGTTTTACACCCTTCAGTTTGGCCCTGTCTGTCACACTGCCTTAGTTGTACACCCTTCAGTTTGGCCCTGTCTGTCACACTGCCTTAGTTGTACACCCTTCAGTTTGGCCCTGTCTGTCACACTGCCTTAGTTGTACACCCTTCAGTTTGGCCCTGTCTGTCACACTGCCTTAGTTGTACACCCTTCAGTTTGGCCCTGTCTGTCACACTGCCTTAGTTGTACACCCTTCAGTTTGGCCCTGTCTGTCACACTGCCTTAGTTGTACACCCTTCAGTTTGGCCCTGTCTGTCACACTGCCTTAGTTGTACACCCTTCAGTTTGGCCCTGTCTGTCACACTGCCTTAGTTGTACACCCTTCAGTTTGGCCCTGTCTGTCACACTGCCTTAGTTGTACACCCTTCAGTTTGGCCCTGTCTGTCACACTGCCTACCTTACCGCAATCACGCTGATACACTTCATAAAGGCACCAAAATTTATTCACATTAGATTTGTACACATTCAATTTGACTCATTCTATCATACTCAAAATCTAGTCGCATTAGCGTTGAATACACTTCAATTCGGCTTACTTTTTCTATTACAGGCTCCTTCCATCATATTAAAATGTAGTTGCGTTAGCGCTAAGTACACTTCAATTTGTATTACTTTTTCTATTACAGGCTCCTTCTATCATATTAAAATGTAGTTGCGTTAGCGCTAAGTACACTTCAATTCGGCTTACTTTTTCTATTACAGGCTCCTTCTATCATATTAAAATGTAGTAGCGTTAGCGCTAAGTACACTTCAATTTGTATTACTTTTTCTATTACAGGCTCCTTCTATCATATTAAAATGTAGTTGCGTTAGCGCTAAGTACACTTCAATTTGGGTTACTTTTTCTATTACAGGCTCCTTCCATCATATTAAAATGTAGTTGCGTTAGCGCTAAGTACACTTCATTTCGGCTTACTTTTTCTATTACAGGCTCCTTCTATCATATTAAAATGTAGTTGCGTTAGTGCTAAGTACACTTCAATTTGGGTTACTTTTTCTATTACAGGCTCCTTCTATCATATTAAAATGTAGTTGCGTTAGCGCTAAGTACACTTCAATTTGTATTACTTTTTCTATTACAGGCTCCTTCTATCATATTAAAATGTAATTACGTTAGCGCTAAGTACACGTCAATTTGGATTACTTTTTCTATTACAGGCTCCTTCTATCATATTAAAATGTAGTTGCGTTAGCGCTAAGTACACTTCAATTCGGCTTACTTTTTCTATTACAGGCTCCTTCTATCATATTAAAATGTAATTACGTTAGCGCTAAGTACACGTCAATTTGGATTACTTTTTCTATTACAGGCTCCTTCTATCATATTAAAATGTAGTTGCGTTAGCGCTAAGTACACTTCAATTTGTATTACTTTTTCTATTACAGGCTCCTTCTATCATATTAAAATGTAGTTGCGTTAGCGCTAAGTACACTTCAATTTGGGTTACTTTTTCTATTACAGGCTCCTTCTATCATATTAAAATGTAGTTGCGTTAGCACTAAGTACACTTCAATTCGGCTTACTTTTTCTATTACAGGCTCCTTCTATCATATTAAAATGTAGTTGCGTTAGCGCTAAGTACACTTCAATTTGTATTACTTTTTCTATTACAGGCTACTTCTATCATATTAAAATGTAGTTGCGTTAGCGCTAAGTACACTTCAATTTGTATTACTTTTTCTATTACAGGCTCCTTCCATCATATTAAAATGTAGTTGCGTTAGCGCTAAGTACACTTCAATTTGTATTACTTTTTCTATTACAGGCTCCTTCTATCATATTAAAATGTAGTTGCGTTAGCGCTAAGTACACTTCAATTTGTATTACTTTTTCTATTACAGGCTCCTTCTATCATATTAAAATGTAGTTGCGTTAGCGCTAAGTACACTTCAATTTGTATTACTTTTTCTATTACAGGCTCCTTCTATCATATTAAAATGTAGTTGCGTTAGCGCTAAGTACACTTCAATTTGTATTACTTTTTCTATTACAGGCTCCTTCTATCATATTAAAATGTAGTTGCGTTAGCGCTAAGTACACTTCATTTTGTATTACTTTTTCTATTACAGGCTCCTTCCATCATATTAAAATGTAGTTGCGTTAGCGCTAAGTACACTTCAATTTGTATTACTTTTTCTATTACAGGCTCCTTCTATCATATTAAAATGTAGTTGCGTTAGCGCTAAGTACACTTCAATTTGTATTACTTTTTCTATTACAGGCTCCTTCTATCATATTAAAATGTAGTTGCGTTAGCGCTAAGTACACTTCAATTTGTATTACTTTTTCTATTACAGGCTCCTTCTATCATATTAAAATGTAGTTGCGTTAGCGCTAAGTACACTTCAATTCGGCTTACTTTTTCTATTACAGGCTCCTTCTATCATATTAAAATGTAGTTGCGTTAGCGCTAAGTACACTTCAATTCGGCTTACTTTTTCTATTACAGGCTCCTTCTATCATATTAAAATGTAGTTGCGTTAGCGCTAAGTACACTTCAATTTGTATTACTTTTTCTATTACAGGCTCCTTCTATCATATTAAAATGTAGTTGCGTTAGCGCTAAGTACACTTCAATTTGTATTACTTTTTCTATTACAGGCTCCTTCTATCATATTAAAATGTAGTTGCGTTAGCGCTAAGTACACTTCAATTTGTATTAC
Source organism: Callitettix versicolor (assembly GCA_022606455.1). Lineage (NCBI taxonomy): Eukaryota > Metazoa > Arthropoda > Insecta > Hemiptera > Cercopidae > Callitettix > Callitettix versicolor. The sequence continues at coordinate 1,245,483 of CM040182.1, forward strand.
TTTTTCTATTACAGGCTCCTTCTATCATATTAAAATGTAGTTGCGTTAGCGCTAAGTACACTTCAATTCGGCTTACTTTTTCTATTACAGGCTCCTTCTATCATATTAAAATGTAGTTGCGTTAGCGCTAAGTACACTTCAATTTGTATTACTTTTTCTATTACAGGCTCCTTCTATCATATTAAAATGTAGTTGCGTTAGCGCTAAGTACACTTCAATTTGTATTACTTTTTCTATTACAGGCTCCTTCTATCATATTAAAATGTAGTTGCGTTAGCGCTAAGTACACTTCAATTTGTATTACTTTTTCTATTACAGGCTCCTTCTATCATATTAAAATGTAGTTGCGTTAGCGCTAAGTACACTTCAATTTGTATTAGTTTTTCTATTACAGGCTCCTTCTATCATATTAAAATGTAGTTGCGTTAGCGCTAAGTACACTTCAATTCGGCTTACTTTTTCTATTACAGGCTCCTTCTATCATATTAAAATGTAGTTGCGTTAGCGCTAAGTACACTTCAATTTGGATTACTTTTTCTATTACAGGCTCCTTCTATCAAATTAAAATGTAGTTGCGTTAGCACTAAGTACACTTCAATTCGGCTTACTTTTTCTATTACAGGCTCCTTCTATCATATTAAAATGTAGTTGCGTTAGCGCTAAGTACACTTCAATTTGGATTACTTTTTCTATTACAGGCTCCTTCCGCAATGTTAAAATAGCCTGTATTTCTATCATAGGCTTACAATAATATAGTCGCGTTAGAGCTGAATATACTTCTGTTTAACTTTTTTTTTATTGCTGGCTCCTTATATCTTATTACCGTATAATCTATTGGCGTTAACTATAAATACACTTTATTTATGCTTTCTCTTTCTCTTACAGACTCCGTTACTATAATCCAGTCGCGTAAAAGCTGAATATACTTCAATTTGACTTCTTTTTTTATTACAGGCACCTTACACCTTACTACTGTTGGCGTTAACTCTAAATATACTTCAATTTCCTTTTTTTCTTTTGCTAGATAATCTAGTGAAATAAATCAAATTTTTTTCTATTCGAACATTTCTTACTAATTTGTGGCATTAGAGTTAAATATTTAAGATTATTTATAAAGAAATAACTGAGGAAACGTAGTAAGGAAGGCTAAATGCTATCGCCTAACCTAATAATACCTGATAATATGGATTTTTTTAACAATATTTAAAAAATCATTTAAAATAGTAAATGTTTCCTACATTCAAGCCCTTTTGAGGGGTTTACTGGAGTTGTTTTTTTTATTATGAGGTAAACAGAAACACGCAACCTTTAGGAATAATTTAACGATTGCCAACCCTTACGAAACAGTGAATGTTGTCGTTTTACGGGAGGTAAAGAGGGCTCTTACTACAATGGATCCAAAACACTACCTAACATAAAATGACGCAGTAATAGTACGAAGTTTTTGGACGAGCACTGATAATCGTACCGATCCGTGTGACCTTGGAATCACGGAAAACATTTTTTTTTGCTTAACGTCCGTACGTTATGCCAGTTAGACTAATAAGGACGAAGGATCGGCGTTAACGGGCAGGGTAAAACTTACGGTAGTAACTGAGTCTCGAACTCACGGTCGAATCTTGATGTGCTCAGTTCAGAATGCACCGAGCCCTTGAGGCTCAGTTCAGAACGATCTGAAAGCGTCATTCTAGGCCTACAGGTAATTCCCCGTGCACCGTTTTTACCTCGGTGTTACTGCTGTGACATTGAGTAAAAAAAGACCACACAGGATAAACTGAAACTTAAAAACTTACCTATAATCTTGTCTTAAATTTTCTTACATCGTAGGCTAAAACTAAAGCAGCCGTAATTAAGCTTATGTAAACTATAGGCAAATTCAATAATCTATATTAGGGTCACTTGTGGAAACGCTGCAAAACCTAATTTTTACCCCCTCCACAAATGAAACAACGGACGTGGATTAATAAAATAGATTCTGCGCATGTCTGTAACCTATAGCAAGGTACTACGCTGTGTTGTAGCCTCAAACCCAGGCGCGAGTGCCAAGAACGGTCGACTTTTTACTGTACTGTATCTTGTTCCGTAATTTTTTTTTCTAGGAAATATAATATTTTATAAATATATTGAAATTTATAATATCCTGAACAGTACATATTTTGTGCAGCTTTTGCCATTAAATATTTTTTTTTTAATGAACCTCAACTAATCCAGCGTTTCCGTTGTAGGCCTACGGCATCCCTCTGCTCTGGCATTTACCGGATTACTGAAAGACTACTGTAGTTGTTGATTATGCCAAGTAATATGACGTCAGATGTTGCAACATGAGTTTGGCCATATTTCTACTGCCAAGGAGGGTAACGAGCAGTCGAACAGTCGAACAGTAGATGCATTCAGCGCCGGGACATTATATATGCAACGGCAACGACTTGCGTGAGCGATGAACAGATGGCATAAAGTGTCTCCCTCATTACACGCTTATTAAAGTCTCAGAGAAACCGCCATAGTCAACCCTCAATGGCGTGCCGAATCCCTGCTTAATTGGGGTGAGGTCTAACCTAACCTTGTTCCTAGTTCCTGTCCTCTGCTCTAACTAGGTAGAGGCCTCATTCTACGCCTAGGTTTTAATAACATTAAATGTACAAAATGTTTCACAACGTTTTGTTCTGCATAAGCAGTTTCAGCTAAGCACTAGTTCAAAGAATAGTAGACATCTAATTATATTCTAAATTATTTCACCCCGAAGATCCGGGTTCGATCCCCGGCCAGGGCTTGGCATTTTGATACGCTATAAATCATCTCATCGTCTGCATTAGAAGAAGTGTGCACAATAGTCGGACGTTAAAAAAAAAAAAAAAATTTAACAACTGTTCCACGACAGCGCTCTGACGTGGTAGAAAATTGTTTGCAATTTAACCGGTAACAGTAATATTTACGAAAATTGTAAATGGACTAACTTCATTGGAAATTTTATGCTCTTTCTTCACCATGCTGTTAAAATTCTGATAAAAGAGCCGTTCAGCCAGTATTACCTGAAGTAGATAGCTACTACCACTCGTCAACCAGAGGCCGTCATCAAGAAGTGGAAGTGAATGAAAAAAAATCTTACACATTATTCCTTCGAGATTCACACAAGGTACCTTCGTGTCAGCAGTGCATTTTGCACGCGTCATCGTTAAATAAAAACCCGCCATATTTAAACAACAAATAATGTGGGGAAATCTTTCACTACGTCTTCGAGCTTTGAACAACGTATCTTCGTATCAAATTTGAAAACAATCGGTCAACGAATTTGGCCGAAATAATGTGACAAACAAACACAAAACAAATCCCGAACGGTCGATTTTTACCCTCATACTTTACGTCAGTTAGACTAATGAGGACGAGGGATCCGTGCTAACGGTAATGGAAAAGCAACGGGAGCAACTGCGGCTCGGACTAAGGATCTTTAGGTGCGCAGTTGAGCGATGCAGTAGACTGACCGATGCTTTGGCCACTTCGACCACCGAGCTCCTAACAACTAAAGTTTACAACAAGAAAACATTAAATGACACGTATGAAAGATAATTTATTGCGAACGCAGCTGTCTCGCTGACGAGATGAAAGCGAATTTCTAATATTTTTTTTTTGATATTACAGTCTTTTGAAAATTGATTTGACCATCACAATCAGCATTCAAATCTACATAAATTAAGAAATTAAATTTTAAAATTAGATTTAAAGTATGAAAAGAAACCATTTTCTTAAATTCTATGGATTTTGAAAATTGTAAATGTTTATTTATATTTTTACTCTTGATTTACTTCCATGAAATCAGGTTTTCAAAAAAGTGTCAGGTAAAAATGTTACTTCTTAAAGATTTGGAATGTCCACCAGGATTTTGGTAGGGATAATAATTGTCAGTGCTCATGAGAACAAAGCCTTGGCTTTCACCCCGAGGACCCGGGTTCGATTCCCGGCCAGGGCTTGGCATTTTCATACGCTATAAATCATCCCATCGTCTGCACCCAAGTGTGCACAATAGTCGGGCGTTAAAAAAAAAAAAAGCTCTCTACGCAGTAAAACTCAAACATTCCTATTGTTCTACGATAACTGACTGATGATGCACTTATCTTTAGGCTTATCTGAACATTTTACAAAATTTTGATATATATATATATATATATATATATATATATATATATATATATATATATATATATACGAGGCTATTCAGAAAGTAGATTACGTTTTGGATAAAAAAAAACTAAGTACAGGAAAAAAATTTTATTATATACATTTGAAAGAGGAACTAAAATACTATTTTTCGACATAATCGCCAAACAAATTTAGACATTTGTCATATCGGTGAACTAGCTTTGAAATTCCCGTGTCGTAGAATTCCGCCGCCTGTGACGCCAGCCAGTCAGTCACGCCCGTGAGGGACAGGAAAGGTGTTCTTCTGGTTGACTTCCTAGAACGTGGAGCAACCATAAACTCAGAAAGGTATTGCCAAACATTACGAAACTTAAGACGAGCTATCCAGAACAAGCGGAGAGGAAAACTGAGTGCAAAAGTGTTGTTTTTGCACGACAATGCCCGCCCTCACACGGCAAATCAGACAAAGACGTCTTGACGGCCTTCAAGTGGGAGATTTTCCTCATCCACCCTACAGTCCGGACCTGGCACCTAGTGATTTCCACTTATTCCCGAAGATGAAGACTTGGCTTGCAACACAGCGCTTCGATGACGACGCAGATCTCCGCGCGGGCGTGACTGACTGGCTGGCGTCACAGGCGGCGGAATTCTACGACACGGGAATTTCAAAGCTAGTTCACCGATATGACAAATGTCTAAATTTGTTTGGCGATTATGTCGAGAAATAGTATTTTAGTTCCTCTTTCAAATGTATATAATAAAATTTTTTCCTGTACTTAGTTTTTTTTATCCAAAACGTAATCTACTTTCTGAATAGCCCTGTATATATATATATATATATATATATATATATATATATATATATATATATATATATATATATATATATATATATATAGAGAGAGAGAGAGAGAGAGAGAGAGATGCCTATTTCAAGGCCCGGGGTCTGAGTCTTACTGTGATGGCTGCTTCAATACCTGGAATGTGTATTGTTGCATTTATTTGTTTAGCATCGCTTTTATAATACAAAATTGCACGCCACGGATTAAGTCAACTCTTTACAATCGGAATATATTTGACACATCAGACTGTTTTTATTCGTTTGTTTACGTTAACATTATCAGAAAAATTAACTCAACCATTTCAAAATGGCGGCTATTTCAGAGCTTAATAAATACATGTCGTTTCTTACTTTACCCTTTTCGAAAATCTCTTCTCAAGATCATATTTGCTGGTCAAATTCAAAGAAAATTCAGATTAACGCCATTAGGATAGAGAAATTAGTTTATCGAAAATGTTAAAGATGTTGTGTGATATTGTTACTATTTGAAAAATTCGCTTCCATAACGTCAGTTTAATTGTTTGCTATGATTTCGATCAAATTTGCGAAATTCAAAAATAATCTTAACACGCATCTGTTTCGTTGGCATGATAGAAACAAATTTCCAAAAGTACTTTTTTAACTATAAATTTTTTTTTAAATTCCGGTTCCACTATCATAATCAGAACTAAAATTTTCTTATATTAGCATTTTGAACTTTGAAATTAGATTTAAAGTACAAAAACGAACCCGTCAATAACGTAAATAAAATTTCAAATTTATTTCAATTTTCAAATAAAATTTCTAAATTTCAAAGGATTTAAAAAAAAATCAGTATGCTGATTTGTAACGTTATTAACCCTAATTGAGATGGTGGAAATTTAAAACAAAAAAAGTTAAGAAATTCAAACGATTTCAAATGGCCGCCATTCAGAAATCATTGTGAATCAATTTGGATGGTTAACGACCTGGTCTAAGTTATTACCAAAATCGATTTTCTGGTTAAATTTAATGGAATAAAATTGCGCGCGCGCTCACACACATCAAAAATTTAACGACCCTTCAAAAAGTGATCTAGAGGACAGGATCAACGTTTATTTTAAGGTACTAGATCTGGATCTTCGACGCTCCAAAGGAAATTTACTAATATTCAATTCTTACGTAGACTGACTCCCTGAACTCTAGGTTATTTTAAAGTTCTATTACAAAAAAAAACATTAATCGACATTTCTTTTTAATTTTTGTTTGATAAAAAATTGTATTAAAAAGAACTTTTTTTACAAATTTTACAAAACTTTTTACAAATTTTTCATTTCTTTTAAAAGGTGCGTTTTGAACAAAGAAATTCATAAAAGAACAATTAAAAAAACACCCATTTACTTGGAAGCAATAACGTCGATGGTCGTAAGACACAACGAAAAAATTATTAAGGGGGCACAAGTTGTCAATTCTCTCACACAATGGTGCTGTGGTTTTCTAATCCACTGACTGAAGGAATTGATTTTCCATTTAAGACGGACCGTTGTAGAGACAAGCACTCCTACTTTCAGAGTATTCTTTCCCCTTTCTCGTGTTTTATACTCGTATTTGTGGGTTACATCATACAACAATAATTCAAGATTTAATGTTGAACATCACCGTTTTAATTTAAGGCTCGGTGTCTCACTGTGAGGAACCCCCTATAATCAGTTTAGCAGTTTATTCCCCTCCGTAACTGTTAAGGGCTTCAACAAAAGAACAGTTTTGTTGATCGCCCGAAGTTTATTTGGCAGTACGAGTAAAAGGCTTGTCCACACGCAATGTTTTATGGTACGTTTTGTCTGTTCAGTTGAAGGCTTATCCATACGCAGCGTTTTATCTCACGTTTTATTTGTTCAATAAAAGGCCCGTCCTCAAGCAGGTTTTGTCTGTTCAATTAAAGGTTCATTCATACACACAACGTTTTATTTCACGTTTTGTCTCTTCAATTAAAGGTTTATCCACAACGTTTTATCTCACGATTTGTCTTTTCAGTGAAAGGTTCATCCACACGCAACGTTTTGTCGCACATTTTGTCTGTTCAATTAAAGGTTCATCCACACGCGACGTTTTATCTCACGATTTGTCTTTTCAGTGAAAGGTTCATCCACACGCAACGTTTTGTCGCACAATTTGTCTGTTCAATTAAAGGTTCATCCACACGCGACGTTTTGTCTCTTCAATTAAAGACCCGTCCACACGCAACGTTTATTTCACGTTTTGTCTCTTCAATTAAGGGTTCATCCACACGCAACGTTTTATTTCACGTTTTGTCTCTTCAATTACGGGTTCATCCACACGCAACGTTTTATTTCACGTTTTGTCTCTTCAATTAAGGGTTCATCCACACGCAACGTTTTATTTCACGTTTTGTCTCTTCAATTACGGGTTCATCCACACGCAACGTTTTATTTCACGTTTTGTCTCTTCAATTAAGGGTTCATCCACACGCAACGTTTTATTTCACGTTTTGTCTCTTCGATTAAGGGTTCATCCACACACGACGTTTTATCTCACGATTTGTCTTTTCAGTGAAAGGTTCATCCACACGCAACGTTTTGTCGCACAGTTTGTCTGTTCAATTAAAGGTTCATCCACACGCGACGTTTTGTCTCTTCAATTAAAGACCCGTCCACACGCAACGTTTATTTCACGTTTTGTCTCTTCAATTAAGGGTTCATCCACAAGCATCGTTTTATTTCACGTTTTGTCTCTTCAATTACGGGTTCATCCACACGCAACGTTTTATTTCACGTTTTGTCTCTTCAATTAAGGGTTCATCCACACGCAACGTTTTATTTCACGTTTTGTCTCTTCAATTACGGGTTCATCCACACGCAACGTTTTATTTCACGTTTTGTCTCTTCAATTAAGGGTTCATCCACACGCAACGTTTTATTTCACGTTTTGTCTCTTCAATTAAGGGTTCATCCACACGCAACGTTTTATTTCACGTTTTGTCTCTTCAATTAAGGGTTCATCCACACGCAACGTTTTATTTCACGTTTTGTCTCTTCAATTAAGGGTTCATCCACACGCAACGTTTTATTTCACGTTTTGTCTCTTCAATTAAGGGTTCATCCACACGCAACGTTTTATTTCACGTTTTGTCTCTTCAATTAAGGGTTCATCCACACGCAACGTTTTATTTCACGTTTTGTCTCTTCAATTAAGGGTTCATCCACACGCAACGTTTTATTTCACGTTTTGTCTCTTCAATTAAGGGTTCATCCACACGCAACGTTTTATTTCACGTTTTGTCTCTTCAATTAAGGGTTCATCCACACGCAACGTTTTATTTCACGTTTGTCTCTTCAATTAAGGGTTCATCCACACGCAACGTTTTATTTCACGTTTTGTCTCTTCAATTAAAGGTGCATCCATACGCAACGTTTTATTTTACGTTTTGTCAAAACATTAAAAATAATAATTAACTGTAAAAATTTATGTTTAGCTGATGATAAAACAACTAATAAATAAAATAAAACTCTTTCTAGGTGTAGAGTAACCAATTTTGTCTACTTCTTTAATAAAAACACAATCTTAACCAAAATAAGGGGCTCGCTTCAGTCATGCTACTATAATAGAACATGCATGTGCAATGTTACACTGATTGATAAATGGCCATTTAATAAACAAATAAATAAGAAAATGTTTTGTGTTTTAGTTATTGCAGCTTGAAAAATATATTAAGGACAAGGAGTTAAAATATGCTTTCACTATATAGGACTACCACATTTGAAAAAATTGATATTTACATCCGACAGACAAACAATTTTTGGACCAAATTTTCGTTTTCTGTAAACCATATTTTGGCGTTCAAGTCCAACTTTTACTTAGGGGATAATATGCTTTAAGTTAGCCCTAACTGAAAAGTTTGGTAACAATTAAAGTACGTGAAAGGAAAAATCAAGTTTTAATATTTGCAACGTTTAAAATGTTTTGCGAGTGAATGAGAGAGGAGCGAGAGAGCGAGAGAGCGAGAGAGCGAGGGGATGCAGTAATCATGGACGGACTAATCTGCCGCGCTGTTGGGAGTCCCAGTCGCAATTTCACTTTTCTCTCCCTTTGTAGTACTTCTATGCTACATCAATTGTGGCTTTAATCGAACAATCTCGGCCGCAATTTGGTAATACTATCTCAAGACATAAATACAAACATTTTGCTTTTAATCTGTTCCATAAGTAGTGGCATTACTGCATCATTAATGCGGTAAAACATGCACATAAAACGATGCCCCGTAGAGATTAAAACTGTGAACTCGATTCCACGACACTACAGTAGTTGCATATTTTTCTAGCCCATCTGAAACCCTTATAAGAGATTGTTAATTCACGAAATTAAATCTTTCTTGTGCGTAAGAAACAATCTAGAGAAAGTTCTACGATTTGATGAAAAAAAGATTTTGGCATGGTGGATAAAGAATTTAGCTTTTTACTTTTTTAAGAATTATTTACAACACTGACTTAATGCGAACGTTACACTGAGTAAATCAATAATTATATTAAAAAAAAATAGTATAAAAACAACACAAAATAGCTTTATTCGAATTATATTAATTATCTATTTTGCTTGTCTACGTTTATTTGTTTACAAAGTTCTATGAGTTTTTTAAATGAGAAGTGCAAATTTTGGAAGAAGCTGTTTAGTGTATAAAAAAATGTTTTTCTGAAGTTAGTTTTAATTGTTAATTTTTTTTATTTTTAGATATTATTCTTTTTTTTATTTGTCTCTCTTATTATGTACTTCATTCTTATTTATATCTAATTGTTATTACTGTTTTACTTGTTTGTACATTTTTATCCAGGGAATTTCTCTTTTATATTTATTATCATTACTATTTTAATTTTAATTATTTATTTAGTAATGTTATGTCCATTTTCATTGCATTTATTGCATTTTTTATGAGGTTAAATGGCCAAAAAAAAAATTAGGTTAGGTTAGATAATTTGTTTTCTAATTTCGATCCATAAATAAAGGCATTTATCTATCTATCTATAAACGCACAGCAAAGAATTTTTAGAACACCTAAGGTAAATAATTTTTTTTAAAACAAAACACACACACACACACACACACAACTAGATATTTTAAGCAAATCACAGAAGTGTTATTTAGTACCGGTTACTGTTGACATTTATACCTGCTACTGTGTTTAAATGTGATTTGTTATTCGTGACTGACGTTCTTGTAAGTCTGTGACGGAAAGTTGTTACTATACTAACGCTATCTGGTGCCTAAAATTTATTCGTAATTTATTGAGATTTTGTTATATGCAACCTCAAGCAGTAAAATCGGACCAAATCATTTTAAGAATTGGAATCACATATAATTACTAAAAAGTAATGCCCAATTTCAACAAAAAATAACGTATTATTTAACTTTGTTGTATCTTATATTTTCGTAAAATTTATTTGAGTGCTTAAACTGACCAACAAATATTTATTTTTCTTTCCTTAATTTGAATGTGTTTTTTTGTTTATTTTTCTTTATTTAACGTCCATACTTTATGCCACTTAATTAGGACGAGGATCAGCGCTAATGGAAATGGTAAAGCTTACGGCACTAACTACATGTCTCGAACCTGCGACTTTGATGTGCGCAGTTCAGAGAAGCTAAGCAGACTGATCAGTGTCCTAGCTGCATCAACCACCGTGCTCTAAGAATGTTTTTCACTAGAAAGCAATTTAAATCATACAAAACACTAAAATAGAACAAGCTATAATAAATACACATCAAAATTAACATTTAACATATTATATTTAAAGTAATACGGTTATGTATTACTGGAATATAAACTTTATATTTTAGTGTTAATGTTATCATAAATACCTAATTTTTTAACCAGTATACCACAACGAAATAACAATAACACATAACATGGTAGAAATGTTATTCGGTTGTAGTTCTACAAATCATAACAGCAAATCGCAGCTAAGAAGAACAGGAATAATAGTTAGAACTGTTATTTCTACTGGATTCAATTATTATTAGTAGCAGTAAAATTCTCAGCCAAAACAGAGCATCAGAGTAAAAAGGCACAAGTGATCTATTTTGCAGTAAATTTCTTGAAACCTACAAAAAAATATCAAATTTGTTAAATCAGTTATGTAGTTGACGATATGAAAATCCTTACAATTTATAACAGTGACTTGTATAATCGGTTATTACTTCAACCACAAAGAACGAAAAAAGAGAACTATATCTTAAATAGCGTATAAAGAAAAGACAATCGGAATTAGATATATTATCTCAACTATTTATACACTAACTGTCAGCATACACTTCACAAACATTACAATTCATCGCACATATAACACACTTGTCGATGCTCCTAGTGGTCTTTAATGAAAGCTCGAAGAACTTGATCCTTTTGAGTGAATATTTGGCAGTCTAGACGCCTTCTCATTGATTATTCATCCTGTTTTCATGACTTTTAGCATGTATATAAACAAATTCAGCAACAGTAGTCACTTTTATATCGTTATGCAGATTGCAGTTGCGAACATGTTATAGTGCATTGACCTTAATTTGCAGTACTTCGTTTTGGCACCGCTGGATGACTGTGCATATACATAACTGGTGAAATAAGTTCAGATGCGTTTCAGAATTTGTTTGTATACAGCTTCAGCTTCAGCTTATTATGAAGTGATAATTACTGTCTGTACAGTTTTACAGAATGAAGTGATAATTACTTATTAATTTAAAAACAGTCAATACATTTTTCTTAATTAGCTTAATATTCAGCTCTACATTTTCTTATCACCGTAGTTTGGCATTTAAAAACCTCATACTTTGGTATTTTGCAGTACTAGAGTGTTTGATCAATTTTCTATTTATCTTGGCATATCCACCGTGATTACATTTTATTAGTGAAATTAACATGGATTTTTTTTTGGATTCTTTATTCCCCATTTTCTGGCCCCATGCTTAAAAAAAAAAAATAGTTGAAAGCTTCTTAAAATGTAACTATTCACTCGATAGCATAATGAAACTAGATAAGCACAATAAACTTGTTTTGAAACAAATGTTGAAATCTGTCTGGATTTATGATATCCAGCTGTGGAGCTGTACCATGAATAGTAATTTAAACATAATTAAAACATCAAAAATAAATCTTATGGAACAGGTCCGTAATGAAATGACAGAGACCTGAAGATGAACCGTGTTGCGAAAAATATTAGAAAACAAGCACAAATTCAAATGAGACAGGAACTTTGAGATGTTGCTCATTGTTTATATACAAGTGCGTAGATTGAAAATAAACAAATCATTTTATTTAAAAATAGTGAAAAAATGTACGCTGTCAAATAATGTTTGTGACTTATTTAACGTTGAAAACAAAGATTCCTCACTGAATGAAATAGGTAGACAAATAACTGAGATATGGAATGAACGCTTGTGTTTTTTTGATGTATTTCAGAAATTTTGCAGTTTTTCAGCGCTCTCTGCAGAAAATCCACAGTCAAAGCGGAGCACCGGAGCAAAATTTCAACAAAATATTTATTTGTTGAGAGCACAAAAGAGCTTGAAACTTTAAATTTCCAGTAAAATCGGTAATTTGGATACACGGTTTCATTGTTAAAGATATTAAAATCGTTCATAACCTCACAATTTATTTTAAAATTGAGTTCTAAAATGAGTATTCGATACCTGTATAAAGTTGTAAATATACACGAGGGTTTCAATTGTTGGGCTAATAAAAATATTAGCTCTTTTGATTATAATATATAATGTCAGAAACTTTCTGACAAAAAACATTACGAACATTTTTGAAATCCTTCATTTGAAACCCCAAAAAAACAAAAAAATTTCAAAACTTCCATTCAAGTCTTACATAATCGAAAAGCTATTATTTATTAAATTATGTTTAAATTTTACGGATGATATGACCTTGATGTAGGCCTACTGTTTTTATTGACAGCTGCTCACGTTCAGTAGCCTACACATATATTATCATTTTGTTTGAGTACAAGTCGCTTTAGATTCAATTATTTCTACCCTCTTCGATTACTGTACAATAAAATCATAATTGATTCAATAACAGTTAATTTGCTGGCACCTTAGCGAGAGCCACACGTGTGAGGGGCAGGGTGTACAATAGGCTACAGGGTGTCAATGGCAGCCCTAACAAAACTCGGCTATTGTTAAAGTTGACAATTTAGGGTGAGTCAAACCCCGTTGACAACAAAGCATTTAGTTCAGAGCTCCGTCTCGCAAACGTCGGTAGGCCTAGAAACACAGTGTAGGCATACTTAAACTTTTCACTATTATTCGTTTGATCGGTGATGTACGAAGTCGCGAAGTCGCAGTCACTTGAGCTGTCTAAGCACATTGTGAAGCGTCACAATTTGAAGAAAACATGATATCCCTAAGGAAATCTTATGATACAAAATTACAGGATCTGTCGGGATATATGGATACTTCTTGAGGAGTTTGCAACATAGTACAAGCAATTTGAACATGGGTGAATGATACACGCCGGCTCACTTACCGTTCGATTTATGGATTCTCCTAAAAACAATTTATGCAAGGACTAGTCAATAATAAATCATCCTTGGGGCTTGCTTCAAGAGGAGTCCAGTTAATGCAGTGGTCAAAACATCTCGGGAGAAACCCAACCCCTGTCGTTGGGGGTGGTAACTACGAACCCACTACTTGAGAAGTGCGTGTTCTGTGAGATATATCTTAAGAATTTCCAAAATTTGTCTATACAGTAAAATTCCGTTTTTTTTTTTTTTTTTTTTTTTTGCAAAACTCCAATAATTGTATTTTTAATATTAAATTCTAAGATTTGTCTTCTATAAGAGGTGTGGCTATTAAATAACGAGACTGACGTTGTAAAAAAAAATTATTTTCATTTTGTGCATAATTACTTATTATTACCTTCAATATATACCCCTTCTCTATCCCTACAACGCTCCATGCGAATTTTCCATCTTTGGAAACAGTGCTAGAAGTCATCTTCTGTCAACTCCTTCAGGACTCTTGCCGCTTTCACTTTTACAGCTTCCACGGACTCAAATATCGTCCATTTTAATGCAGATTTCACCTTAGGGAACAGATAGAAGTCACACGGTGCAAGGTCTGGTGAGTATGGTGGATGTTCTAACACTGGGATGCTGTACTTGGCCAGGAACCTTTTGACAGATAACGCGGAATGAGCTGGCGCATTGTCTTGGTGGAAAACCCATGATTTGTTCTTCCACATTTCGGGTCGTTTTTTCCTTACTCTTTCACGTAGTTTACCAAGTACCTCAAGGTAGTAATATTGATTAATTGTTTGACCTTCAGGAACCCAGTGAAGGTACACAATCCCATGAATATCGAAAAAAACAATCATAATTGCTTTAAATTTTGACTTGCTGATTCTTGCTTTTTTGGCTCTCTGTGAAGTTGGGGTTTTCCAATGCAAGGATTGGCGCTTTGTTTCCGGATCATACGTAAAAAACCACGATTCATCACATGTTATTATCCTTTCCAATAAATTTGGGTCATTTTAAATGGCATCCAAAGTGTCAGTACAAACATTTTTGGGAGCTGCTTGTCGTTCAAACGTGAGAATTTTTGGCACCATTTTGGCACAACTTTTCGCATGTTCAAATTGTCACGTAAAATTTGCCGTACACATTCTTTATCAATGTCCACAGTTTCATCAATTGCACGAATACTTAATCGACGGTTAGACCGAATCAAATTAGCAACTTTTTCGACATTTTTATCCGTTTATGACATTGAAGGGCGACCTGGCCGAGAATCATCTTCAACGTCTTGTCGGCCATCTTTAAAACGCTTAAACCATTCAAAAGCACGTACCCGCAATAAACATTCACTGCCATACACTTCTTTTAGTAAATTATAAGTTTCAGTAGCGGTTTTCCAAGTTTAAAGTGAAATTTAACAATTCGTTGCTCTATTATTACACTAACCATTTTTTCCGCAAAACAAAATAACAACACTAACGGAAATGAAGGTTATGAGTAACGGTATTCGTTAACAAACGAGACTAACTGTATTCTGAAGAGAAAGTTTCACACTAAACAGCTGTCGGTCAATGGTTGGCGCATGCACACTTGTTCCGCTGCAACGTCAGTCTCGTTATTTAATAGCCACACCTCGTATACCATTTCGAAATATGTCCCCTAATAAATATGTCAATTTTTCTTTCATATAAATTCCTAGATGTGTCCTTAGCACTTGGCCTTTTTAGTGTAATCCCATCTGAAAATTTCCAGTTTTTAAAAAAAAATTTCAAAATTTTCATTTTTATCTTTTTTTATTACCATATTCTTTATCCGTTTGTGTTGTAATTACTGCATGTCCTTCAGTTTAACCTTAAAATGTAAGATATGTCTTCAAACGTTTTGGTAAATCAATACTTTTCTTCTATTTTTTCGTGGTCGTTTCTATCCTTTTGTTAAGTTCAATGTATTTTATTTGGTTTAATATTTACACCTTCCGCATTACTTCAATACACAACAGGGCAGCTCAGCGAAATTCCCCTTGATCAACTAAACCTTTCTGACCCTTGTCAACAAGAGAAGTGGTGATGTTCAGACCACTGGCCGCTCGGTGGAAGGTGTAACAAGGATTTTTTTTGTTCCTAACTTCGCCTTGTTAGATAAATTTTTTTAATTTTTATTACTGACTGTTTCATAGACTTAGCAGAAGAAAATTACTCATGGACAAAATGACGCTGGAACTGAAACGCATTATTCTGTTTGGAATGAATGGGACTTATGTGTACGCAAAGTGTCAGCAACTATGTTGACAGATTTATTATTAATGTATAAGATACATTAATACTGTTTAAACAATGTTATGTATAGGATACGGATAAATCGGTTTAAAAGATGTCAATCAATTTTTTTTCGTAGGTATGTGAATATTCGTAATTCAAGTTAGGACTCTAAATTTTTGTATCAAATCATGTTCTATAACAAAACATTAATATTAAAAAAACTAATTGATTAATTTCAAGATGACGTCCTGTAATATAATCCTTACAGGCTAACTTCCAGTGATCGGAAGTAACTGGAAGGTGATATCTGAAGAAACGTTTAGGGCAAATTTCCATTTTTCCTTAAAAGTACTAGTTTTTCTGATTCAAACGTTGAAAATATTTGCTACATATTATCGAGAACTGAACGAATAGTGATTTTTTAAAAAAAAATCGGTAGCTCTATGCTGTTAGATAGGCACAATGATCTAACTGTGATTAATTTACTCATAGTTTGCTCAAAATAATAGTTTTAGGCCTAATACAAATATAAAATAAAATTCGAATCACTCAGCTGTACAAATAATGCACAAACTACACGACAGCGCTTATAAAATCACTGTTACTACAATCTAAAAACAATATTGTTAATTTTTTTAAAATATTTTTATCAGAACATTTATTTACAAATAGATGATGAGCTAACACAAACAGCACATCCGAAAATCTCGTTCATTTGTTACATCAGCTATTTTTAAATTTAAGCATGTATTCCAAACAACACTATGTCAGATTAAGTTATGACTGTTTACTAATACACGTATATTAACGCGTGAACACAATAAAAGAACGCGAGTCAGCATTTCTCATAGCGATGCTACCTTTCCCAGTTAGAAGAAGATATATAAAACGTTTATTTTAAAAATAATTACATTTTAGAAAATTGAAGCGTTTTTTTTTTAACGTCCGACTATTGTGCACACTTGGGCTAATGCAGACGATGGGATGATTTATAGCGTATGAAAATGCCAAGTCCTGAAGCCACCGAGGCGGCCCTTGAAGCTTATTTATTAAATAGGAGTATTTAATATATCAGAAATTATATACCGTTTTATTTTTTGAATATTTTTTGTAGAAGTCTAGTACCAACAATAAAATGTGAAGTGTTTTAACGTGAAGCATGTACCTTTAGTAAAATATGGTTAATTTAACTTAACCTTTTCGGTCTTGAAAGGTTCCTCTAGATCTATTTAGAGGCGACTCACCACGGTCTTGAAAGGTTCCTCTAGATCTATTTAGAGGCGACTCATCACGGCTCACGGTGTTGAGGTATATCTGAATAGGATAGGAATTCACCACGGAGGCTACGCAAGACGGATGAAGAAACTGCAGGTCATATGTTATGATTGTGAAGTTCTTGCCAGCAGGAGGGGAAGGACGTTTGGCTTCCAGGATCCTGAAGATCTTCAGCTGAATGAACTAGCCAGCGGACTGTTCAAACGTAGTCTATTGAGGTACTGTATACAGCACCCAAGAGGCTTATTTGCTCAATAGACCATTTGGTTGCGGTGCTAACCCCGTAGGTAGGCGTACCCAGGGGGGGTGGCACTGTGGTGAGGTGTATCTGAATAGGATAGGAATTCACCACGGAGGCTACGCAAGACGGATGAAGAAACTGCAGGTCGTATGTTATGATTGTGAAGTTCTTGCCAGCAGGAGGGGAAGGACGTTTGGCTTCCAGGATCCTGAAGATCTTCAGCTGAATGAACTAGCCAGCGGACTGTTCAAACGTAGTCTATTGAGGTACTGTATACAGCACCCAAGAGGCTTATTTGCTCAATAGACCATTTGGTTGCGGTGCTAACCCCGTAGGTAGGCGTACCCAGGGGGGGTTTTGGGGATTGTAACGCCAAAATTATAAAAACTTGAAGATTTTTTACATATTTTCTAATAATAGTCCAAATATAGTATAGTTAGGTTTTTACCTCATTATTTGTCCTCGCAACAAACCCCAAATCTAGTGAAGCAACTAGTGAATGGTTACACTATTAAATATTATCGTTTGGATTGTACATGCTTAGTGAAATGTACTAGGCTTCTTCGTTGCAATTATAACGCCAGACAGATAAACAAAGCATAGGACCTGCGCTGAATAATTTTAGTGGTGGATCATTAATAATTGATCTTATAATAATTATTGACTAATAATAATGGATTATTCACAATGCTGAATATCCATAGAGAAATCAGCATTTCCCCAGACGAAGTTGTAGATGAATTGGCAAAATTATCTCGCCGATTGCAGTTTAGGCTCAGTGACATCGTGTTCGTGGTGGATATTGCCCTTAAATTAGTTATTGTTTAAAATTGTTTAACACATTTTTTTTTTGTTATTAACTATTTTATGGGTTTACTACTAAGAATCATAAAAAAAACTGTACAATACAGTGTCCTTGCCAAATAAACAATGTTATTTTATTCAAAAACTTAAATAGGCCCTATAGGTTTTACTTCTTAACGTAATAGGCTGTAACTAGACGTGTCGGTTCAGTATTATTTTCACCCGAAGTGGCTTGCGCGTAGTACATATAAAAATAATGTTGTAATTCAGTAAAATGTATTTTTGCAAGCCAAGTTTAAAAACCGTAACTCTTATGATTGAATAACCTAAAAGTATTTTAAAGAATCCTTGTCTCACTAACTGCTTAAATTACAGACGTTTTCTTTAAAAAAACATAAGAATAAAATTGCTCTCAGAAGGCCTTAAAACTCGTCATTTTGCGTCTTTTGGAAAAGTTTCCAGTGGACGACAACAGGTACTGGTACCCCCCCCCCATTTGACCATTCTATATACGCCTATGACCCTGTAACTTCTAAATATCTACCGAATTAATCTTCTTGGTTAAACAAAGCAAATATTTAACAACGCACAAACATTTTCTGGTATCATTGCCCATAGGAATATTTTATTTTAAAGCGAAAAGCACATTGAAGCTATTATCGCCTCCCTAAATGTAAATGTGAATGTAAAGTGTTACATTCGTAACTAAGTATAGTGGTTGTATGTGTAAGTGTGTGTTAGACTCGGATACCGCGAGGGACGTCTAAATCCTTTCAATAGGTGCAGCTAGTCTGCAACCCCCTGCGGGGATTTTTTTATTTAAAATAAATAACTACTGCATCAATTTTTGATAATGCCAACAAATTTTTTCACTTTTTCATTCAATAAAACTTAAAAAAATAATACAATTTTTGGATATCGTTGGTCACGATAATCTAGACTTTTACCGTTTGACTAGTTGTACGAGTGGCCGAGTTTAACCTTAGTGGCTGTCACAAAGTCAACAATGAAAACAGCTGAAAGTTTTATCATACTTCAAGGGCATGTATACCAACATAATAAAAAAAATGTTTGACAATCGGACTCTCCAAGCCCGCGAAATTTAAAAATTCATGTTACTTTCCGAACACACCTCGTATACCGAACATATCATAGGTATGTTTTGAGAGTTGGTTCTGTATAAAAGTGGAAAATTGCATTTCACCAAGCCTACACTTCCCTCGGTAAATTCGCAATAAGATTAAATACAGTCAAGCCCACAAATTGTCCTGCTCTCTTTCGAGTAATCAAATAAATATCGTTTAATACGAGGGTGGAATAATTTTTAACTATGAAACTTTGCCCTGCACCCCCTCCCGTTCCCCTCGTCCGTCCGCTTAAGTAACATTTCATGTTTGTTACCGCCCCATAACGATATGCTCGATTTAGCTTTGTGTCATTGTCTACTATGCTTTGTTGCCACTGCGATGGGGCGCTGTCACTAATTTCATTCCATTTATTTAATAAACCATTGCATTTACAAAGCGGCTGTATTTATAATGATGGAGTTAATGTAGAGAGCAAACAAAGTAATTTTAAATTAATTGTTAAACAATTAACTTGATTGGCAAATACATTAATGTAAATTTTCAAGTGAGCGAAACATTGCATCGCCATTTAAATTTTCATTAATTTACTGCAAATAATTTATAAGTTTACATTAGCAGAAGTGTTAATTTTTTTTAACACAGCTAGAAGTGTATTATCAATATAACAGCCTACTATTATGTTATTTGTTTGTATACTATAAACAAATTTCCACTGGAAAATGAGCTATCAGATCTGTCATAATAGTAAAATCCAGACCAGGGACCTTGAAAGCACCCATTCTGACTTTTAGATCACTTTTTGAGAGAGGTAGTTAAAAATTTTCTATTTACCCCCGGTAATTTTGTATTTACTAATTGTTTACTAGTTAGGTCAACTCTTGATAGCTAACAAGCTATCAATATTAAAAGACAGAACTATCAATCAATAATTTTTGAGAGAGGTAGTTAAAAATTTTCTATTTACCCCCGGTAATTTTGTATTTACTAGTGAATTGTTTACTAGTTAGGTCAACTCTTGATAGCTGACAAGCTATCAATATTAAAAGACAGAACTATCAATCAATAATTTTTGAGAGAGGTAGTTAAAAATTTTCTATTTACCCCGGTAATTTTGTATTTACTAGTGAATTGTTTACTAGTTAGGTCAACTCTTGATAGCTGACAAGCTATCAATATTAAAAGACAGAACTATCAATCAATAATTTTTGAGAGAGGTAGTTAAAAATTTTCTATTTACCCCCGGTAATTTTGTATTTACTAGTGAATTGTTTACTAGTTAGGTCAACTCTTGATAGCTGACAAGCTATCAATATTAAAAGACAGAACTATCAATCAATAATTTTTGAGAGAGGTAGTTAAAATTTTCTATTTACCCCCGGTAATTTTGTATTTACTAGTGAATTGTTTACTAGTTAGGTCAACTCTTGATAGCTGACAAGCTATCAATATTAAAAGACAGAACTATCAATCAATAATTTTTGAGAGAGGTAGTTAAAAATTTTCTATTTACCCCGGTAATTTTGTATTTACTAGTGAATTGTTTACTAGTTAGGTCAACTCTTGATAGCTGACAAGCTATCAATATTAAAAGACAGAACTATCAATCAATAATTTTTGAGAGAGGTAGTTAAAAATTTTCTATTTACCCCGGTAATTTTGTATTTACTAGTGAATTGTTTACTAGTTAGGTCAACTCTTGATAGCTGACAAGCTATCAATATTAAAAGACAGAACTATCAATCAATAATTTTTGAGAGAGGTAGTTAAAAATTTTCTATTTACCCCGGTAATTTTGTATTTACTAGTGAATTGTTTACTAGTTAGGTCAACTCTTGATAGCTGACAAGCTATCAATATTAAAAGACAGAACTATCAATCAATAATTTTTGAGAGAGGTAGTTAAAAATTTTCTATTTACCCCGGTAATTTTGTATTTACTAGTGAATTGTTTACTAGTTAGGTCAACTCTTGATAGCTGACAAGCTATCAATATTAAAAGACAGAACTATCAATCAATAATTTTTGAGAGAGGTAGTTAAAAATTTTCTATTTACCCCGGTAATTTTGTATTTACTAGTGAATTGTTTACTAGTTAGGTCAACTCTTGATAGCTGACAAGCTATCAAATATTAAAAGATATTCAAAAACTTTTGGTATATATATCTTTGATCTTATATATATATATATATATATATATATATATATATATATATATATATATATATATATATATATATACCAAAAACTTTTGGTATATATATCTTTGATCTTATATATATATATATATAAAATCAAACTTTGCAAAAATCAATTTTGCTATTGTCTTGCTTAAGTTATTTACGAAGTGAAATCCTTTCAATAATTTTAAAATAATGGCCATTCTAAATTTCAAAAATATATTGACTTTTTTCAATAAAAGTTTTTGAAAATTAAAAAAATTGTATCGTTTGAATTTGCACAAATTAGCATTTACAATTTTCAGGTCTCGGGTCTGAGTTTTACTCGAGCTGAGTCGCACAAACAGTTAATTTTTCAACGGAAATTCACTAAAAAAAATATTTGCAAAATAATTATACAATTCGAATTAACACTATTTATCTTTATGCTTTCCCACAACAATAACCGGATATAGATGAATATCCTGAAAATTAGCCCAAAGGAATCCTTCTATTAGGGCACCATGCAAATTAAATTAATTAAATTCTCTTACAATCGCAATAGTCTGTAGTAAGTTTATTTAATTATTATCGATAGTCAAAATATCGATAAATAATGCATGTTAATTAAGTTCGTATCTTTTGCATTGATTTTGCGGCAAGCTTTTAAATGTGACAAGTCGACAACATTGTGTACTGTGTATTTTATACGCTGTTAGCAGTTAGGTTGGCCCAACGTGCTCTGCATAACAAGAGACCGCTAAGTGTACAGACGACGACGTATCAAATCGACTTGCAGATTTTTGTTAATACATCCGTTTTGAGGGTTCTCGGAGTGAACTAAGTTTGTCTTCAACTCGCCTGTGCATTCAATAAAAAAATTGTATTCCACTCACAATACAGGAACTGTAGGTCTAGGTTTTTATAAAAGACAATAAAAATGACTACAAATATTGTGTACATTGTTTTATAGGCTAGTCTATTTACGTCTTGCTTCACGAAAGCAATAACTATAATTTGAAATTATAGGTATCTGTAATAACAATTTCATAAGTACACCGCACCTGTTTCACGGAAGTTATAAGTTGCATATTCACAATTGTAGGCACATTATACCTAACAACAATTCT
The DNA here is from genome assembly GCA_022606455.1 of Callitettix versicolor. NCBI lineage: Eukaryota > Metazoa > Arthropoda > Insecta > Hemiptera > Cercopidae > Callitettix > Callitettix versicolor. Next base: position 1,267,890 of record CM040182.1, read on the forward strand.
AAAAATACAGTGCCCCTGTTTCACGAAAGTTACCAAGTTACACACATTATAGACACATTATCTGTAATAACGATTTTACAAATACCAGAGCACCGGTTTCACGAAAGTTACCAAGTTACACACATTATAGGCACATTATACGTAACAACAATTCTACAAATACACTGCCCCTGTTTCACGAAAGTTACCAAGTTACACACATTATAGGCACATTATCCGTAATAACAATTCTACAAATACACTGCACCGGTTTCACGAAAGTTACCAAGTTACACACATTATAGGCACATTATACGTAACAACAATTCTACAAATACACTGCCCCTGTTTCACGAAAGTTACCAAGTTACACACATTATAGGCACATTATCCGTAATAACAATTCTACAAATACACTGCACCTGTTTCACGAAAGTTACCAAGTTACACACATTATAGGCACATTAAACGTAATAACAATTCTACAAATACACTGCACCTGTTTCACGAAAGTTACCAAGTTACACACATTATAGGCACATTATCCGTAATAACAATTCTACAAATACACTGCACCTGTTTCACGAAAGTTACCAAGTTACACACATTATAGGCACATTAAACGTAATAACAATTCTACAAATACACTGCACCTGTTTCACGAAAGTTACCAAGTTACACACATTATAGGCACATTATACGTAACAACAATTCTAAAAATACGATGCCCCTGTTTCACGAAAGTTACCAAGTTACACACATTCTAGGCACATTATCTGTAATAACAATTCTACAAATACACTGCACCTGTTTCACGAAAGTTACCAAGTTACACACATTATAGGCACATTATCTGTAATAACAATTCTACAAATACACTGCACCTGTTTCACGAAAGTTACCAAGTTACACACATTATAGGCACATTATCTGTTTAATTACGTTGACATGAACCCAAATGCCCCCTACATACAAAATGTCCCAGATCGCTTCTTCGAAAATATTATCACATTTTCCCCTCCTATTGAATTAAAGAAAATTTGAGTAATAATTTTTGTACAATTTATTTAACACATAAAGTTGTTAACGAATACAAATAAACACAATTCTTACTGCAAAATTTATTGTGAAACGTTTTATGTATTGATACAACCTAACCTAAGAGTAAATAAAATTCTCTAAATATTTTTTTTAAACCGAAATTAGAGTTGTTATTTTGACTTCCTTCCTTGCTCTGTTTTTTTGTTCATTTCCACTTCCTTCCTTGCTCTGTTTGTTCATTTCCACTTCCTTCCTTGCTCTGTTTGTTCATTTCCACTTCCTTCCTTGCTCTGTTTGTTCATTTCCACTACTGTTTAATAAACCAATAACATTTTTTTCTCCATAATTAAAAACTTGTTTTCGTGCTCAAAAAACGCATTTTAGTAATAAAGTGGAATGGAGAAGCCTGAAGGGAAATATAGAAATTATGAACCCATTTATATTTTAAGCGACATTGACAAGCGACAAGCGGCGTAGACATTATTGTTGTTTAATTGAATCCAAACTCTGTTAAAAGATATTAGCAATTCAAATTATGTGGAACACAATATTTGTGTAGGGAATAATAATGATGATGATGATGATGATGACGTAGTATGAATAATTTTGCATTCAATGAGCCTAAAGTGACATGCTCGTTTTTAGGGCATTAGTTAGGCCCACCGACCCAAACCCGACGGGAATTTCGCGAAGTCGTTTATTTGGCGCCTTACTCTGAATTATTTAGCGCCTCCTGGCAGGGTGGGAACATGAAGAAATATTGAACTATTTAGATGGTTCTCAAAGTCCGTAGGTGTTGGCTAGCTACGAGAAGAACCATCGGCCAAACGCTATAGGGCCTATACTTTACCGCGGCTGCAGCATCCCATCATTGGTACCAATGCCGTAACTCATTTACCTGTTCAGTTCTACACAAGGCGCATCCAAATCTGATTTAAATTAGCTTAAGAGCCAGTGTGTCCGATGTGGCTAAATTCCATTATGAACGGACAGCAATTATCAAGCCTCGGTTCGGCACGGCAGAACGGAAAAATGTTTAACATTGATAGCCATGATGTTTAACACTGCTAGGTACGGCACAGCATAGCAAGGGAAGGGAAGGGCATTTTTCCTTTCGTCTCAACCGACCATTAGTGCTCTAACTTGGTCGGAGGGTAGATATGAGTTGTTAAAGAAAGTTATACACAAACTGTACTTAAAAAAGTTAATTTTTGCCCACAAAAATTCTCTCTTTTATTCTTATAACAATTGCTAACTTATTTCTATACATACCTCTGCTTCGCCCTAATAAGTCATCGCTTCCGGTCGAGTGGGTTTTTGATGGTTTATACCGGAAAACTAGTTGTTGTTTTTTTACTGATAGTGCCCGACCCAGCTCAAACGTTAACGTCTGCTATTTCGGATCATGTTGAGTGTGGCGCCACTATATCATCAGACTGCTGCAAAGATTATAAAACCGATGAGTCAGAAACAGCCGTCTTTGCCTACTTCATGGTAAACCACAAAGTAAAACTTAATGGATCCCGAAACTTGTGCTAACACGCAGCGCGTTGAGGGATGTAATGTTCTGCTAAGTAAGGGAATAAAAAAAACAGTTGACCTGCTTGACAGCTGGTTTTGAATAAAATTTCGATCAGCATAAATAACATTTCAATGAATTAATGGATTTACTGCTATACTGCTATAGGTTTATTACTGCATTGCAACCTTTGTAGATCTGTTGTGTCCCCTTTCTATATTCCTGAGATGCTCTGTTACGGAGTCTTCTCCAACTGAGTTTTTGGAGTTTCTCCTGAGATGCTCTGTTACGGAGTCTTCTCCAACTGAGTTTTTGGAGTTTCTCCTGAGATGCTCCGTTACGGAGTCTTCTCCAACTGAGTTTTTGGAGTTTCTCCTGAGATGCTCCGTTACGGAGTCTTCTCCAACTGAGTTTTTGGAGTTTCTCCTGAGATGCTCTGTTACGGAGTCTTCTCCAACAGAGTTTTTGGAGTTTCTCCTGAGATGCTCCGTTACGGAGTCTTCTCCAACTGAGTTTTTGGAGTTTCTCCTGAGATGCTCTGTTACGGAGTCTTCTCCAACAGAGTTTTTGGAGCTTCTCCTGAGATGCTCTGTTACGGAGTCTTCTCCAACAGAGTTTTTGGAGTTTCTCCTGAGATGCTCTGTTACGGAGTCTTCTCCAACTGAGTTTTGGAGTTTCTCCTGAGATGCTCTGTTACGGAGTCTTCTCCAACAGAGTTTTGGAGTTTCTCCTGAGATGCTCTGTTACGGAGTCTTCTCCAACAGAGTTTTTGGAGCTTCTCCTGAGATGCTCTGTTACGGAGTCTTCTCCAACAGAGTTTTTGGAGTTTCTCCTGAGATGCTCTGTTACGGAGTCTTCTCCAACTGAGTTTTTGGAGTTTCTCCTGAGATGCTCTGTTACGGAGTCTTCTCCAACAGAGTTTTTGGAGTTTCTCCTGAGATGCTCTGTTACGGAGTCTTCTCCAACTGAGTTTTTGGAGTTTCTCCTGAGATGCTCTTTTACGGAGTCTTCTCCAACTGAGTTTTTGGAGTTTCTCCTGAGATGCTCTGTTACGGAGTCTTCTCCAACTGAGTTTTTGGAGTTTCTCCTGAGATGCTCTGTTACGGAGTCTTCTCCAACTGAGTTTTTGGAGTTTCTCCTGAGATGCTCTGTTACGGAGTCTTCTCCAACTGAGTTTTTGGAGTTTCTCCTGAGATGCTCTGTTACGGAGTCTTCTCCAACTGAGTTTTTGGAGTTTCTCCTGAGATGCTCTGTTACGGAGTCTTCTCCAACTGAGTTTTTGGAGTTTCTCCTGAGATGCTCTGTTACGGAGTCTTCTCCAACTGAGTTTTTGGAGTTTCTCCTGAGATGCTCTGTTACGGAGTCTTCTCCAACTGAGTTTCTTCCAATCTAATTTTTTCATAAAGTTTAGGATTTGGAGAGGATTCAAGACGGGTGAATTTCCTGTTCGTTATTGAGGTGCTTGCAGATGTTTGCTCTGCAAATACTCTCAATTTCCCCCCCTTTTTCTTGACCTTCACCACAGAGGATGCGCTCCATTCGTCCAGTTTTTTATTGTGCGGTGAATTCCGCTCATTCTGTCTTTACATTCTTACTCGCGTTTCCGTAAATAGTTAGGGAAACTAGTCTATGTTCACCCAAGCAGAGCCGCACTTGCATTTGAGATGTTTAGCGCCAACTATCACTTCTTTCACTGGTAAAATTTTTCTAGCCTCGCTACAGTTTGCCGCAATTCCCTGCTTATGTGTTCCATGGGGTTGAATGAATCGATTTTTAGGGTTACTATTGCAAGCGACATTTGTAGATCTACCCCGCATTGGGGTGCAGACTAGCTGCACCTATTGAGAGGATTTAGACGTCCCTCGCGGTACCCGAGTCTAAACACACTTACACGTGCAACATTACACTTACGGTATTTACACTTCACTGTCACACTTACATTTAGGGAGGCGACAATTTAATAGCCTCAATGTGCTTTTCGCCTTATTTTTTTTTTTTTTTTTTTAACGTCCGACTATTGTGCACACGTGCTAATGCAGACGATGGGATGATTTATAGCGTATGAAAATCCAAGCCCTGGCCGAGAATCGAACCCGGATCCTCGGGGTGAAAGCCTAGTACGCTAAGCCGTCTCGGTGGCCTAGTGGATAGCGTACTAGGCTTTCACCCCGAGAACCCGGGTTCGATTCCCGGCGAGGACTTGGCATTTTTATACGCTATAAATCATCCCATCGTCTGCAATAGCCCAAGAGTGCACAATAGTCGGACGTTAAACACCAAAAAAAAACCTAGTACACTATCAACTAGGCCACCGAGGCGGCTTTTCGCCTTGAAAAAAAATGTAGATCTATATTCAATTTATTCGATTTGCGCCTCCTTTCTATATTCTTCAGATGCTCAGTTACGGTGTCTTCTCATAGTCTCTTCGTAAAGTATAGGATTTTGGAGAACGTTCAATACGGATGACTCCTACAAGTCTAATTTGTAACTTTTCCCTTCATTATTGAGGTGCCTGCTGATGCTTGCTAATTACCTTCATTTTTTCCCTTTTGCTTGACCTTTATTGCAGTAGTTTTCTCCACCTGATCAGTTTTTTTTTGTGGTGAGATTCTGCTCATTGTATTTTACATTCTTACTCATGGGAACACCCGCAAGTTGCTAGGGGTTTGTTCCTGCATATGGGGTTGTTCCCTTGTAACATCAACAAAGGTTCGTCCATACAGAGCTATGAATGCATAGGTAGCCACTATAAGGATTACACTATAATGGCTACCAAGTAATCCGTCTGATACATCATTAGGCCGGTGTCCATCAGCACGGGTCGCTCCAAACTCTACGTGGAGCCGTGTATGTGTAACTGTCTTGAGTAGATGAGTGTGAGCTAAAGACACTGTGAGATTACAAAGCCTATGAGCTGCTTACTCACGTATAACAATTGAAAAGTGGTCATGATTTTTTTTACAGCACTCATGATTTGTTTTTGTTTCAATACAATTACAGTGACATTATTGAAATTGAAAATATTGTCATGAATGTAAATAAGAATAATCATATTAGTAAAATAATATTTTGAATGTAAACCTTGCAGAATAATGATAAATAATTCTATAATTATTGAATATTTATATTAACAAACACATGATTTAATTGTAGTCTAACACACACTTACACTTACAACACTACACTTACGACTTTAACACTTTACACTCATACTTACATTTAGGGAGGCGATAATAGCCTTAATGTGCTTTTCACCCTAAAAAAAATAATTATTATTTTATAATTGTACAACTAAAGAGTTTAATGATTTCCATTAAACACTGTTTTATAAGTTGTTAATTATTAGGCTACAGTATTAAACTTTTTTAAGACATCGATATGTTATATTAGCTGTTTTATACTTATTTTAAATTAATTTTCTGTCTTGACTTCTGTTTTAAATTTATCCTATTATCTATGGCAAGTAACATTATTTCGTAAGAACCTATAGTCGACCTTCGTAATTTCAAGTTTTCTATTCTATCGGTCATCTACATAACTGCCACATTTTTTTAACAAGTGTCAAAAGTGACATTTTGTGCCAGCTGTATGTCATGTAAAGACTAAAATCAGATGGTAGTTTTTGTGTCAAAAGTGACATTTTGTGCCAGCTGTATGTCATGTAAAGACTAAAATCAGATGGTAGTTTTTGTGTCAAAAGTGACATTTTGTGCCAGCTGTATGTCATGTAAAGACTAAAATCAGATGGTAGTTTTTGTGTCAAAAGTGACATTTTGTGCCAGCTGTATGTCATGTAAAGACTAAAATCAGATGGTAGTTTTTGTGTCAAAAGTGACATTTTGTGCCAGCTGTATGTATGTAAAGACTAAAATCAGATGGTAGTTTTTGTGTCAAAAGTGACATTTTGTGCCAGCTGTAGGCTATGTCATGTAAAGTCTACAATCAGATGGTAGTTTTTGTGTCAAAAGTGACATTTTGTGCCAGCTGTAGGCTATGTCATGTAAAGTCTACAATCAGATGGTGGTTTTTGTGTCAAAAGTGACATTTTGTGCCAGCTGTAGGCTATGTCATGTAAAGTCTACAATCAGATGGTAGTTTTTGTGTCAAAAGTGACATTTTGTGCCAGCTGTATGTCATGTAAAGACTAAAATCAGATGGTAGTTTTTGTGTCAAAAGTGACATTTTGTGCCAGCTGTAGGCTATGTCATGTAAAGTCTACAATCAGATGGTAGTTTTTACTCAGAAATTTCTAATAAATTAGAACAGTTTTAAAGATCTGCGTGTTTTTTTGAGCCGAACGTAAAAAATAAGGGAATAAAAATTAATAATTTTATCGCAGTATTGTATTTTCGTACTTTTTGTAAATTCCCTTTAATCACATCAGCGAGACAGATGAGTGTATCTACCGTTTTTCAGAAATTTTGGAGAATGTTTACAGACTTTTTTTGCATTTAAGAAGTTATAGCCTACTTAATTCGTATTATTTGCTAATGTATTTAGGCTAATGTATTTAGGCTAATATATTATGTAATATTTTTAATAATTTTTTCTAACATACTTAGCGTACTTAATTTTACGTTTACGAAGTTTTTAAATTAATGTAAATATAACCGGCGTAGCGTATATCCGTTCGTCCGAATATTTTCTGGAAGGACATCATTGTTCCGACGGTTCTCAGACTTGGAGCGAGAAGAACCTCGAAGATGTTAGCTAAACGTCGAAACAATGTTTCATTGTCGAACGGATGCACACCGGTTTTCGATGAGATCCATATAGACCTATGTATGTATGCTTGCGCGCGTGCGCCCACACACACACATGCGGTGCACCGCGTGCGTTGCTGCGTGTCGTGAGTGGTTACCAAACAGTTTCCTATGACGCTGCATGCGTAGTGGCGGGCGAACCCCCAATGGAGCTGATGGCTGATGAAAGAGCGAGGCTCTACTGGCGCAAGCGAAGTGCTGAGCCGCGGTATAGTCATACAATTGCAATTACAGAGGAGCGAAATCGGACCCTGGAGACATGGCAGCGACTGTGGGACGAATCAACAAATGGACGATGGACATACCAACTCATATGTAACATCCAGGATTGGTGCAACAGGGATCATGGGGAGGTGGATTTGTATCTCACACAGATTCTCACTGGGCACGGTTGCTTCCGAGTTTACTTGTTCCGTTTCAGGCTGCAGACTCGGCTTGTTCCAGCTATAGGGGAAGATACGGAGCATGTGTTTTTCCGGTGTCGGAGATTCGACGAGGAAAGGATGAGGCTGCAAACATATCTGCGAGGCAGCATTACACCGGAAAGTCTGGTTGCGATAATGATGGCTTCAGAGGCCAACTGGAGGGCCATTGCGGGATTCGCTACAGTGGTCATGAAGAAGGCTGAGGATCGAGAAAGGAGAGACAACGCTGTAGAAGAGTAGGCGTTCAGCCAGTCCACTTTCCCACGAAGTAATGCCTGGCGGCGGTTCCGTAGGGGGGGGTATACAGAAGAGGAATGCTTTTGGTGGTTTTTTTTAGTGGGTAACAATATATCTTAACTTGAGTTTGAGCTTGAGTTTGAACTTAATGTAAGTCCCACAATTTGGGGTAGTGCGGTACTCTACACCAGGTAGTCTATACAAGATTTGTCCACCTTTTTTGGCATCGCAAAACACATACACACACACACACACACACACACACACACACACACACACACACACACAAACACACACACACAAACATACAACAAACACACTCACATAAACACACACACGCACACACTCGCGCGCGCGCACACAAACACATACACACACACATACACACACAAACACAAACACACACACACACACACAAAACATACACAACACACACACACAAACACACAACACACATACTCACACACGCGCGCACACACACACACACACACAAACACACACACACACAAACATACAACAAACACACTCACATAAACACACACACGTACACACTCGCGCGCGCGCACACAAACACACACACGCGCGCGCACACACACACACACACACACACACACACACACACACACACACACACACACACACACACACACACACACACACACACACACACACACACACAGCTCGACTGCAGAGAATGTCCTATAAGTGCCAAGTACGATTTTGATGAATATTTTGTGCCGAAACATTTGTGTCAAGGGATGTACGGAAATTTTCAATGTAACTGATTAATACGCAGTATGCAACACAACAATACAATTAATACAATACAATTAATACATTACAATTAATAATGGAATATTTTAACCTCAGTCACACATAAGGGTAGATTTCTACCAGCTACCGCCGGTATTCTAGAATTTGTTTATAATTAAAATGAAAATGTAGACTATGTTTTCATATTTATAACAGTGAAAACATTTATTTATTGACTCTTAAACTGACGCCTTAACGATTTCTTGAAAATTACTGGTTCTACGGGAGAGGGTAGGCAACACGGAAATTGCGTTCTTTCAAATATTTGCTTTTATTTCAGACAAAAACAAATGATTGTTCATTAGATTTCACAAGTAGTACCTAAACTATAGGCTAAATTAGCAATGTAAAATTATTGTTTATTGTAACGTAACAACAATTTTTTTAAAAATGTTTTACACAAATTTTTTTAACGGAAAATCTCGTTTCTGTATTGCACAATTTGTAGAGTAACTTGAAAATAAATGTCTTTACAATTTGTATTTTGTAAAATACAATACGTGACTGTGAAATAATATGTTCGAAAAAACGCACGATAAAAAAATTAGCTTTTTTCACGTCAATGAGTCAGCTGGATACTGCGAGATTGTTGTTGGAGAACGTAAAACGCTTTAGTGACATGGGTTTGCAGCGAGCTGTAATGCCAGTGAAGCAACAAATTTACAAAATAAATGATTATTTATAAAAGACAAAGTGGAAGGAATGAGGAATGGAGGCAGAGAGGGGTCTCTCTCTCATGGGCGTGGATCAGAGGCGTGGCGGATTGATCCACCCGCAGTAAATCCACTAAAAGGTCTCACATAGGTCATTAGTGTTCAGAGAATTCGCCATTAATTGGAATTACGCCATTAAACGTGACGATGGTTAGGGCTGGCTTTGGGGTGTAAGTATAAACAGAGTACATTTCTGTAATGTTAAACTTTAGTTCACGTTGTTGGCTACAGATAGCTCTGAAGTCGTTGCCAGTTTATATTACCAATTAATAGTTTGAAGGTGTATATAGCCTATCTGTTCACATTTCAGTCACTCTTTCACCATCTCCCTTATGAGTTTCTTTAGGGTGTATGTATTAGTATTCTGAAGGGGTGATTTAAAATTAGTTTTGTTTAAGTTTCAAATTTTGTTTAATTATGAGCATTTAGTCTCCTGTGTTTATTTTACTGTTTAGCCTGATGCAATCTGTTTACTTTTGTGAAATCTTTTGAGGTTTGTGTTTGATCAGAAATTTTTTTATTTCATATAAATTTGTATCTTATTTTAGTTTATGTTTTCTTGTATTTCTATTTTTATGTATTATATCAGATGTGTTTTATGTGGACTTATATCTTAACTTCACTCCTTCAAAATTGAGACCATAAATCAAATCAAATCTCTTTCTCTAATTTTTTTTAGTTTTGATTATTATATTATGAGCAGTATTTTTTTAAAATTTTATATGTATGGTTGTTTTGTGTTTAATTTTGAAATGTTAGTTTAAATTTTCTAATTAACCAGCTGTAAATTTTATTTTATTTATTTCAAATTTTAAATGTTGTGTGAGGTTAAGTGGAAGAGAGAACCTAATGGTCCTAATTTCGTCTCAAATAAAGCTCAATACCTCACTCTCTTCTCTTCTCTCTCTCTCTCTCTCTCTCTCTCTCTCTCTCTCTCTCTCTCTCTCTCTCTCTCTCTCTCTCTATCTATCTATCTATCTATCTATC